>VXBU01008751.1:0-44213 GCA_013400315.1 Bombycilla garrulus
TCCGCTCCGCGGGGCTGCGGCGCCATGGAGGCGGTGGACCAGGTACGCGGAGCCCCGCGGGCGGGGGGCGGGCGGCGGGCGGTGCGGTGCGGAGCGGTGTTCTGGTGCGCGGTGCTGCGGGGTGCGCCGAGGGGGCGCGGTGCTGACCCTTCTCTATGCCCGCAGCTCGCCTCCGCGGGCACTTTCCGCGTGGTGAAGGAGCCGCTGGCCTTCCTCAAGGTGCTCGAGTGGGTGAGTCCCGGGCGCTAAGGGGTTGCGGGGGGGCTGTCGCCAAAGTGCGCGCCCAGCGGAACAGGTGGGAGCTGGGCCGGGCGAGGACGGGGATACGGGTCTGGGGACAGGGACATGGGGCGAGGGGCCGGCCACCCGCATCCTACAGCCCTCTGGCCGGCGGGGCGGGCTGGGTGCTGGGTTTGTGGGTGACCCCCCCATTCCTGTGCTGGCTGTAAACGAATTTAAAAAAAAAACAACACCGAGGAAAATAAAATCCTCGTTATGCGTTTAGCAAACTTGTCTCTTGGCCGAGCGGGGAAGGAGGCAGATAATTTGTGTGCGGAGCAATGTCACTGTGTGTTGCTCTGATGCTCATTCGTAGTGAAGTCTGCAGGTCAAATGACATCCATCGCCAGTAGGTCTGCGGGAGGAGAGAGCCTCTCTGAACGGAAAGTTCAGAACATGTCATGGAGGATTAATCACATTCCCCTAACGCCGGCTGGCTGGGGAATTATGTAAGGCGTGTATTTTGGGGGGCGCATCCCTGTGCGGGTGCGTTAATCCACATGTTGGCACCTGCATCGTGCAGCCCGGGCCAGGGTGCCTCTGAGGGGGTGTTTTGGTGTGCTGGGGGCAGCTGCTCACCCTAGGACTCTGTTCTGCTCACCAGAAGCAGCTTCTCTTCCCCGCTGGACACCTTGAAGCATCAGGTCCTGTGGAGTTGGGTGATGGTGATGTGGTGGTGCCATGGCCTGGGTGGCCCCAGAGTGGGGTCACCTGTATGCAGCAGTGGATGGACAAGGTCCCTTGTGTTCTTTACCCAGAGCGCTGCAAACTCACTCAGCACTGCTGCTCGTGCCTCAAGGAGAGGTCAGGACACGCAGGGACTGAGCCTCAGGCGCTGCTCTGAGGGTGCTTCAGCTGCTTCAGCCACTCTGCAGCGCTCACGCGGGGCAGAAGAACAGGGAGCAAAGCTGTTCCTATGGCAGATAGCTGCTGGGAGCGTGGTCTCTTGGCTATCTGCCTGATGAGGCTCTGTATGATGGAGCTTGGGAAGCAAGCCCTTCTGGGAAGGGCTCTGGGCTGATGAGCATGGGCTGTGCCATCCAGAAAATTGTTTCTGCCCCAGTCAGTGTGTTGGCATGCTTGGGACAGCGACTGGGAACTCTTCTCTTGGTGCTTCCCTGGGTCTGTAACTTCCTCCAACAGCCAAGTATAAAAGCTGCCTTTGTCATGGTTGGAAGGCACAAGTAGAACTCTTCTGGCTGCTGCAAGTGCACGTTGCTTGTGTGTGTACACATACGTGCACACGCAGCTGTGTGTAAACAGAGCTCTTCTGACACGGCCAAAGTGGGCCAGCCCTTGGCAACAAGGGAGTACAGGAGAAGGGTGCAGAGTGTGTTAACATTTAAGATGATCTGAGAAATTACTTTCTCCCCATTTGGCATGTATGTGTAAGAAGAATTTAGCAGAGTTTAGTTTATGATATTTCAGAGTGTGGAAGACCTTATTTTTTTAATATCCTAGAAAAGCTTTTTGGATTACTGGAATTCCATCTCTATTCAATTAATCTTATTACTCCCATCTTCCTTCTTTTCTCACCATGCTTCCAAACTAGGGTCCACCTCTTTCTACCATGTCCAGTCTCAACTAATTGTCCACCTCTCCCTCAGACTCCTTTGATCAGCCTAATTATAATTTTAAACTTTAAAAGAAGATCAAATGCTCCAGTCAATTCTGTGTCCCTTTCCATGTCCCCCGGCAGCCTCACAGACCTTGTTGCACTTGATCAGAACAGTCAAATTACACCCCTTAACACCTCCCAATTGAGTCCTAGATTGCATCTACAAGGAAATAAAGTTCATAGCCCAGCTGGTGACGCAGCGATTCTGGGCGTTGGGTGGCTCTCGTGCCTGGGGGGAGGCTCTGTGGTGTTGCAGCACAGATGGCAGAGCTGTGGGAGTTCCTCAGAAAGGCTGGTAGGGTGGAGGTGGTTCAGGCTGAAAATTTCCTCAGCTTGTCCATGCAGTCCAGCCTTGAATTTTCAATCTCTTTTGGGGTGGCTCACAGTGACTCAGGGGTGAGCGTGTCTTTATTTGGGAAACTCTGCTGCTGAAATTTGTGTGTTTGTGGGTGTTGCACACGTTTGTGAGTCTGGAGGCAACTGAAGTGCCTGTGGGTTTCTCAGATGTGAAACTATAACTGTTGCAGAATTAACCTTTAGGTGTGCAGATTCCAGTTTACCTGTAGTGTGGCTCGGACGTGATATCTGTCTTGAGGAGCGGGGACCTTATCTGACCTTCTCAGTTTCCTACTTTGATGGACACCTAACGCCCAGAGAGAAGCTGCTAAGGCTGATTCTTCTGAATATTCATAGCACTGTAATATGTTTTCATTTGTATTTCCCATGTACACTGTAATCTCATTTTCAGACAAGAAATTGCATTTAGAAGCCATTAAGAGACAACATTGGCTCAAACCTGGGAAAGGTTAAGAGAAAGAAAAGAAACCAAGAAATCAACTCGTAGCAATTATGCAAGAGTTGCATTTTTTGAACTCTGCCTTGGCCATAAAGCATGTGGATCACAAACCTAAGCTTGGAAAAATGCACACAGCTGTACTGGGTGAGACCTGGGTGTTTCCAACTTTGAGTCAACTCATGGCATATGCTGGGGACAGGGAAGAGCTGTTTAAAAGCTGTATTTTTTTCTTGCTCCTCTTTAGTCCCTTGGCTGTTGCTCCACAGATCTTTGCATGAGAAGAATGTTCTTCTGAAGCTAATTTCTCAGATAATCCACTGTGACACTACGACCAGCAGCAATGTCACAAACACTCTTACAACTTAATTTGAAGAATAACTCTCTTATACATGCACCTGACAATAATGACTAAGGAAAGATGGAAGAGAAGAAATATGTTCATTCAACTCCCTGGATTAATTTCAGTCCTGTGACTCTCTGGATGTGTTTAGGCTGCTTTTATTGGGGTCTGCAATAAGTGAGCAAGACAAGCAAGTTTGTCACTTTTGGTCTGTTTGTTTTTCACTTGCTGCCTCTCTAGAGCCCTAGAAAAGGAAATTCAGTGAAAAGCAAGGCTCTCTCCATGCAGTGTGATTGGCATAGGAACTACCTGCTGTACTCAGGCTGTTGCCGGTAAAAATGTTTTTGTAAAAATGGGAACTTTGTATCCCTAGGCTGCAAGGGAGGGGGTGTGGGGTATGTGTGTTCAATTACATCGTGAATTTCCACAAACAACTTTCTTTCTGCAAACCCAAAGCAACCTGATCCTTGCCCAGTTTCCTGTAAAGTAGCAGGAGCTGCAGTGCAGTCCATAATGTCTTTCACTGTATTCCTCCATAAATAGCAGGGATGCAGAAACTCTGCAGTTGTGGCGGTCAGGAGATGCCGTGATTGCCTTGATGGTTATCTATAGGTTGGTGTTTTAAAATACCTTGCAGTGAGCTCCCATCTCTGCCATCTTGCAGCTGTGTCTGGGCCGGTATGGACAGGGAATACTTTTGGCACAAAGGCCACACTGTAACTTTGTGTAAGACAGTGCAGCTTTTATCAGGGCACCTGAGAATCATTTATGTTGAAGGACAAAATCTTGTGGACACTATGGCTTTTCTTAATAGGGCAACTTGGAAGCGAAGGTTTGGATGTTGAGTGAACTCAGATGTGTCTGAGTTGTTTTATTTCTTGCTGTTATGAAAAAAAAAACCAAAAACATTGCAGACTTTGCACAACTGGCTCATGAGCATCTTCATGGGATGTAAGAAAAAGTTCCAAAGCATTGCAGGGCATTTGGACAACAAATCTTGGGGGGAAATTGGATGGTTTGAAAAATCTGTGTGTGGTGCACATGGATCAACCTTGCTTTGCTTCCTTGTCTTCACGCTGTGATCACTTGACTGGTGAGCCAGGAAAAAGGCCAGGTTATCGCCTGCCTGGCAAGAGTCAAGCTTGCTTTGATGGTATGGATTCTGAAAGGGTTAGCACCTCTTGCCTGGCACACAGATGTGTGTTCAGAAGGCAAAGGGAATCTGAATCTTGAAAGACTGATAATAAGTCTTGTCTTTTGTCCTAGTGCTGATTGCTCATCTGGGCGTGGAGCGCTTTTGTTGGGTTATATTTGCATGCATATGAATGGACATAAGTAGCTGCGTGCTTTCAAGTGTGCCCTAGAAAAGCCTAGATATCTTGAGATGCTGAAAATAAATGGGAAAGAAACAAGAAGGTAATTCTTGCATGAAACATGGGTGATTAGTAGTTTGCTCTGCCTAGTGTATTATGGGCCTGAGATGTTTTATAGTTGCTTGAGACTCTTCATCACATTTGCATATTTTTGTTTGGTTTTTGCTTAACCAAAAGGCTGCTGGCTACTCTGGTATGGGCAGAGACTTAGTTGATGGAGCAGGGTTAGCTTGCTGAAGTTGAATGCTCCTCATGGATGGAGGGTGGAAGCGTTGAGTTTGATCTTCTCTACCCACATATTTAAAGAAAACCTTAGAAAAAGTAATGTTTCTTATTGCCTGGTGGTTTTGCTTATACAATGCCAGGATTATATGCTGCATTTAGTGCTGGGCCCATCCATCTTGATGTGTAAGAAGCACATACACATATTAAAAATGTATTGTCAAGTCTTTTGATGTCTGCCTGGGGATGCAGGTACTTAGCTGTTCTTGTAAACTGGGTCCCTGTTGCCACCTCAATGGGCTTGTATGCGTAGTGTCAGGTCAGTAAAACATGTGCCACTAAATCAAAAAATGTAAATGCATTTCTATGGTATTTTAATATTAAAAAGGTAATTATCGTGTAACTAACCCTTCTCTGTAAGCTGTCATTAATTGGATGATTTCTTATAGGCAGCTTAGCATAATGCATGCAAAATACACTGCAGCTCTGGGCAGGCAAAAATTGCCATGATGAACCAACAAGATGTGAGCATCCAAGAGACCTGAGCCCTGGGAACAGGATTCATTTGTGCTTGGCTTTGGGCCTGCAACTTCTGAGCACTTATTGGGGTAATCTGCAGGCTGGGAACTCTATCAGACAAGTTATTTTTATTAGGAAGAACCCAATAAGTGGATTTTGCCATTAGACATCAGGCTCTGTGGTGGGCAGTAGGAAGGATCTGACAAGTTTTTGTAGTCTCGCTGAAGGCAGATGTGGAAGCTGTGTGTCCCTCTGCCAGAGGCACTGGCCCTAAGGCAGCAGAAGCACTAGCAGTGCCTAAATGGAGTTTTACCTTGTGCTCTTAAAAGTCTCAGCTTCTGTGAGTCACATGACTCAGAAACCTCTGGCTTTGATAAAAGATACAGTTTTAGATCAAGGTAGCAGAGGAAAGATGGGAGGCCTAAAGACTGAAAACCCAGAACACAAGTGAAAGAAGAGGAAATCTGTCTTGTGGTTCCATGTTTTATTCAGTCTGCAGAGAGCTGGCTGCTTTGCTGTTCATACCCAAGATTATCTGCATGCATATCTGGTTGGAAACTGAGAATTGTGCTTATCAGCAAGTTGCTGTTAAAATGGTACAAATGCTGATACAGGGGAAGAGAAAAGGTCAGCAGTGCCTGACCACATTGCAGATAAATGAAATCTTTCATCTGGAAAATGCCTACCATTTTCCATTTTAGGACCATGTTGTGATCATGATATTAAAAGGTCACCTAATAATTCATTTAAATCCTGATGTTTCTCAAGCAGCCCAGAGTATGACCTGGTATAAAAGAGTTATGTAGGATTGGCACGTATGGTTGAGAGACAGGGCTCCAGGAGCAGGACTTTTTGGAGTTATGTGCTGCTGCTGTGGAAGTACCTGGGAGAAGCTGGTAAAATATCATGGTAAGACAATCCAATGGCTGCTCTTATCTGAGTGTGGCTGTTTGAAGCATTAGGAATGGAAGATGAGGAAAGAGACTCATTAATGCTAAATTTGATTATATATGCAAACCAGGTTTCTATGAAAAGAAGAACAAAAATGATCTGACTTTCAAACTAGCAATAAGATGTGTGGAGATAGAGGGTTCTGCTATTACACAAACACAGTCAAAGTCTCCTTGACAATTTTTATGAGGGTGATGTTTCAGTCATTACTCCTGTAATTCAGCATCTGCATAATTGGGGCTCCGGGTAAAAACCCTGCATGTTGACATCTCTGGATTCAGATGTTGCAGTTGGGAGAGGAGAGGCTTGGAGGTGCTTCTGATTAAACCCTTTTTATCATTTGGATGCTCAGGTCCCTGGCTTAACCTGCATTCATGGCACAGTGTGTGATCCCAAGGGGCAGGAAGTGCTTCTTGGGGAAGTTCTCCACTCTGCTCCAGGGGAGAGGAAACTTGTCCTGAGCAGGGAAGGAGGAAAGGCAGAAAGCAGGTAGCACTGGGCTCTGCACAGGGCTGGTGGTGGAGAACAAAATTGCACCTCCGAAGCCCAACTTTCCCCTTGGGCACTGAATAAAAATGTTTCTTCATATGGGCCTGGGGTGCAGTGTGGAAAACAGCATTTGGCTGGCTGACTGTCCAGCCCAGCAGCTGCTAGAGAGTTCTTCATGGATTTTACTCCTGGGGGGATCTACAGAGTGCTGTGAAGAACATTATAGAAAGGAACATACAGTGTGGAGATGCTGTGTTTAAGGTGTTTGTT
Organism: Bombycilla garrulus; assembly: GCA_013400315.1. Classification (NCBI taxonomy): domain Eukaryota; kingdom Metazoa; phylum Chordata; class Aves; order Passeriformes; family Bombycillidae; genus Bombycilla; species Bombycilla garrulus. The sequence continues at coordinate 6,858 of VXBU01008751.1, forward strand.
CAAAGTGGCATATGTGCTGCAAAGTGTGACATTGTTGCTAAGGTGACAGCTTGCTTGCTTTTTGGCAAAAGCAAAAGAATACTGAATATAGGCAAACTGTAAGCTTTTGCTTAATTTGCACAATTTTATCTTCTGGTCATTGCAGAGACTTCTCAGGTTTGTGTTTGGAAGCAGTGTTTTCCCATTCTGAATACTTCACTCAGTTGAAAAAGCTATTAGTGCTTCCCATTCTTAAGGAAAATCCTAAATCATAAAAAATTAAGGGGATTCCAAGTATTATAATTGTTGATCTTATTTATGCCGTTGAAAGGCTTTGATATAGAACATTTATTTAAGTAAGGAAGTATTCTCTAAGAATATTTTATATAAACAAAAATATTAGGTGTTGTGTCATCAGCAGCCTATGGATGCAGGCACATCCATGAGTGCATGCTCCAGATTTTTGGATTGGGTATTTGAATGCATTTGCAAGTGCTCAAACCTAAGCTGGAATGGATGGTGCAGGGAGAACTGCTGTGGGTCAGGCTCAGAGGTTGGTTGTGGTGGCAGGGAACAGAGTCTTGGGTTGGACAGCTTCGGTTCTGCCGTGGTGAGGTATTTTCATAATGCTGCTAGGGGAGAAGGATCAGCAGAGGATTAGACTGGTGTGGCCCCTAAGGAGAGAGTGTCTTCCAGATGAGCAGCCATCTGTGGCATGAAGCAAATGTTAGGGACCTCAGTGTTGAGCGCAAAGCAGAAAGGTCTCACAAGTTGAATGTCAGCTTTGACCCTTAAAGCGGCGGGGTATGTGCATGACCCGAGAAAAAGGCTCAGGAAAGGCTGAAGTAATGTGCTCATTGCCCTTTATTGTTTTACCTTTTTTCTGATGTTCTAATGGATAGATAAATGTGTTTATCTGAGCAAGCTGTTCTGTCTATGCCTTTTCCAGAATGCCTTAGTATCTGGGAGGAGGCTCTGTTAGAAGCAGAGCATGTGGGAGCTGCTGAGCTAATACTGTGGGGAGCAGAAAGTGCTGCAGCCTGAGGATTTGGATAAATATTTTTGGGAGTTCTGAGGGTTCCAGGTCTTGGATAAGTGCTCGTGCAGATGTTCCAGCCCAGTTTGGCAGGGCCATTGCAAGGCAGAAGTTAGTGAGGATGTTTTCAGTGATCAGACCATGACACAGACGGCTTTTGCTGGATTGGAGAAGCCTCTTTGATAAGAAGACCCCATCCTAGTCACTAAAATGTGCAGGAGGGAGGTAGTGTTAAGGAAGCAGGAGAAAAGCTGAAGCAGGAAGATTTCAATGAAGTGTTTTACATTTTCAGAGGAGAGGTGTACAGTCCCAGACCTGCTGTCAGAAATAAATCTGATTTGACTCTCTTGCAAAAGTCCCAACCTGTCAACTTGATCTTTGTTCTATGAGAAATACCAGAGCCTGCTGCGAACAGCCTGACTGAATATTCACTAGAAGTACTCAAAAGTCTGAAGAACGGAGGGTGAAATTCTACCCAGAAGATTTCAAAATGAAATGCTACCCAACATCAGCAAGATCATTGATGCATCAGGAAGCAATTTACAGTAACAGCTCTACAGTAGGTCTTTGAATTTCAAAGAGAAGTTTATTGTGTTTGTCCTTAGTCTTCTCTTTTCCTGATGTTAATGCTCTGCCCTCCTGTGTAATTTCTTGGGTGATGCAAATCCAAAGTATCTTTGACTTGAAGTGATAAGCCTCAGCTCAAATTCTTTGTCACATGCATGTTGGGTGCTTATATTGGGCTCCCCTTTGACATTCTTCATATTACGTGAAAATCCTCTGTGGCATCCCAAATAGTATTAAGAAGTAGCAAAATCTTCCTTTCTAGGTTCCCAAAAACCAAGGAGACATCTGGCTTCTTGGTTCAGCCTCCCTGAGGTGGGCTCTATGGCCTATGGCTGCCTTAAGCATTCAGCCCAAAATACCCCAGGAAGCCAGGAGATATCTTACAGTTATTTAACAAGCAAGCTTGAGCATTGCTTGAACTGTTTTCAGTGTAATCTTCTCCCTTGCTGTGTGCTGGGGGTATGCTCAAAGCAAAACCAAACAAGACAAGGTTCCCATCTGCATGCAAGTGTAAAACCACATTATTCTGTACCCATGTTGCACACAAAACATGACTTCTTTGCATAATTTTTTTACCCCATTTCAAACAGTTTTTGTAGGGAGGGAAGGGTGTCTTGAAGCGGTTGAACATGGCAAGGTCAGATCTCCCTGCTGAAAGAGAAAGGGGGAATGATGCTCTTGGGTGTATCTCATACCCAGCCCAAGGGGCTTAGGTTTGATACTAGAAATTTGCTTATTACTGCAGAATATGTATATAGCAATAATTATCCTTTGAAGCTGAGCAGTTTCTCTTAGTGTTTTTTTAGGGACTGTGCTTGAAAGCCCAAGTAAGTGTGGGATTCCCCCGCTGCCAAATCCAGCAGCTGATAAATCCAGCAGAGCTCTCCTGATTGCCATCTCCAAGGGCAGTCAGCGTGCTGGAATGGAATTAGTACCTGGTTTAAAAGAAGATGCCTTCCAAAAAGTTAAACAGTGGATGCTTTCCTGTTTAATTTTAACATTTTAATTAAAATCTTTGCTGCTGTGTGCCTTTGATCTTGGTGAGCTGGTACACGTGGTGCGTGATGTTGTGTCATAGCAGCGTTTTGTTTTAATCTTTCATGCAGGTGCAAGGATGCATTTGAGGATGGATAAAAGTGCAAAAGCTGCTCACTGCCAAGTACTGAGTGCATTACAAGCTGCCTTTTCCAACTGGTGACCCACGGGCATGCGGACAGAGGGATTACTCACAAGTATGGCTCAGTAGAGTTTCTCTCGAAACATATTAGCTCCCTTTTTTAAATCTGTGAGCGGTGCTGCAAGAAGAGTTTCCTTGATGGAATTACTCATTGAGAGGGTTGAGGCCAAGAGTGGAGATTTTATTCCTAAAGGGTTTTAATTTTAAGTAGAATAATTAATAAACTTTGATCCTTCAGTCAGAGAGCAGAAGCAATGCTGTATATTGTTGGTTGGGCACCATCCATCGATTAATCCCAGCCAAGTGCCCAGTTTGGGAGCATTTGGCAGGCAGCTGGCTTTCCTTGCAGCCAGGCACAGAGCAGCAAGAAAGGTGTTGGAAAGAGTTTCCTCGTGGATTATAGGCTGGGGCAGATGATTGAGGATCATGTGGAGTATTTGTGATTTGGGTTGTACCTGAAATGTCAGGGAAGAAACTGTCGTTGCTACATCAAAAGGAGTCGTTGGTAAAGCTGCTTTGGGAAAAGAAATTTCATTTACTTGAAGGAAAAACAATTATTAATCTCAGTTTCCTTTGAAAACTGGCACTTTGGTGAGATCATGAATGGAGGAATAGTTGTGACAGAAACTACAATATTTCAACACAAAATATTTCTGTAAGGAGATATTCTCTAGAGAAGTTGTTGTATTCTCCTCCTCTGCACACTCTGCTGAGATGCCCCAGGCTTACTCCTTCTGGAGGAGTCAGTGATGGGACCCTTCTGCCCGTTGGAATGGTGTGGTCTGGCTGTGGCACCTGATTTCCAGAGCAGGGGCAGTGTGAGGGGCCAACCCAAACTCGCTGAAGGCACAGCAGTGGTGTTCCTGGGGTAGATGTTGCAAACCTTTAGCACTTGCACTTAGAAAGAAAAGTCAAGATATTTTGGAAAGATGACAACTCCTTTGGAAAAAGACAAGTGAGTCAAAAATGCAGAAAATTGTTTTGGTTGAAAATTGCCATCTGACATGTAAGCCCATGAGTGCATGCTGGTGTTGTTGTCTATACACATGTTGTGTGCCTGGCCCTTTTTCTGGCCCACTGTGGAGTTTTTCAGAGCTGTGCAGGGGCAGCACAGTCCACTCAGCAGAGAATCAGCATTCCTAAGGCTCTGTGTTTTGCTGCGTTGGCTCCATAGGCTGCGCACAGTCCCGGGGCTGCTGTGGCAGCCTGTCACTCATGGCAGGCAGCTCTGCGGAGAGGGCTCCTGCTACAGCACAAAATCTGTGCCTGTCCAGACTGCCAGGCCCTGGCAGGCAGCAGGAGCTGGCTCCACAGTGGGCCGACATATGCAGGGGATGCTGGCTGTGCCACGGGGTACGAGCCTCCTGCCACTGCTGCTTCCCAGGCAGGGATGATGCCGTGGAAATGAGCTCCTTGCCCGTGGTCCTCTGCGGCCCAGCGGTGGTCCCCACTGGAGGGACCGAGAGCTGTCACTACTTTTGTTTCCCTTCTTTTTTTTTCTTCCTCTCCACCCTGGCTTTCACAGCAGAATGACAGCAACAGGAGAGGGAGATGAGGTTCGGGTCTCATGGCAGAACTGATCCACCACAGCTTGTATTGCTGAGAAATCAAATAGGAAAGCTCTTTCTGCCATATAGTTCACTCATTTCTAAAAATGGCTTTCCCTCTTCAAATTTGTGTGCTCATTAGTGCTGGCCACCCATGGGTGCAGCGTTGTTTGTTCGTGCAGCTGGAGGGGCTCTGACAGAGCTCATAAATGTGCATTGTGCAGCTCAGTCCCCCAAAAGTAGCGACTCAGCAGAGATCAGACATCTCTCATGGGACAAACAGTTCCCAACTATTCCCAAATTGCACCGAAACCCGTGTGTCACTGGGCTGCCAAGAGGCAGGGCTTGAGCACCCCACATGTGTATTGCTTCTGCACAGAGAGATTGCTGAGCATGTCCTGGATGTTAGGACAAGAGTGCTCTTGCTTCATTTAGAAGAGAATTTTTTTTTTTTCTGGGGATTTTTATGCTCCACCCCATGATGCGCTTTGGGATGCATTCAGCTTTCTCTTCTGAATAGGGCTCCAGATGATGGAAATAAATTATCATAAATTAGAATAGATTGCACTCTTCAGCATCTCTACATCTGTCATTATGTTTCTTTAACAGTTCAGTTTAACATTTATACACACTCTGACAGCAGCTACTGGTGTGTATGCTATAAATATTGGCTTGCAGAAGACATTAATGGAGTTTAGGTAAACGTTTGATGCCACTGAGATTCTGTTCCATATGGTGGTACACAGAAAAACCAGATTCAATACCCCACATATAGTGGTCACGTGTTCCCTATGGACTAGCCTCCTGGCATTGCAGCAGCTCACTGCCCCACCAAGGTGCATTCGAAGAGGAAGGTGAGATTCTGATTTTTATCACCTGTATTTGCCTGTGATGTTTAAAGCCAACATATAGCATGTAGAGATGGGAAGTGCTTATGAAAAAGAGACATATCACAGAAGCAGTAGTCAGGCAGCAAGATGTGGGAATGCTCTGCTTTGAGCACATCTGAAGAAAACCCATGGGATTTTCTGGCTCAGGTGCCATTTTTTTAGACAGTAACTGAGCGGCAGGGTGAAAACTCTGTGCATTGCTTAGTCACAGCTGCTAAACCTGTAATTTTTTACTCTATCCCTGATGCAACTATCACCAAAACTACAGGGGGGGAGCATGGCATGAGGATTTGAGGAGTCTGGCTTGCATCCCTCTGACTTACAGAAGGACAAACAGCTGAGTCCATCATGACAAGAGGCAGGAAGAAAGAAATATATTGTGGTTCCTCTAGTGTTCCTTCTACTGTTCAACAGAATTTGTGTGTCTCTCATAGGTTTGGGGTTTTTGCTTTGCTGGCTTGGTGGTTTGTTGGTTTTTTGCTTGTTGTTTTTTTTTTATCTTTTGCTAATTGCAACACTTTGATTAGTGTAGCCTGCTGATGTGGCTGTATTCTCTGCAGTTTCTCTGATTTACCCCACTTTCAAACCAGAAGGAAGGTAAGAGGTCTGTGCCAGGCTCGCACTGCAGAGGGGCAGTTGGGGTAAAGCAGCCCAGCCCCTGTTCTGATGTGGGGTCCTGGGAAGCATGTGGCTTGTGCTGGCCCTGGGGCACATCTGCTGCAGAGAGCAGTGCCTGCTGCAGAGAGCAGTGCCTGCTGCATTTGCCCCTGTGTAGGGCAACGTAAGTAATGAAGTAACCACAATGTACAGACTAACCCAAAGCAGGGAAATCTGAGGGGAAAGTGCTCTTCACACTGTAAATTGCTGAAGGTCTTTATATGCCAGTGAATAAAAAATCTGAGAAGAAAAAACCCTCCAGTGCTGTAAGTTCAAGATGAATCTTTTAAAAGCTGCTGGTGGGGAGGGGAAGACATAACTTATCTGAATGGAAATGTATTTAAACGCTGTATCTTGTACAGTTCTGGGATGCTGCAAAGCAAACAGTGTGTTCCCTGTCACTTGGAGAGCTGGAGACGTTTTTGTATAGACTGGATAGGTTTCTGTGTTGATGTTAGTTTACGTTTCTGTCTTAATCATTAGTCAGGCAGTCGTTTGCAGGTTATTTCTTTTAAAAAGTTGCTTCCGATGTTTTGGTGATCGACTCTTATTTGTTCACACTGGCCATACAGAGGATCCTGGTGTGCTCCTGCCTCCTGTGAGCATCTGCAGCCACCTTCCCCCTGACTGGGCAGAAACTTCTCTCTTACCTTTAAGTTTTCAGGTTTTATTGTTGTTCTGACTGCCTGTGTGGTTCTTCTGCCTCAGCTTTCCTCTGTTTTTTTTTTGCTGCGGTGGAGAAAAAAAAAGTTTTTTTGAAACCATTAGCAAAATCTTTCTGCCCAGAGCAAGACCTTGCCTGTGAATTTCCTTTGAACACTTACTTGTGTCTGAGCTTGAGGCTGGCATTTAGGTCTCTTGAATGGTGCTTTAAAGGAACTAAACTGTACTTAAAGAAAGGCAGCATTTACATTGGCCTGATGCTAAAGACATTTTAACCCAATGAGATTTTATGGTGAGCCGTGGTCCAGCAAGGAGCCCTTCAGCCCCCTCCAAGCTGAAAGAGAAGCTGGACTATGGGGAGCAGTTTCAAAGCACTGAAACTCTTTTGTCATTGTTTGTTGTTTTGTTTTTTGTTTTTTTGGGTTTTCTTTGCATATTTTGATTCTTTGAAGACTGGACAATTAAATCATCACAGACTGGGTGCAGCTAGGACAGGCATGGGTTTCTCCATGATGCCCTCAATAAGCATACAGAATTTGGGAAGGAATGTGCAGTGAGAGGAAATTCATGCAAACAATCTACATTGGATCACTTGTCGTGAGGATATCTCTGTGAATTATGTATTTCATTAACTGCTTTTTTTAAAATTTAGCTCTCCTCTACACCGTGAAGATACTTTTGGCTGGAGAGGAGAGAAGGGAGCCCTTTCTCTGGATGGGTTTTTCTGTTTGTTTTCAAATACACGTGATGTTCTCATAGAAAGAAGTCTGTGTACTTCTTTTTCATCAAACCTTTTAGCTTTCACATATGGCTGACGTTAATAAATTCTAAAGCTGTTTCTTTTAAGCTTTCTACCCCCATTGTAAACCTGGAGATGACCCACTCGCAGTTCTACTGTCACCTGTCTCTGGCTGAAAGGCCCTTTTGGGTAGGACGGGAGAAAAGTCACACTTTTTGCATTCCAATCAGTGCTGGATCGCAGAGTTTAAAAATATCACAAGTGAAAAACATGGATGTGAGTCATAGAGAAAGCACCCTTCATTTCTCAGGAAGTAAAAATATCAGAAAAACACATTCTTCAGATGTTTCCTCCCGTTGAGAGGTAGCCACATCTAAGATTTTCATTTGTAGTGTTGAATCATAAACATTGGTTCCCTGCTGTCACAGTGACCGCTGGGTACAGGAGACGCCTATTAAACATTAACAGCTCATGCTGTGCCAGAGCTACATCAGTCACTAGGGTCTGGGTGAGCTTTACATGAACAGCAAATGTGGAGAGGGCTGCAATGTCATTTCTTGGGTCAAGATACTCTGGTGCTCAATCCCAGTTGGCCCCAGTAAATGCCCCACTTCTGGAAAGTTCTGTGCTTTGGATCTAAACACTCATCCACATCTAACACATGTGGTGTCGTGTTCCAGGGCAGCATATCTGTATGCTTTTGGGGGAGTGACTTCCTTCTTCTCAGTCATTGCCTTTGCCCCTCAGGAGCTGTGAGACCATGGTTTTGTATCAGCTTGCTTTAAGTATTTGTGAAGCAAGCATGTTTTAAAATGCATATGCATTTCCCTCTGTTTTTACAAGATTAATATTTGAAAGGCTATTTAATAAAAAAATGCCTAAAATTGTTTAAATCTGAGACATGGTGGAGAGATCAGAGAACTCTTATCAGCTGTTGACTTAGTAATGTTGAATTAGAAATGAGAAACTCCTTTTCAATTTAAGTGGCTTTTCTCAGAACTTTTTGCATGTTTATTATCTTCATTCATCCTTCTCATAATTGTTCCAATTTCAGCACTCCCTGAGTATCCATGCAGATGTGCACAATGCACACTGTTCAGGTCCTGAGGACCATCAGGAAGCCTCCAAACCATTTGTCTAAAATTGTCCTCCTATGGCTGCAAAGATTGAGTCCTTCATGGATAATGTCATACTTGCAGTTGAAAAACCTGCTTGTGCTGCTATCTGAGAGATTGGAGAGACCATGAGTGCTCTTCAGTGTAGACACTTCACCATTATCTTCCAAGAATCTTAAAAAATTTGAACTGGAAATAGCATTTGCGTAATATTTGGTAAGAACGCTACCATGAGGCTTTTCAAGGGAAATTACAAGTATTGCTTTTTTTTTTCTTCATAACTCTTGGAGGGGGGTCAGCCTTTCTCCAGTCCCCCATGATAACAAGCTGCTGTGAGAGCTTAGCAGAGCAATGTGTGTCCTGGTCGCACCAGATGGATCTCGTTTGTGTTGTTTCATAGTCGTGATAGGCAGCAAATGGAGTGGAGCCTGAGGCAGCACTTTGCTGCCTGAAGTTGATGCCTGATGAATTACAGAGATAAATAAGGGAGAATCTACCTTTGCTTTTCCCTTTGAGTGTGCATGTAAGTGTTAGGTGACCTGCGTTTGAGAAGACAAAATGAAATGAGCTTTCAAATATTACCTTGAAGTTGTCTTAATTATTTCATTATAATGGTAAGGAACAAAGCAGAAGAATCAATACGCCTAATTATTACATCTAAATGCGAGAGAAATTAGTCAGTGAACTCTCCCTTCTCTGGGGAGGATTAATCGTCCTATGCTCTATTTCAAATGTCTTTCAGAAAAATGGAAGGCTTATCACCTAGGAAACACACAGTTCTAATCACCCAGGTCTGGCTCTTGGATTTATAGATGGAGAGAGGACACTTAGCTGATCTTCTGAAGCACAAAATTAGATTGTTTTGCTTGTATTTAAGCATTGTAGTTGAGTTCTGTAGCTGTGGTTTGAATGACAAGCGCAGTTGGGGTGTGTGCCTGGTGTCACCCCAGCAGGCCTTGGCCAGGTCTGGGTGAGCCACAGGGACCTGCTCAGCACCAGGCAGTGCCTTGTGGAGGGGATGGGCCGGATCCCAATGTGATGCTGTCAGTGGGGCAGTGCTAATTAGCTCAGGTTCTCAGTAATAAGTGCTGTACTGATGAATCTATAGTACTTACAGAGCTGCCTCATTGCCTTTTTGAGATGTGAGTCTCCAGAACAGCCAGCATTTGGCTGTGGCCAGGTGGCACTCAGCCACAGGATGATTACAGGTGATCCTGGCAGGACCCAATTCTTCACCCTCGAATTAGTCACTGGATTGAAATGGCAATAATGTTTCCAGCATGGTAGGTTTGATATGGCAATAAATTCTGGTCCTGTCTCCTTGCTGTCGTCTTGCACCAAGCCAATAGCATCTTGTGATACTTTCTAGTAGGTTTATGATAAGAATTTCAAGCTGTGACACAGATGTAAGATTATTTCAGATGAAGTGTTACGTTAATAAATGAATCTTCAGCTTCTGCCCTCTGTAAGGTCTGACTTTCTGTAGATTTTGTCATTCGTAGTCATGTGTTGTGGTGGTGGAAATACAAGTCTGGAAGTACTAAGATGTGCTTCCCTAAAATAATTCCAGATTTTTGCATAGGCAGATCATGTCCAGGAATAGAAGGCTTGTGTTTATTCCTTGCCTGCAAACCCAACTTAGTGTAAAGAAGACTCAGTAGCTGAAATATGAAGTCTAAATAAAAGAAAAAAGGGCCATTTCTTTGCATAACACAGAGGAAATCAGCCTTACAGTTCACAAACCGAGATGACAGCTTGCTGTAGGGAAAACTTCAGTCCATCATTTTGCATTTTTGGGTTGCTTTACTCATGGCAGTTTATTAATTAGTTTCCATTTTGCACTCTTTCTTAAAAGAAAAAAAATTCAACTTATTATGTATCAGCCTTGTACCTTTCTTTCTTTCCAAATTACTTTGCATCGTGGTCAGTTCCCATCTTCCCTGGATGCTGAGTTGATTAAATGGGTGATGGTGACTGGAGGGCATGGGATAGGCCACTGATGCACCACCTGATTATGTGGTCATGGAAACCCTCCCCCCCCTCCCCCCCCCGGAGGTAAGGCCTCTGTTATCAAAATAAATTGAGATTTTCTGCCAACTAATGGTTGGTGAAGCTTGTGCTAATGCTAGATTCTGATGGATGATGTGCTGTGGAAGCCAATTAGCCTTTTGCTGATAAGCTAGACTTTGATTAAGCTCTTCCAGGCTTTCTCATCGCAAGAAACATGTACTACTCATTGAACATGCAAATGTATTTGCAGTGTGTAATTACAAAATTTTCTAAGGGAGCGACCTATTTTAAACAGGGCTTTTGTTTCACGCTTACTCCTTCGTTGCACTCACCAACTCAGTCACACAGGCTAATTCAGCAAACATAATTGACTGGTTTTAGGAGTTAAAATATCCTGCTGTTGAATGTTTTATGCTTCAGATATCGATTATAATGAAGACCTCTGTGGTGGGTACGTACCTCTCTGCAGCTGCTCTGAAAGACTTGCCCTTTGCAGTGAGCCTTTGAGATGCAGAGGGCTGGCAGTGCTGGGATCTGCAGCCCCAACCAATTTAAAAGTGATCTTGTTCCAATAATGCTGAGAACAAACTCTTTCTATAGCCATAGGCAGGGATAACTTAGGCTGCTGAATGTGCACCTCATTGCACTTGATGGGAATTCAATTATTGATCCAATTAGCTCCTGACCTGTTTACAGGGTGATTGTTATAATTAAAATTAATTATGACTGTGTATCATAACTTTAATCTTTGATGCTGGGGATTTGGATATTATGGCCTGCCTCCTGTTGCTGATAATGGATTGTGAAGAGCATCAAGGAGTTAATGTATTTTCACACTCCTCAGGGATACATTTTTTGTGTTAGAGTCTCATTTGTGGTGCTGTTAACTGAATTACAGTATCATGTTGCTTACCAAGGCATACATATTTTGATAGCTTTAGTCACTTTGTCTAAGAGATTGCGTGAGTTCCTGTACCTGCCTCTATCCGTACAGTAATGCTTTAGAAAAAAACCTAGGAAATGGACATTTTGTTTGCAGGTGTAGTTCACAGCTGTAGTCCTCAGCTGAACCAAAGGCATTGCTATGGCTACCTGCATGTACCTCCTAGTTGTGGTGCCTTTAGTTTATTGCATGCCTAAGAGCATGGGGATCAGAGTTGTGTTCTGTTTTACACTGATGGGATCAAAAGTTTGGCACAGTTAGCATTTTCTGATGGAAATGCCTTCACAAATTCTCCAGTCAGAGCAGTGGAAATACAGAGAAAAGGGCAGTGCAGTGCCCCGTCTGCATTTTCCCTGTTGTACATCTCATCTCCTGTGATATGGCTGTGAGGAGTGGAAGGAACAGAACAGGTTCCAGATGCACCAACTCCTGTGGTTTCTCCTCCAAACTTCCAGTGCTGCACCTGAGGTAGGGATAATGGTCTGTCAGGGCGTGTCCCTCCTGTCACAGACCCTCTGAGATGTGCAGTTTTTAGGATTTGACTCCTGCAGAAACCTGCAGTTGAGAGTCTGATCCTGCAGGAATAATCTGTATGATTCAGGTTTTGCCCCTTTTGCAGATTATGATTGATGACTTCACCTTACGATGCCTTAGCACTGGGGCTGGTAGGTTCAAAAACTGCTGGATACAAGGAGCACGGTCATTCTTCCCCTGTGAGGCTTTGCTCCTCCGGTCTGTACCCTCGTGCTAAAACAGCTTCCTCTGCTCCTCACATGCATATTCCCAGGATTTCAGCTAATGGCCACACTTAGAGCATACTTCCTGCTCTAAAATCATATGTCTATCCTCTTCCAAATTGGTAGTTTCCAGATATCCCATTGGACATTTGGCCTAGAATAGGCCTAAAACACTTCTACTGTTTTATAGTCATCACCAGATTTCATGACAGGCCCTGGTGAGGCTACAGTCTGAACACACACACCAGTGCAGCCTTTATTAAATTAAATTCCCCCTATGGTCGGAGTTTTGCAAGGTAAGGTTTCAGGACTGATGTTTGAGTGCAAATATCTGAATTATAAATTAAATTCTGCAACATTTTGGCTTAAGAAGAATTTTTATGAAATCTTGAGAATTGTCATTCTTTCCCATTCTATCAATAGTAACTGCAAGCTTGAGCATATGCTGCAAAAGGCATTGAGGTGAAGTATTCACTCAGAGAGAGAACACAAGTTCCTTTTTCATCTGAGACAAATTAGCAGAAAAGGAGACAACTTCCAGCAAACTGTGGCTTCTGATCTACAAGCTGATAAAATCTGCATATTAGTCACAAGTTATTTTTCCAGATTTCTAGTTCATTCTCTTTTCTGAATTAAAGATGCTGAAATTCCCTTTCAGTCCTTTCAGTCTCTGTTTCATAACTAGTATATGTGGTGGGGAAAGGAGAAAACAAAATCATCATCACCACCATTATTATAACTCACATCCAGCAGCTTTTGGATTGGCTGGGGTTTTTTTGGGAGTAAATCTAAGCAAGAATGCAGTCTTTATTGTGATATGTTCTGTAAAAATTGGACTTTTCTCAAAGAGAAGGTGTTACTTTATGACGAAATCCCCCCATCTGTTGGATTATTAAATCCAAACCCTTCCAGTTATTAAAACTAAACCCTTCATTGCATGGGTTTGGGGCTCAGCATCGCAGCACATCCTGTATTAGCACGCTGGACTTCTTAAAATCTGAGGCAGGTGTGCACATTTTGTGCAAGTGTGAAAGCACAGAGCCATTCTGAATCTTTGCAGTGGTAGATGTGTATCTGTCCAGGGCTTGCTCCATACTGAATTAATTGCTGTGAGGATTAATGCTACTTCACTGATTTCACTTGCCTGTCAAGGGGTTTAAGTGCCATGAGCTTTTCCCAATTGCAGGAGACCTCCCTGGCTGGGAGAAGGTGTAACATCCCTTGCTTAATTTTGTAGCAGTGAAATCAAGGGCTTGGGGGAATCAGAAAGATGTCCCTTTTTTGTGTAGCAGTCATCAGACAATCAGCTTTTCTGCCAGAAGTAGCAACCACTGGCTACAGCATGGGCATTGCTGCTTAGGATAGTTGATAAGAGTATTTTGGCCGCAAAGTTTGTCTTTTTACAACTGTGAAGCATTACAGGGACTGAGGACATCTCTTGATCTTCACTTCAGTGACAGAAGATTTTTTCTGCACTGTTTTGGCATGTGCTGGTTTGTGTCAGAGTTGCTGAGCCCGAGTTTTTGCCATCATGACCTCTCGAGATGTATTGCTGTTCTCAGTGTTGCCCATAGTGCAACTGGCACAATTAGAGCAAGTGCCATAAAATGATTTGTGTCTCATGGTTTTTAATACTCCTCTAGTTTGGTGCCACCTTTGGTTAGTGTATGTAAATTTGTGATTGGCATCAGAGGATTTGCAGGCTGGGAATATTGACCTACAAGAGGAAGACGGTGAAGTGTAGTCTGAGATATGCAGCCCATGATTCCACTTTAATTGGGCTGGTTTGTGGCAGAATACTGTTCCACTCTTTTATGCATTATTTTTCCAGTCAATAAATAATCTGCTTTTCAGTGCTTTTCACTTGTGCTTTTCACTGTCTTTTTCCACACCTCTCTTGTCCCATTTTCACTGCCCTCAGCCTGATCATTGCCTAGAGATGTACATGCATTGGTCCATCACGTACGAGGAGGATTTTTTGGTTGAAATAAGTCTTCCCAGAAGGGCTAACATAGCATTCATATTTTATTCTTCCGATTCACTCTGATTGATGTAAGAATTGAAGTGAATCTGCACATTTAGATACAGCAAAGACTCTTTTTATCGCTGATGAAAAACTAAAATGCCATTATAGCAGAATGTTTGCAGTAATTTTCTGTGTACGTGTGCATAAAGGCCATAAGGAGAAGTGGACCTTATCAATTTGATGGCACTCATTATCCTAGAGCTATTTTTTCACAGGGTCCTTCTACCATAGTTCTAGACTATTTTTCTCTTAAAATTTGCTCTGACATGTTTGTGTTTTGGAGGAATTTTCCCTACACAAGATGAAACACCATCCTGTCATCTAACTTATTTCTTTATTTTTTTACTTGTGCCAAATTCATGGAAGTTAAATGCTGAATTCCTGGTGGGCTCGGAGGAATGCATGATTGCATTAACCTTTATGCACTGTTTTATACTGAAAATGTCCTCTGTTTATTTTCTGTTCAGGCAAACTAATTGATTAGGTATGCAAGATTTTACATCCCCAGTGACCTGTCATTAATAAAGACAATGTTTTCTAACATCCATATCATAGTGAGTTTTTTTAATTATTAATATTATTATTTTCAGTATGACCTTTGTGATTATTTTGTCTGTTGGCAGGTGGAGCAAGTAAGGATGTTCTGTGGGGTTAAAACATTCTCTTCACGGTTGAGGTATAAATTGTGGCTATTTTTGCACATTGGAGTATAAAGACAGTGGGTGATTTCCATGCTCCCAAGATTGTGCTCTTCTGAAAGACTAGTATATGTAAAACGTCTCGTGGCTGAAGGAAGATTTCAGGAAAAAAAAAACCAAGATGTAAAAACATATTCTACAGAAATACCTCTGCTGGAGGAGCTGGCCTAAACAAACAGGCTTAGCCAACAGTGTCTGCACCCACAAAATCTGGGTGGAAATCTTGCTGGGCCAGTCCCAATTCTCTCTGAGTCATTCCTGCTGGGTGACAACCATGGGTTGTCATGACCCATCTCCCCGACTTTGCAGCAAATCTGCCATTGGCAGTGGATAGAAGTTTATTTTTTTTCATGTCACTGTGGTAAGAGATTTACAGCCATGGCTCTGGATGCATCCAAAGCAGAGAATGAGGGATGATTGTGTGTGCCCAGCGTGGAGCTGGGCTGGTACCCATCACCTGGGCAGGATACATGCTGCTTTTTGGAGCAGTTGCAGCTGAGATACTGCTGTGCTGTGATGTGCTGGAGTATTTTGATCTCTGGAAAAGGTTTGGTTGCTGTTCAGTTGGATTTCCTACAAAAATAAACCCGAAGTAGTTTGGATGATGGGAGAAGCTTTAAGGCATGGTTCACAGGGAAGAATCACCTCTGGAACTGAGCAAACGAGGTGGGACAGCCTGATTTGGTGGTGATTTGGGCATGTGCCCTTCCCCTGCATTTCCTGGAGGCAGGGAGGCTTCTGGTTGGGGGCTGCAATACAGGAAAGGCTGCAGGAAACCTTCCCTATAAGCTAGAGAATTACTGTAGCCATTAAAAAAATTAATCCATATATTCTCCATTTAAATTTGTCTTACCTCTCACATTCCTAAAACTTCTCTAGCTGAAATGTGCAATGGAGAACCATTCTGCAGGGATCTGTAGGTTAAAATAAACCCAAACAAGGTATTCCCATGGACACAGTAATTTTTGTTTTCTAAAGTCAGAGAGACTGTGGTTGGACTCTGTGTCCCCCAGGAACTTGTTTAGAGCAGATATACTCTCTCAAGATTTAATGACCAGAGGCATTTTCCTCTTGTTTCACAATTACTTTTTTTTTTTTTTTTTTAAGTGAATACTCATAAAACCTGGGCAAAATGTAAAGCTGAAAGGAAGAGGAGCCAGGAATACTAAAGAGAGAGAGAGCGAGCGCTTGCTTGAAAGTGTTGGCCAAGCAGCTGTTCATGCCTCCTATTTAGCATGAATGGAAGACATAGCCCTGATTAAAAATGGTAGGTAGCAGCTGCACAGCCTGGGCTAAGGATTACCAGATGGTTTACTCTGATTGACTTGTCTCCATGGAGCTCAGTGGGGAGGGAGGAATGGAATATCTGAAATGTGATGAACATGCTAGGTACACAATTTTTTTATAATGAATGTGCCAGATTTGTTTACATGCATCTTGAATAAAATATGGCTGCTAGTTTGACTTAAGACAGACATCTTTAGTACATGCTATGTTGCAAAACCTTGCTCTTTTGATTGTAGGTGTGATGATTCCCCCTCATCTCTCCCCCCACACCCTGGTGCTGTGATACAGCATAAAATAATTGGTTGACAGAATGTTGATTCTGCAGCACGGGGAGGATTTGCACAAATGGGAGTCAAAATATGCCTCCTTGCCTTATGCTAATGCCACCACAAAGGTTAGGGAGAAGTTCAGAACTGAATGTGGAATCCTTGTGCTGCTTTAGCTGTTGCAAAGTGTTTAAAGTCAGTACCTGGAGGAAGAAGATCTGGATCCAAATGCTCTGTGCGTCTGTTCCCTCTGTTTTGTAGCAAAAGGGTACCAGCACTTACTACATATTCATCATATTATGGTGCCTTTGTGGCTGCTTTTCCTTGGCATGTGCCCATGGTGGCCAAAGTGGGATTTTTTTTCCCTACCCTGGAAAGGGCTAGAAATCACAGATATCTCTAAAAATACTGTGGATGATGCATCAATAACATTATTCCAAACAGCATGCCACATTTCTCACAAATGCCAAGCGACTGTCCTTTGTTTAAACACCATGTTCTGCAGAGGCTGTAGCTATGTGTGCAAGGTGGTGAATTCCTCACAAAATCTGCTTTTGGGGTGGTGGGAGAAAGTGGGAATTGGTCAATCGAGGGCCAGAATGGCTCACCCACCTCTTCTGGACAGTCCCTGGGAAGTAGCAGCCCCATGACTTGGTTTCCCTTCCCCTCCCTTTGATCTCACCTCCTTTTGTTTGGGCAGCAGCTCTCTCAGTGTGTTGTTGGAGAAGTCCTGGAGCTGTGGCACCCTCAAGGCCGTGGGTTTCATGGGCAAACAGTCCCTCACACTTCAGCCTTTAGGTTTCATGTGACTGCCCTGACTTGCACAGGAGATGGAAGATTGCAGGTAACTAATAGTAGAGGCCAGTAATTTGGAAAGTAATACTCTGGCATGTATTTAGGAAAAAAAAATAGTAATAGGAGTGAATAATTTAGAAATGCCAAGATAAATACCATGTTTGAGGGAATGTGTCACCACCAGCTGTGGGGAGTAGGAGACATTGATCGTGTCTTTCTTTATCCTCTGTGTTGAACATTTTTACTTTGTGTTTGCATTACTTTTTAAAAGCAAAATACAAATAAGTCAAAAAGATTGAGCTGTCGGTTGTGCCAACTCATTTCCTCACATTTGAGTATGAATGGAATTGTGATGCCGATTTTTCTTCATAAATGCTTTTTACCTAGAAAACATTGCTTCTGAACCTGTGATCCTTAGTACTTTATTATTGGTCTCACCTGAATGTTGTCACTGTATACAAACACAAATAAAATGCTAGTTCAAGCTACTGATATTGATAAGCAAATGTGGATTTTTTTCTGTAGTTGTTTTTTTTTTTAATTTTGGCAACATCAGAGCCTCCCTCCTTCTTCCCAAAATACAAAACCAAACCAAGATGCCATCTGATTTTTTGAAAGTGGCAGAGTTAAAAGCAATGATGTAAAATCTCATTATACTCAAGCAATAGTGCCAAAGAGGGGAGGTTGGGCTGGGGATGGTGACCACAACATCTACCTCTTTGTGGGATAAAATGTTTGGCTGTGGGTTTCATGATCCTAGTGTAAGGAGCATCCTGGCTCCAGAGGCACCACAGTATTTCCTGCATGTGTCAAGAGCGGAAGGAAAAGCTTATGAGAAAAAAAAAAAAGCCAACTTTTTTTTTTCAGGTTGAGCATGAAGACTGTGAAGTTTGTGGTGGGCTTTGTGGGGGTTTTTGGTCTCCCTTTGGGAGTTGAGCCATTTGGATGCTGGAATGTGTGGACACCCACCACGCCTGGCTCTCTCGAGGTAGCAGGGTGGTTGTCAGGTGTCCTTGTATTTCCTATCTCCGGCATGCTGGTAGATGTCTGATTTCTGGGGAAGACTCATCTTCAGTATGGTCTGCTTCTCAATGTACAGCAAACTGGATTAATCTTAAGTGTCATGGGCCAAGTAATAGATGAAAGTGATAAATCTGTTAGCAGCCACACCGAAAAGGCAAAAATGTTCTCCATTTGTGGAGGTAAAGCACTGTTTGTGAAAATACACATATATGGTTGGGCCACACCTTGCAAGAACAGCAAAAACAGCAGAAGAGTGGCCAAGGAGAACTCTTCTGTTTAGTGTTGGATTTTAAATTTTCTGATAGCAGGGAAAAGTACAGAAAAGTGCTGGTGTGATGAGAAACTGCTGTACAAGAGGAAGATAAAAGTTTTTTTTCAGGTGTAATGGACACACTTAAAAATAACTCTGCTGTTTAGATATGTGAAGGGGAGAACAGCTGTTTGAGCTAATGAGCCAACTTGGTGTGGCTGCAGGTACCCTGCAGAGAACTGCAGCCTTTGGGAGCACAAAGCTCCTCTGGCAGCATGCAGGGAAGAAGAGAAGCAAAGGCAGTTTTGTGAGAAAATGCAGGAATTGATGAGAGGTGCTGGTGCTGTCTTTCCTCAGCAGCAGGAATCTTCAGTGACCCTCGTGTTGCTTCCAGCCCTCTGAGGGATGGGATGGGATGGGATGGTGGCCCTGGTTGTCACAGCTGGCCTTTTCCTTGTGTGGCCACCACATTCTCAGGGGGCTGTCTCAGAGTGTGGGACAGGGGAGGAGAATAATCTGCCCTCTCCTCACACATGAGTAATTTCTTTTAGTGATGCTTGGCAAAGCCACGTGTGAAACAGCTTTCACGTCGCACTGAAAAAAGGCAAGACTGCCAAAATTTTGTCTGTTTTGAGTCAGGAAGGAATGTTTAAATCTTGAAAGTCTGTTTGCCTTGAAAAAGATACCAACACCCCAAAACTCAGATCTGGTCAACTGAAGTACTTTGATTTTGATGCGTTATGCTGTCTTTTGCATGTGTGTATAAATTTTGTAACACAGTATTTTTCAAGCAAAAATCTTCATTTTGAAAACTCAGAGCAGGGATTTTGACAATGTAATAAATTTCTGTAGTGAACATGTCATCCTTCCTGTCTACAATTATGTGGGACAAATCAAAGCTTTAAGGGAAAGACACACATACGCAATGATCGTTCTTCGGGACTTTCCTTTCCAGCTGCATCATTTAATATGTTATTTCAATTTTACTAGAAAAGGAAAGGGCTAGCATAGACCCGTATATTTTGAGAATCAATGGCAATTCCTCTTGGAGCTCAGTCAGCTGGTCTCTTGTTGCTGGGAGGGGAAGATGGACCTTCTGCTGTCCCAAAATCATTTGGGGGAATTCTCATGAACATCTCCCATCCCTAACCCTGCTGACTGGAGCCTTCAGAATGATGTGGCTGATCACTGTCACAGTCCCAGCGGGACATGTGGCTTTATCTGCTGAAGAGTGAAGAAATGCAGAGGCATCTGAATGCAAAGACATAACTGAGTTGCCAGCAGCCTCGGCTCTGTGCAGGTGGAAAGGTAAGGAAGGGGCACAGGTCAGGCTGGCAGCTCTTGGGAAGAAATAGTATTCACAAGGAGATCTTGGAAGAAATGCCATGTCGCCCTGATTTTTGCAAGACTTTCTAAGCCTTCTGATATTAACGTATTTGTGAAGAACTTTCTCACACACTTTCTGTAAACACCTCAGTGTTTTGCATTCCTCCATAGAGGAGGAGAAAAATTGATGGACTGTTTGTCTGTCCAGTGTCTTTGGAGAGGTGGCACTGCCACCGTCCAATCCACTGTCACTTTTGGAAAACTATAAATACTGGAGTCAGAAAAAATAAATGCTCTTCTTCTCTCTTCTGATCACCTGAGCTGCGGTGTGTGTCTGCGTTCTTTCGTGTCCTATAGCGACAATGCCAGGTCTTGGAGAGTACAGGTTTGCACAGAGTCTCCTCATGGGAGCTGCTGTTTTCCTCCAGAAGCAACCTGTGTATCAGCTGTGGGGCAGAGGGGACAGGAGTGAGTGCACCCCACCAAAGGTGTGTTCCCAAATGGAGAGGAGCCTCTTGTCCCTCGGGGGGGACATGCCCATGTGCAGCACTGTGTTCAGGGCTGCTGTTGTAGCTGGTATTGATGGGAGAACGTGCCTGGCCATCAGAAGGTGGTCAGAGTGTGTGGGGAGGAGGGGCAGAGCTGCAAATGTTTCTAAAGCTGCCCTTGAACTTAAGTGTTGGTGGCCATGGATTTTTGGTTATTTACTGCTGCGTGTTGTACATATCAATAAATGTGAAGTGTTAAACCATATTGCTCTGGCACAGTGTTGTGTTCTGGTGGTACAAGGATGCTTGATGAAGTGCCTGTGATAAAATATTTTCATGTTATTGAGCTACACATCAATAACTGCTTGATGGCAAACAGAAAGTATCTGACTGCTGCTTATGACTCCATGGTAAATGGAACAGATGCAAGTGGGGTTTCATTTTAGTGTTGTGTGCTGAGCTTCAGACTTCAGAAGAAATGGTGCCGTCCAAACCTTTTTGCATTCTGTATTTTGCCATTTTACTCTCAGCAAAAACCTGTCTTCTCCATGTCATTCTATCACAGATAAGTCATTGCTTGACATTTTCCCAGCAATATTTCTAAGGAAATGTTTTGTCCCCAGTAGCATAAACACTATGAACTAGGATTAATGTGTTGTAAATCAAGGCCTGGTACTCTCTACCGGGAATAACATTTTGCCTGGAATAAAAGCTTGGTGTCCACATGTCAGGTGACTACAGCATCCTGCCCTCTGCACCACAGGATTTGTCTTGGAATGAGCGTGAGAAGTTAAATGTTTGGAACTCAGCCTCTTTGTGTGTAGTTGTTTTATGGGTGCTTAGGTGACTCCCTAATATTCATGCCATGTAAATCAAATCTCTCTTGCTGGCTGAGTGGTACCTTGAATGTAGACAGTAGCAGAATTCCAGTAACAGTCTTCTTTGAAACTGCCTTGTTTATTAGCATAAATTGACTGTTAAAATGAATTGTTTGCAGGGATATAGAAAAATGTGACAATTTATCAATTTAAGACAAGTAGACATTGATTTTGTGTAAATCTAGTCCATGTTTTGTGATTATAAAGCAATTCAGAGTTGGCTGAACAGAAATTGCATCTTTAATGTGTGTGTTTGCCTTAGCTATGTTAGTTAAGAAGTAAGATCTTGCCATTGCCTTGGAGCAATATAGGATACATCTATATATAGATCCAGTGGCTGACATCCCTGCCCATGGAAGGGGGTTGGAACTAGATCTTTAAAGTGCATTTCAACTCAAGACAATCTGTGCTAGATTATATAGTTTTTTACATGTATATAGGGAGAAAATGTATTTACTCATACACATGCATGTACACATACAGGAATTAAGTAGAGAGTGCATGTGTAGGAATGACTTTGAACTGTCTGGCTTTCAAGTGTCACCTCTGAGTCTGACGTCTGAACCAAACCTCAGTGTCACAAGATTTCACTCTGCTGCTGGTGTGTGGATGTGCCAATAGCAGGCTGCATTAGATGAGGCTGGATTAAATCTCATCAGTGCTGCCCAGGTCATGAGCAATGTGTGCTGCCCTTGGTTGCTCTCCATGCCCCATGTTCATGTTTCTTTGTGCCTGGATGCTTCCTTGCATCCTTAAGAGTAAGCTATGAATGGGAATCGTCAAGACCTTTCCTGACCTGGCTATAGAGTGAGCCCTGTGTTTGGGATCATGGACATGTGCAGACATCCCAGCTTTGCTGTCACCATGAGCATGATCCCTAAGTTCTGTATTTAAAGCTTGGGTAGCCCAGGGAAGCTGGGCAGCAGGTTTTACTTGCATCCCTGCATTTTGTGTACAAAAGCAGCATTACCTCTGTGGACTGTCTCTGCTTCATAGAGTGGTGCTGGACTCTAATACTGGTCCTGGGGGTGTGTGGGGCCACAGAACACTCAGGGACATCTGCAAATGTGGAGAGGTGCCACCTTGCTCAGGGCCCAGATTCATTGTCTCTTCTTGTGGTACAAAAATCTCATCACAGGCGATTAGAGTGTTTAGTTCTTCATTGTGTGGTTGAACCTGTTAAGCTGCACTTGGTTTGTCCATGTGCTCAGATATCTTGATGAATTCATCCCGCCCTACAGCATGTGCACATTCTGCTGAGAATTAGATCTATGTTTTTAAATTTCTGGAAAAAAAAATCCAAGTAAACAGAGTTGAGCAATAGATCTGGATTAATGGGGACCAACTCTATTAGCCTAATACAACACTAATCTGATTCCAAACTGTTAACATATTAAAGCTGCTTAATTATATGNAGTAAACAGAGTTGAGCAATAGATCTGGATTAATGGGGACCAACTCTATTAGCCTAATACAACACTAATCTGATTCCAAACTGTTAACATATTAAAGCTGCTTAATTATATGTTTGTTTGACACAATGTGGTAATCCTGTGTGATTTAGGGTATATTGTCACAGCTCTTGACTTGCAATGCCTCACCATTGATAAAAACACAATTAAAACCCTTTAGTGTGAGTTTAGGCACTAACTTCACCCTTTGCTGTATTGAAATGTGGCTTGTTGTGAGGGCTGCCAAGCATCCTCCCAGCTTTATAGAAACCACCTTTGTTTCCTGCATGAAAGCAAGGGGCAGGAAAGGCTGGTGTTTGCTTATGAAGGGAATTGCTGTCTGAGCTGGGAATTTAATCCAGGGTTCCTGAGGAGGAGGTGTGGAATTACTCCTAGATTAAACCAGTAGATTAAGGGATGAGAGCATGGAGCACTTTGATGTATTTGGGCTGTTTTCTGGTGTTGTGCAGTCTTTTCTATCAGGTCTGGATGCAGCCATGTTCCAAAAAGTGAAAAGCTTTCTCACATCTGCTCACTGTTAAGAGTGGGATAATAAGATGCAAAATCAAGGCAGAGCACAAGCCCTCTTTGCTTGTTTGAGCCAGGCACTGTCAGAGGAGGAGAAGCCTTCCCAGGAAAAATGGCTCATCCCTTTCTGAGGTTCCCTGTGCAAAGGGCCTGACCCTGGGCTTGTGCAGAAGCTGCTGCCCTGACCCATGGTGGGAGCAGGACCAGACCTCACCCACTGTGCATTTCTGTGGTGTTTTACATTTTTCACAGCAGAATCCTTGTGCAGAACACAGCATCTGTGTGGCTCTGCAGAGAACCAGAGAGAGGGGAGAGATTTGTGACTCCTGGTGATAAATTAACTGAGCACACCAAGGTCACTTATATTGAAGATCTCACTAGAACAGTTCAGCTCCTATGCCTGTCCTCAAACCACTGGTAGCACCTCTGCTTTTCAGACTGTGAAAATCTCTGCCATCCCAAATTACAAGGTTTTTTTGACATCTTGTACAATGCTCTTGAGATTTTTCATTGCTATTAGGCAAATTTTGGTCTGCAAATTTTACATAACATCATTGAAATCAATACAGATTTGAGGCATTTTTACTTACAGCTTTACTTTGAATTGAAAATTTTCAGATTTTTAAATGCAATTGAAAGTCTTAAAACATTTCTTGCAGCCTTGGTGGGAAAATTTTAACTTAAACTTGATACGCAGCTTTGGTGGCTATCCAAAGTAAAAATATTCTTGATATTGATGCCATGTAAAGTCATGCCTTGAAAGCAGAGTAAAATATTTCTGGTTTTGTGTCTGTCTCTTGAGTTCAGCATCTGCAAGGCCTAATCTGCAAAAAAATAAAATTAAAAAAAATTCAGATTCCAGGGATTAATTTATGTGAAGATAAGGAAAACATCCTCTTTGACCCTAATGGATAGTGTGTGCTGTGATGGTGCCTTCTGTTGACATTATAGTGACAATCTGAAAGAATATGATGACATGAGGACCTGCCAGATGGATGCTATGAGTTCTGAGGTGTTTGACAAGGCTCTGACATTGGGATAGATAATCAGAGTGATAGAGAGGAGGAACAGAAAGTCCTGATTTTCATATCATTCTGAAGGTTTCAAGGCCACTAAATTTTTTCACTCAGTAGGCCTTTGCTTGTTTCAGCTGAAGGACCTGGGGCTTATGGACCAGTAAGGAAGGTCTGTTCCCAATTAGAGATGTTTGCAAGCGTGGCAGCTCAAATCAGAATAAATAGAGTTTTGAGTCCCTCCGGGACTCCTGCTGAGGCAGTGTCCAGATGCTGCAAGAATATTTCCTCATTGATCATCAAAGTGTGGCAATGTCTGTAGGCACCAAGTACAGTGGCAGCATTGCCAGTGCTGGTGCTGGGTGCTGGTTTTGTGTGTCCCTGCTCCATGCATGACATTGCACTGGGAGCCTGGGATAGATTATCTCCTGTGAAAACTTTTTGGTTTTTTTCAGAAGTTCTGCAACTGATGCAGAATTATTAGTAATTCATGCTTTCTCTCTAGTTCTTCCACTGGTTGTACATAAAATTATGAGACTGGAAAGATGATATTCCCCATCTGAGTAGGTTTTCTTTATGTTGCTCCCTCTTTCTGGGCAGCACCATTTGCTCAGACATCAGAATAAGTAACGGTGCTTTTTACAGTTGTCACTTAACTTTTTCCAAGATACTTTTTAACTTTCATGTCTTATACCTTGTTCTACACATCTGGCAGCTAACTGCTCTTCAGTTGGAATTGGGGTTGACCCAAACTGTTTCCCCTCTGGAAATCTAGACCATAACTGCTCAGTAGATTTTTTGACAGTAAAGCAAATGTCGGAATGGTGGGTTTCCTATGGGCTGGGGCAGGCTTGGGTCTCCTTGTTCAGAGACAGCACATGGCACTCTCAAGCCCACACATCCTTCATGGGAATAGGACTTAAACTTCACACTTGGGTTGGGTTCTGTTTTTCTGTAAGGGGATAGGATGTCAGAGTGACTCTGAACACAGGGAAGTTAACCAGAGACGCCTGAACGGGAGCAGAGACAAACAGCACCCGGTTTTGGAGGGAAAAGTGCTGGGATTTTGTGGTTATATGGGTGGTGCATGAGACAGTCGTCCCCGCGAGTGATAAACAGGCTGACAGAGTCGCATTTTGGGACCAGATCTGCGTTGATCAAGAAGTTGGTGACACCTGGTGGCAGGCGCTGGCCAAACCCAGGCTCTGCCGCCTGACCCAGATTCAGTCACTGCTCTTTGAATGGACTGCTGCAGAATAAATGCTGTTTTCCGACAAGGGCGAAACACTCCATGTCACAGTTACTGAGGTTTTGCAGCGATAAAACCCGTTTGGGGTGGTTGTGTGCAGCGGCAGGAGCATCCCCACTTTGCCATGTGTGTGCACAGGCAGGATCGTGTCACCTGACACCGTCTATGCCTTTGCTTTGCTGCTTGGATTTAGCAGATCCCCTCGTCTCACATCACTTGGAGTGTGTTACCTGTAAAGGATGGGCAATTTTGGGAAGAACAGACTGTAACAGAGGTCAAGTACAACTGGCTTTTTATCTGGTATACCTTAGAAAAATAAATGGTATTTCTATGTATCAGAATTCTTAAGTTTTATATCACTGGTGAGTATGTGGATCATCTTACCCAGGGAACCAATTAAAAGTAATTTAACAGCATGCTTGCATTAATCCATACTTGCTGTATTTGCCAGAGTCTAACTAGGAAGAAAACCTTCTCCTGGTTAGGGGATTTTTGGAGTTGCTGACCCTTTTTCTTGTAAGGGCCCTTCCTGCACCCAGATGGAGCCTGCCGGGATGGTGCTCATATGGAGCAGAGGTTTGGGATGTTCAGCTGCCACTGTTCAGGGTGGTGTTCACCCCATAGACCCAAAGAGTGACTCAGCCAGGCTGCAGTTGGGATCCTTGTGCAACTCAAAGAGTAAAATGTGCCATCCCAAAACTCTGTAAAATGAAAACCAATTAAAAGACCCTTGAAGATTTTTCATCCTTTACAGTCAGATCTCCAGAAGTATAATGGCATTATATCAGAGAAAATACATGAAAGAGTTCTTGGGAAGGTAATATTGCTGCTATCCTTCCCCAGCGATGGCTTTATTGCAAGAGATGAACAATAAAACTTATTTCTTGGACAGCCTAAGAATCCAGTGTTTTAAAATCAGAGAAATAGAGTCTTTTTCAAAATTCTGTCAGTTCAGTGGTACTAAGGTGTATTTTCAGACATAGTTTAATATTTTGGAAGAATTTCATGCTCAATTTAATTAGTTTTCTCCAAATTAATTTGGATTTTGCTTGTTGACCAACTGGTTCTTCCCCAAACTGCCTGAGGCATCAAGTTGATCTTGACAGAAATGCTGAGGTAAAGATTATTATTTGGTAACTGTGACTGTTCAGAGCTGCACCACTGGTGCCAAACTGTTACTCGCTATGACAGCTCATTATCTCCCTGTTTCCCAGTTCTTTACATATCTTTTTGTTTATTCTGGTGGGCTGAAAATAGATGTTTGTCCATTTTTGTGTGTATTGCCATTTTCTGTACAGCAGTGAAACCATGTTTATTAAGTGTACATCTTGTGTAGTTTTAGTGGTGCTGAGGATAATGGGGAGGCAGGTCCTGGTATATGCTTATTTTGTGAAGTCCAGGGTATTATTTATATATCTGCCTGTATATAAAAACCATAAGGTATATGCTTTTTCTTTTCTTTAACATACATACACATTTATAATAATGTGTGAGCAGCTCAGCTCATGCTGTGCATAGATGAAGACAACCACTGGTTCCAGTCAAGGTCAGCTCTGTGAATACCGTCCAGAAAGAGTCAAAAAAGAGCATTCCTGGTCTAAACATTTAGAGATGTCTTTTTGAGCTGATCTGGTTCTGAACAGTACCATTTTCCACTCTAGGTGACTTTTTAAATAACACACTGGCCAAGTGTATCTGCTTTAATCCATGCATCATTGTTGGAATTGCTGTACATTTTTTTGAACTGTTCTGAATCTGTATCAGAGATTTCTTTTTAATGCTTCATCTCAATAAAATACTAAGCACTGAAAGTTGTTAGCACTGCAACTTGTTTCTATATGGTATTATTCAGATAGAACATGAAGATCTAAAAGCCCATGTTTATTTGGTATTTTGTCCCAATTTTAGTTTGGAAGATGGCCTTCCAGGCACACATGTCAGGAGGATGGAGCAGAGGGAGAACTGTTATTTCCTTCTCTGGTTTTTGTTTCACTGTGCATTGCTGCAGCTGGGTCACCTTGGCAATTGATCTTATTTTGAATGGGAGTTTCCTGATTTTGTCCAGGTAGCTGCATTCATGTTGGATCCCATAAAATCTTGACAAAAGCAAACTAAAAAGTGTTAGTTCTTTTTTCTTACACATTAGGGGGAACAGTGAAGGGATCATAATTGCAGAGATTTTTTCCAGGTCATGTGATTATACCATGTGGATGTAGGACTCTAGATACAGGATGTATTTTTCATAAAACATCCCTCAGCTTGCACAGCTCATGCAGCATTGCCAGGTTATTGAAAGTCAGTATTTTAATTACTTTTAAAATATTTTAAGGAAAGATGTTGCATTTTTGTCTGTGACCTGGAACAGCCTTGATACTGATCTTTTAACCAAGCAAGTAGCCTTGATCAAAGGGATTCTGCGCTGGCAAGGCCCTGGACTGAGAAGCTCCACTGCCATGATCTGCCTGGGTCTCGAGCCCTTACAGTGATGCCTTTTGAAGCAGTAATGTGATTTTATTTAGTCAGATAGGAAACATTATTTATCTCAAAGCTCCAAGATAACAAATGCACAGCTTAGTGTGCTACAGTTGTGTGTGATGGTGAATCAGGGCCTTGGAAAGCTTCCAGACAGCTTTGGTGCTGGTGGTCCTGCACTCCACAAGCTTGGGGCAGAGCCCTGTTTTCCCTGCATACCTTGGTGGAGTGGGAATGGCAGTGGAAGTTCAAGGGGACGTCTGCAGGTTATTTAGAAGCTTATCTGCTTCTCCTTCATTCTGTTTTGTTTATCTTTATTTGCAATAAATTTCACCAGTGAAGGAAACAATGAATAATTTTATGAAAATACTGACAGTTATTTCAACCAGAATATTTTTTCCTACATCTAATTTTCTCAGAAGTGCTGGCTTTTTTCTCCAGTGAGCTGGAGTCATTATATTCTGTATGTATACGTTGTCATAAAAATGGTGAAAAAAGAATTTGCCAAAATAGCATTTGTTTACACAGATTTAGCATATAAAAACCTACTTGTGGTGAACTGGAATACAAGGAAAAGCTATTTGCTATGAGGAGCACTGGACCCCATTTGCTGTGCCATCAGTTATAGCTCTGGTGTTAGAGACAACTAAAGGTATTCCTGTGCATGGATTAGTGCATATTTATGTATACTGTATGGCAAGAGTGGTATTTAATGATATTTTAAATAGTGTGGAAGGGGCTGTGTTGCTGCAGTTAGACACTGAGGAGGAAGGTCTGACTGCCATTCACCTCTCTTCTGGGATATTCCTCCCAGAGTATCAAATGGAATCAAATTCCTGTGCTTGGCAGCAGCTGAGGAATCATTAGGATTTTGGAAACCCAAGATTTTGCACGGTTTTGTCCTGTAGTATCCAAAATGTGGCAAATGGCTCAGTCCCCATTCCTTTGCCTATTCACCTGCTGCCACAGTTTATTTGCCCATCCCCAATGCACATGCTGTCCATGGTGTAAGAATATGGAAAAGAAAAAAAATAAAAACAGCAAAAAAACCCCAAAACCCAAACAAAACTAACTAAACAAAACAAAAACCAGAAAGGAAATATGGGGAAGTTTAAAGGCTCAGCCCCATATTGAATGTGCACAGATCAGACCCATTTCAGTTCTCTTGCTTCTGTCACAAGGGGAGCTGTGCATGGGGGATAGATAATTCCATATGAAGAGAATTTATGTTTCTCTGGAGAACTTCAAGCACCCTGATAATTAAAGGGCAGGTACAAGGGGATCAATGCAGATGTTCAGAGGTGAGTGAGGAGGCAACCAGATCTTCTTTAGCAGCGAGGACTGATGGGAAATGGGCAGCTGTGGGTAAAAAGCAGGGTCGTGTCCAGCCATTCCTCACTGTGTGTGTATTTGGAGTGATCATGCTTGAAGCCTGGCCCAGGGGGAACTGTCTTCATGGGTGGAGTGTACAAAAAGAACAGACATGTCTTTCCTTGATGCAGCCCAGATCCAATGCTGTTTTCTCAGAGAAATGCTGTAACAGACTGAGCTCAGCTGCTGGAATGGCTGCTGCTGAGGTAGGTATAGGTTAGAGAAAGTCAAACTCATCTAAATTGGCTCTGTCCCAGCATGGCTCACAGCTTTGAGGGTGCTGATGTCCTGGGCAGAGCATGCAGGCAATGCCTTTTCCTGAGAGCTGCTCGTCTTGGAAACACCCGTGAGGAACCAGGTGTACAGGCAGGATAGATGGGAGTTGGAGGATAACTCTAGAGTGGAATTGACACAAGGAATGTTTGCCGAGAGGAGAGCTCTTTAATGAACTTCACTGTCTGTCCTTCATGGGCTCTGCAGTGACTGCAGCTGTGTAACTCATTAGGAGAATTCCCTTGCTTTTAATAGACTTTCTTTCTGTGCTCCTTGGTGTTCCAAGCTATTCCATTACCCAGTTGTCTTCAGTGCCGGGGAAAGATGCAAAATCAGCTACTGTTGGTAGGTAAATAGTCACATTTCTGGGTGTAGCAAATTATCCCACACCAAGCCATCTGTGTGTGCCAAAAGCACCTCATCCTGTGCACATTGTGAGTCAGAAAAGTCAGAAGTCAATTTAAGAAGCTACTTAAAAAGCCCCATCTGGAGTCCATCACAAGGAAAGCACATTTTGGTGTTCCTCCTTTGGTGCTTCTTTTCCCAGCAGGTAAAAGCGGGGTTCAGGCAGGGGTAGTACAGCATGCCCATGGTCTGGCAGGTAGCATGACACCGTCTGTATCCCAAATGCTGCAGGTTTGCTCTGCAAAACTCTCTGTTTTGTCTTCCCGGGCTATTCATGGTGAATGCCTCTCTGCACTGCCAACTTTTCGACTGGCAAAGCAGTACCTGGGGAGATGCTCCCTGAAGTCAGACTGGTGCTGCAGAAATCCTGTGTGTAATCCCACACTCACACCTTGGGAAACTTGCCCCTGGATACTCTATATCAATTCAGGTTAAGGGAATTATAATTGTAAATACCCTTGTTACCTCGGTTTTGACATTGTCCTGGATAATTTCATTTCAGTCTTCATAGTTATTAAAAGCAGTTTAGTCTGTCTTCTCAGTGAGTGCACAAATGGTGGTCCCTTACAGTAGAATTTAAAGCAAAGCATGCGTTTTCTGTTCCTTGTTTGTTTAAGCAACTGTGACAAACTCCCTGGCTTTACAGGTGCACTCCCTTTGTTCCTGGAGTGGATCAAATGAGTTTCCTTCTCCCTGCTGATGATCAGAAAACTCCCATTCCTCTCCAAAGTGCTACCCTCCTTACCTTGCCTGTGAATCCTGCTGTTGCTGTCTGGCACCTGTGGGTGATGTGGGCTGAGGAGGTGTTAAGCTGAGCGGCCACCCCAGAGGTGAGGTGTGGCTTTGTGACACATTTCAGTCTTCAATTCATATGCTACCCAGATAGATACACAAAATAATGTGTTCGATAACAAATTCTGATTTATGAAAGTAGAACGAAACTTCAGACTGATAAATGGGCAAAGCAGTACAGCGATTGTAAAGGATTTTTTTTGCTCAGCATCACAAGTAACCTTCAGATCCTCCCTTTGGGTCAAGCTGAAATCTCCTTCCCTTAGTTTAAAATAAAGTTTCTCGCTTGTATTTCCTAGAGGTTGCAGCACCTACCTTCTTCTTCCATATGGAGAAAGAAATTATCTAGGCAGGAAAAAAAAGCCTGCACCATCTCAGACAAGAATGCAGCACTTGTACCTATTTCAGAGTTTTTCCTGCATTTGTATATTTAACAGTCCTGGCTTCTCACTGTCTCCTCCCTTTTTCTTAAGTGTCCCCTAGTACAGGCCATTTCTGAGGGGAAAGAGGGCATTGAGATGGAGCCTTGGGCAGACCCCATTTGCCCTGTAGAAGATACCTGTGGGTGAGTGCTTAGTGCTGTCCCAGGATTGTCATATTTCTCTCCAGGTTCCAGCACATTGCTGAGGTAGTGCAGAGCAGCGTGAGGCATGTGTGTGACATTTATGAGATGAGACAAATTCCTCTTGACATGGAGTGATACATTTCACAGACACAGAGGAGAGTTTTCTTGATTAGGTAGATTTAATTTTCTTGTGTGGATTTGCACTGTCAGGGCATTCCTTGCAGCCTTGCTTTGATAGGGAGGATGTGTTCATGATGCTGAACTGCCACTGAGAAATCTGGGCTCAGTTCTTGGCTGGGTCACAGACTTTGTGAGATGCTGGCAAGCAGTTCCTTCTTGTGCTTTGGCTGTGGATGAGAAAATCTTTTGTTCTTCTATCAGGAACTCAAGGCCATTCCTTTTAATAATGCACAAGCCTCAATGCTATGAGGTAAATAAGGCTCTCTTTTGCATATTTCTGTGCAGTAGTTTGATGCCTTAAGGATCCTATAAATGAAACAACACACACTTTCAAGATGATAATAGTGTAGGAGGTGATACAAAGGTTGATCTTTATTGGAGGCCTCCAGGGGCAGATATAGAAAATGTCCACAAAAGCCCACCCACACAGGATGGATACAATTTCTATAAATTTAGCAAATTAGCATAATTGACAAGAATTTGCAGTTAGAAGCACAGATGATGAGATAATTCCCCCTTCTGGTTCAACCCTCTTCTGGAGCCCCCCTCTTGGTAATGGCTTTACTTTGTTCATGAAAAAGAGTCTCAAAGAGCTGTTATCAACATGGGGAGCCAGGGAGAACCAAGATAGGATAGGGGCCCTTGGAATGTGTTTTGTCTTTCTGCCTAGGGAAAGAGCATGAAAAACTACTGGGGAAACTCGCCAGTAATACAATAATAGGCCACAAATATATGTGTAAAGAACACAGAAAACATATTTAAAAAAAAGTCAAAAATGAGCACGGCGTGAGCTTGATCCATCACTTCCAATTATCTTCAGATTTTTATTCTTTTTTTTTATGAGCAACATTATCCTGTCCCACATTTTTATTCTCCTTTGCCTAACAGTGATGAAGAAGAGATACACATGGTGATAAAGTACTTTCAGGATGAGCTGGGTGAAGAGTTTATCTGTTGCAAGTCTCCTGTCTTGTAATCCTGAAAGGTTGGTTGCAGCACTAGAAGGACTCTTTCTGAATGATATTGGAGGCAGTGTTCAGCTCATAAATATTTATGTTTCATCTCCATATCAATGAAAATCTGGAAGGCTGTTATACCCTGTTGGTTCTGTCCTCACTGACTGTAAAATTTTAATTGGTTTTACTTCTGGTGCTCATTAATCCAAATGTAATGTTGAGTTCCAGGGGAGATGAAATCCCTTCCAAAATTTTGGAAATAACTGTTTAAATAGAGGCATGTTTTTTGTGATTAATTTGTTGTAGACAAACTTTGTCTGCTCTTTGCAGGGGAAAAGCCTCCCACTGCCTTCATCCATATCCTTAATTCAGCCAATGTGTTTACAAGGACTAAGCTTTAAAATCAAAGTGCCATCAGGACTCAGCTGTAACTTTGCCTGCAATGACAAAATTGCTAAATAACCGTTGTGTTATTTGTGCTGTAAGCTCTATGGAAGTGGCAGCCTTTGCTCTTTTTTCTTTAAAAATTCTTTAAATTCCACGTGCTCCAAAACATGCCCCAGCTGACACATCCACCCGGACCTTCCTGTGGGAAGCTCAGCCTGTCCCTATCTCCACAAGCCCCAAACTGGGACCAGAGTTAATGAGAAACCTGGTTCATAGAATCATCTCTAACCCTAGCCCAAAATTGTTCAGTATGAACAGTAAGATGTGCCCTCCAAACTGGGTATTAAAATCACAGTTCAGGTAAGAGCCAGCAGTCCGTTTACAAATGTAATTATTAGTATTAACTGAAACTGGCAGGCTGGAAATGTAAAGGTCTGTCCTGAATTAAAACCTCTTCAGGTGATAGTAGAATTTCACAGAGCTCTATAAAACCTATTTTCTCTGGTGAAATCAGTCTCTGATCTCAGTCTCAATTTTGGGTTTCTATAAAATTAAACAAAACTATGCATATATTTAAAAAGAGAATCAATTGGTTAGATTACAAATAAAGCAACTTCTTTTTCTAGATGTTAAAGCTTGTATTCCTGATCTTAAAAATACTTTCACAATAGAAGAAAATAGGTTTTTTAACTATCTGGATTTCCAGATACAAGGTGATTGTCAACTAAAATGTCAGCTGATGAGATAATTCTTCAAAATTTCTTGGAAGCCATATGAGAAGTGAGTTGCAGATGTGAGGCACAGGGATGATCAAGGGAATGACCCAGAGGCATGGGGAGAACAATCCATTGTCTGCCCAAAGGCCCAGATCCTCTGCATCAGAGACCCTAAGCTGGATCCCTTTCCTCCTGCTTGAGGGGCAACACTGCAGCAGCCCCAGGTTCTGGGAGAGACAGCTTTTATGGGCATGGGAAACGTCCCATGAAATGGCACCTGCACATCTCCACAGGATCCCCCGGATAGCCAGCTGTGCTGAAATGTCACATCAGTGTGTGCTGGTGGGTGGTAGCCCTGCCCATGGCAGAGGGCTTGGAACTGGATGATCCTTAAGGTCCCTGCCAGCCCAAACCAGTCTGTGATCCATTCTGTGATTCTATCAATGTCATATTTAATATGGTAAATGCACACAGAGAGATTTGTCCTTTAAATTGTTTGAAGTCTCTTGTTTACCACTATTGATTTGTGCCAGCCTTGCTCTTATTTTAAATCCATCCAGGCCTTGGTATTCTTTGGCTTTGATGGTTCATACTCCTCTGATAGCAATTTATGTGTTTCATTTATAACCTCATGACAGGCCTTGTGTTTCACAGTAACAAAAAGGCTGTTTTACACTTAAAATGCTAAAATTGTCAGCTTCTGAGCACACTGAAAAATCATCTGTCAATTGTCTGTTTATGGTTTCCGTGAGAATTTGCATGTGCAAATCAGATATTTTGTTGCACAGCCACATCTGAATTGTAAATGCATCCAGGCAGGTTTGGCAGGTATGTTTGGGCTAAAGAATTATTCAAATATGCTAAAAAACCTGAGGGTGGCTGGGACCAGGTTCAGATTTGTTCATTGACATTAAAAGGATGTTGATTTTGTAATGCTGCTTAAACCTTCTTTGGCTTAATTTCATTTTATGCAGGGATATTTTGTGTTTTCCTTGGTAGGTAACTAGTCCTTTTATGTGCTTTATATTGTTTCTGAATTATTGTTCATATATATGGACTGTTTATGACTTCCAGTTTTCATAAGATTGTTTGTTGTTTTTTTTTTTTTTTCTGAGTGATCTGTGTTTCAGAGTCAGCATCTCTGACACAATTAAGTATTGTTTTTTTTCAGACTGGTCATGAGACTTTGCAGCAGACCTTGGAGATGAAGTGTAAATTCAGTGAGCCTAGCACAGTGCTCAAACACTGGTGTACATGATAGCCCCAGTCACAGTTAGAGGGTGATCATCTAGCTAGAGGAAAAAATACCTCTAATGTTAATGACTGCTATAATTTGTTTGTAACCATTTGAAGAATAGAAACAGTGTCCTTCTTAGTTCTCTGCCCAGCTGTATTTAAAAACGATAAATGCATGCTAAATTGTTAAGTAGGCAGAGTGAAGATATTTTATCTGCAAATCTAGATGTTGCTCAAGTTTTGCACAACCCCAGAGTTGTTCTGTGTAGCCTCTTGGTGAGGCTTGCCAGTGTCCAGAGGAGCAAGGAGCAGTGATTGATGGGCTGAGGAAGAACCCAGCCACACCTGGGGTGCACTTGAATTTGTGAGCGTGGACATAATGACCAAACCCAGCATGCCTGAGCTCAGGTCAACCCAAGTGAAAATTTAAGAGGCCATCATTAATCACAGCTGCAGAATCACATACAGCCATTGCTTTTAAGGAAGGAGAGG
Source organism: Bombycilla garrulus (assembly GCA_013400315.1). Taxonomy (NCBI): domain Eukaryota; kingdom Metazoa; phylum Chordata; class Aves; order Passeriformes; family Bombycillidae; genus Bombycilla; species Bombycilla garrulus. The sequence goes on from VXBU01008751.1 coordinate 42,041, forward strand.
GAAGGAGTGGTAGTTTTGGCCAAGTGGTTGGTGCAGGTGTGAGCTGAGCGGCTGATGTGCTCAGCTAAGCCAGACCTGCCTGGTCCTTGCTGTTGCTTTCTCTACAGTTCCTGTGCAGATCTGTGGGGCAGGACTGAAAACATGTAAAGGTAAGTCAGTGAGAAAGGGGATCAAGAGATTTGAAGCTTACTGAATTCTACTGTGTAGTCTGATTTTTTTGTGTAGCCATTGGAAAGAGCTAGGCTGTTCCTTAGGGCAAGGGATGAGGTTGATGCTGAGGAGATATCTGAAGCCATCTGATTTCATGTAAGCATCCTTTGGGAAGTTCCCTAGAATGAAGGAAGGGAATTGGTGAGGACAGGGTGCTTCCCAGACTGGAAATAAGTTTTCTGCAAAGTTGCCAGATTGTAAGTGGGGCTACAGCCAACTGGGAGAGATAAGTGATGGGCAGGTGAGGCAGTCTTTCCTGTCTTGCTCTGTGCTGGTTAGATTGGGAAATCACATTTTGGGCTTCATCCTAAAAGAAAGAGATAGTAGGGAAAATAGAGTCAAGAAAGGAACACTAAAAATGAACTGAGAGTAGAGGCTGTGGGGAGAAAAGTTGTGGGATTCAGGCTGTGTACTGTGGGAGGAAAAAGAGGTAACTGGAAGGAGGTGAAATCATGTTTGAGTTCTCCTGGGCTAGTGCAGAGAGGAGGGGAGGGGAATGGGCAGTTCTCTTGTCTGTGCTGGTTGAGAAGAGAAGACCTGCTGTTAAGGGATATACAATTTTAAGAAGCAGATAGAGAAGCACGGGGGTAGATTTGCCCCAGGAGGTAGTGGAGTTGCAATCACTGGGAGTCAGAAGTTAGATAAACATCTGCCAGAAAAGATAGAGCTGCCTGGTCTCTGCTCTGAGGGTCCTTTCAACCCTCTTTGCAATGATGACTTTGAAATCAAATTCTGCACAAAAATAAGATTATGCATTGCCTTTCCTCTGCAATAAGAAGATGCAGGGTGTGCCGGGGAGGAAGAGATGTGTAAGAAAGTGGTTGTGGCAAGGGACAAAATGTGACTGAGACCTGAAACCAGTATTATTTCCTTCCTTTTTCTTTAAATATTAATGGACTTTGTTTCATGCTATTAAGATAGCTGACATTATTTGAAGCTGTTGCCTAAGCCATTAATGCACTGTGCTCAGAGTTATATTTTGCAGGTACTTTCTTTCCCCTCTTGAGAGATTTTGTTATGAAGTACCCTCTTTGGCAGCAGAGCTGGGATATGATGGAGTGTGGTACTTCAGGAAGTTCCTTGGACTCTGGAAGGATCAGTGACTTTCTGGGGCAAGACTCCTTTGCTTCCCTACTCAACAGTGAACAGGCTTGCAGGATGACTGATCTTGAAAATAGTAAAGAAAAGCACACTGTGTGCACTGGGGAAATAATAGGAAAAGGATTTATGAGTGGTTTGGAGTGGGATTCTTGGGGCCATAATCCTCAACCAAGGGATCTTTCAGTACCAGGCACACCGTGGAAAAGTCTGTTGAAGTTAGCAAGTGTGTACCATCCAAAAAACTTTGTATGTAACAGCACAGGAGTGTCAATTATGGAGTTGCAGTCCCTCCTAAGCCAAGTGCAGTGTGCTGAGGTTCAGGAGATGTAGTGGTGGTTGGTGGAGGTGCTCTCTGGAATGTAAATCCCATGGGGTAGATGTGCATTCAAGCAGTTGTTTGCCCACCTGCAGGGGTTCTCGGCCATTGGTTATCTCCTTGAAACAAAAGCTAAAACCTTGAAGGTTTCACCTGCTTGGAAGCACTTTCCATCTGTTGAGATGCTTAACAGCAAGCCTGGGCAGCAGAGTGTCAGTGTGGTCCATAATTTATGGTCTCTGTGATCAAAGTTTCCTGATGAGTAAAGCCTTTTCTTCCACATCAGTCATGGGAAGAGAACAGGCTTCGTTACCCTCCAGTGCTGTCGAGGGACCTGTGTTATTTTTATTGTCCTGTGCACCCTAGAATGCAGAGAGCCAGGGCAGGTCCAGGCAGAGCTGCTGCTGCTTTGGCAAGAGGCTGTCATGCACCTCCAGGTCCTCAGTGAAGACAGAGCAGGGAGCTGCAGGCACTCGTTGGCTTGTTAATACCTGTGCTTGTCACTCTGAGTGGAAATACATTTGGTGGCTGTGGGGGGTTGGGGTG
>VXBU01008764.1:0-22534 GCA_013400315.1 Bombycilla garrulus
CCTTCTTTCCAAATCCACCAAAGCTTAATAAGAGCCATGTATGCATGTGCCAGTGAAGAATAAAGATCATATAACCACCCATTAGGGGTTTCCATTTTGAATTGTGCAAGACAGATGGATAATTTATTGCTTGTTTCTTTACAAAGCATTATTTAATAGATTATGTAGAAGACAGCCCCTTGTAGTATAAATATGTATTTCATTGCAAATTGTGCCTCAATCTGCAATGCTAAAATCCTAAAATGGAAAAATTAAAAGGCAGTAATAAAATGTGAATTACTGTTCTTACGTTCAATGTGATAATCTCACATAAAAACAAAGTTCCAAACAATTCTTTAGAAAATTGTAGCCTGATCCTGTAAATACACAGAAGTAAGGGCAATAAGATACTCAGAAACAATTCATGATGAATGGTTACATTAAAATCTTGCAAGTGGTCACTAACAATGATGAAAATCAAGAATGTCCACATGCTTTTGAATTGAGGGTCTGTTTAGACTCTGGAGGATATGATGGCAAAGGGACAGTGCAGTGAAAATAGAACTCACCATCACAGGTTGCCAACACTTAAAAATAAATTAGATGTACAAAGGAGCCATGTCAAGTAGCTAAAAATACTATTGAGAACCACAGAAAAATTATAGAAGCACCAATGCAGTAGTAATGGCTTTTTCAGTATTTTCATTAAACTTTGGAGACTTAATAAAGAAGAACTTCATGAAGAATAATGTGGAATGAACCTGAAAGCACATGCTAGAGAACAGGTAAGATTTTTATCATCAGCAGCAAACATGTATCTTATACATATTTTACTCATATGTATAACTTATTTTCATGAGATCAGTCCATTAACCCCCGTGTAGCAAATACATGTTTACATATGTATCGTATGTCTTCATTTTCTCATACATAGATATTACCTTAAGTCTTCCTTGGCAAATTCTTAAAAGCACTGAAAGTAATAAAAATAGTAATTGAATTCCAAGAATGAGTAAAGGAGTAAAGCAGTATAAGGTCGTCTCACACTGATTAGATAAAATTAATTCCAATATTGAAAAAATCACATAGAAGGGATTAGTAAATTGAAAAGATAAAAATCAGCAAGTTATCTCTCAAAATAAATAAAATATTTTTACTTATGAAGGGAATTTTTAGCTTTTGACATTATAAATAGATGTAGAAATGTTATAAAAATCATTAAATGTTACAAGTTATAGTTTCCAGTGTAAAAATATATGATATAAAATCAGTCTAGACTTTTCTATCATTAAAAGTTACATAACAGTTTTAAAACAGAACAAAAAAGGTTTCTTTTTACAGGTCTACTTGCACAAAACACCTGTGTACAAAATCCGTGTATTTACACATGGTGCAAACAAATTTGAGAATGAAGTAAGCATTTCAAATAAAAAGAGATATTTTTACTGGAAATTTGCATTGTATTTACAAAAATCCAATACAATTAATAATATTTTTCTTAGCAATCCTAATTTTTTTACTTCATTTTACTTCATTACTTCATTAGCATTTTTACCAATAAAAGTTCAAAATTTGTTATAAACTTGCACATATAAGAAACGAACCAGTGGCATCCACTGCTACAGTATGAATTCCAAAGAATATATGCAAAATATTAAAAGACTGATATAAATGTAATATGATGTTGCTGTAGGTACTTGAAAAACTATAGAAATTAGACTATAATTCAGAAATTCACTTCAAGTATATTTATTTCAACTCAAGCACCACAGAGTCAAGCACAAGTTGTGCACTGTTAAACAACTGTCTTAAAATCACTAGTACTGGTTGGAGTGATAGAACTGGATCATACCCAATGGAAATGTCGAGAAAATTAAGCCACATCCTGCAGATAAAAACACAATAGCCTCAGAGTCTGTAGATTAAAAATGTTTTTTAAGCACTGTAAGAAAAGTCATCCAAAATCTTTCAACAAGTAAAGGGCATTTAGATCTCACAAACTATTAAATAAAAAGCATGAAGTTCTGCCACACTTAGTACTATGAAAGATAATTCATATCATCTGCTGCAGCTATCCAAAATAAAAAGTGTTTCTGTATGCAGCTATCACAACCCATATCTTAAAATGGAAACTTGGAGTTGTTCTACATTATATAGCAAATGTGTGTAATATACACTTATGAAAGAACTAATGCTCCATGCTCAAGTTCTTTTCTGATTTCCCCCTTTAGAAGTGTAGTAACACTGCTGCCTAAACTGGGCCTTAATGGAAATTAGACTAAGCTACTTCGCCCAGCTCCTTCTGTACACAAAGGAGATACATGGGAATTTGCCAGATTGAATCAATCCCATGAGAGATTTATCTCCTTATGTCTTATACTAAGGTGTTCACAACAGATATTCAGCTTCTGCTATGCAAATAATAGATACACCATGTGAAAAAAAGAATTCTGGATGATGTTAAACCTCTGCTAGTGATTTTTGTGTTTGAAAAAGAGAATAGAATGCATATAAAAGACTTTGACATTGGGAAAAGCAACATTGTGTCTGATTGTGATCTCATTAACAACTCCTGTAGATAAAGTCCATATTCTGAGTAAGATTAATACTTCATTAATTGTGTCTTATAAAAAGTTTCCCAATTCCTTAATATAGATTTGGAATTATTAATCAGTATTTGTATCCCAGGGTTCTGTGGATTTCTCTGCACAACAAAACCTCTTATAATAGACTAGCACCATTTCTTTTGCACCCAAAACACTTCATAGCTACATTGCACCACAGCAAATGTACATTCCTGTTATTAAAGTGACTTAAACTATCCAGAAAGAAATGGCAATGAAAGCAGAAGTGCACTACATTTTAGCCACATAACAAGAAAAAAAGAAGAAAAAAGGAATAATACCATTTATTTTACTTCAGTTGGGTTTTCTTCTGCACAACAGATGTGGCTGTAAAATTAGATAGTATTTTAATAACATCAGAGCTAACTCAAACTTTCAAAATACAAAAAAGTCAACGGAAATGTCAATGTAATCAGACCTTTCAGGAGCTTCACTGATCACTTAGCTATTTTTTCAGTATCTGTTGCATCCAAATACTTATCTGACTTACTTAAATAATTATCAACAATTAGGAAGATAACCTATATTAAATCTGAAAGGGCATTTAGAACAAATCACAATTTTGCTAGGGTCTAAATGAGATATTTTTGTCAGTCTGAAAAGTCATATGAAAGTGTGACTTTTAGTTATTTTTTAATACTGAAAAGAGTTTTAGTGTAACTAATTTTAATCAGCAAAATAACCTATATTGCTATTAACTTACTTAATTAGTGAAATCAGTATGAACTGCCTCTGAAAGAAAAAGCACCATAGACTTCTGCTTTTATAAGCCTTGCTATAGTTAGGGGTGGGTCTAATACAAATATTGTGACTAAGAAATATAGTGTCCAGCCCTTCCTAGAATAAACAATTCAAGCTTCTTTCAACCTGTGAATTTTAAAACTCTCAATACTTTGAATTATCAACCTGCTACCTGTTATCTTAGAACTGAATACTGGATACATTTTCAAAAATACTCATCTGAAAATGTAAGAGGAATAAAGTGCCCAGTTGACCTGACTGCACTCATTATTATTGTATAAAAAAAAAAAAAAAACTGGTGGGGGCATTCATGTACAAAATTCACCATGTGTTTTTTGTTTTATGTTTTGAATTGATTTGAATAAATCTGCTGCTTCTACACCAGAAGTTAAACTGAACATATGGTGCTATACATTTCTCTAGGAAAGGAGATATAGACTGAAGAAGTAGAACATAAAACACTTCTCTTTCTCTCTATAATTCAATCAGTCTGCCAGTTATACCACCCATTGTGTTACTTCCTTACAGGAAAATAATTAAAATTACAATGCTACAACTTTGAATAATTGCATTAATATGTAACAGACTGAACCAGTCTTGAGCTACATCTATGCTTCAAAAAGGGCATCGAGGAGGACTCGGGGAACTACAGGCTGTTCACCCTAAACCCCTGAGATAGTTAAGCCGCAAACCCCCCAAGGAGGTATTGCAACAGACTTGAAAGACATGTACTGTTTACACTAGAATGATTTTTGACCTCTTTAAAGTCCTATAACCCATTATCTTAATAGAAATTAAATAAGAATTTATTCAAGGTTTTACTGAACTTTTAGGTTTGTATTAAAGTTAACTAACAATTCATTTATATATACAGATATACTTTGACTTTTTTATTATATTAAGTTTTTAGTTATGAACATATTTTATTAAAAGATGCTTCTCTCAAAAAGTATACATAAAATATTTTTCTTAATTGTTCAGCTTACTTCAAGCTGACCAAACTTTAGATGCTGTAGCAGGAAGTAGAACAATTTAGTTAACAAAAGGGCCAGTATTCACCAAAATGTAAACTGTGTTCTTTGTGTACTGATCTAGACTGCATGCACCTGTGTGGATGAAATTAATCAGATTTATAATTGAACTGAATTATCCAAAGTAGTTTATCTTACAGTGATGTTTTAGCAGGTGGTGGTTTGTTAACACGGCTTTCTCAGATAGAGTTTACTGTCTATTTATTAGAGTCAGAACACTAAGCAGGTGCACTTCATGTGCTTGGTTTGTCTGAAAATGTATTCTGATAGTTGAGCAACATGGTCATGAGACAAGTTCTGCCCAAGCGATATTGTGCATGCAATGAATGAAGACGAAAATCTCTTTGCAGGGGTGCAAGTTATTAACAGGAAGCAAATTACCTCACTGGAGGTAAGAGAAAAACATAGCCTAACTTCTTGATAGTACATCTGCAGTGTTTTATCCAAAATATTTTAGATTTTTTTACTTGATAGAGCTTAAAGTGTTTCTTTGGAACATTTATGTGGCTTTTCTTACTAACCATAGGTGTTTTATCTTGTACAGCGTCTCACAGGTTCACTCTATACTGAGCTGTATCTTTCACTATTCTCGTAATGGAAAGAAAAGGTAGAAAGGACTCTTGAGAGAGCTACCAATCCACGAAGCATTGTTCAGATTAGCAAACTAATCATATTCCTTGAAGAATAGGATAGAAATATTGGAGGTGACCACTGTGATAATGAACTAGGGGAAAGCTATTCCTTATTTCTTTCAAATTCCCTGGCACATGATGCCACTATAAAACCTTGAGGTGAAGCAGGCAATCACAAAAAAAAATGACCCCATTTGATCCGATTCAGGTGGCTGATGTGCAAGAGCCTTATGGTCACAAGCCAGGCAAGACTGAAGTCCAGGAAGTGAAATCCTATCAATGCATACATAATAATGGCACATATATTCAGGTCTATGTTGGTTCTCACTAACAATGAATAACATTTTAATAGATAAGGGAGGACAATGTCCAAATTAGTGCAGCAGGATGCTGAGAACCTGAGTGTATGACCTGGACAACAAAGAGTTAAAATCACTTGAGCGAATGGAGCAAGTGTTATATACCAATCTGCTGAGGTTAACTTTTGGCCCCTAGATGATAAGCAGATGCCGACCATTCACTCTGCAGTGAAAGATCACAATAAAAACAATTTGGGTTTCAGTGTCCTGAAAAATCAAACCTGGCATCTGGTCAGCAGTTTGCGGTCCTTTGGTAACACTTACCCTGTTCCTAAAAGATCACAGATTGCAATGAGCTTCCTTCGCTGGCACCTGCATGCCCTGCTGGTGAAGAAAGAAAGAATGTCCCAGCCTGGTACGGTCCAGTCGTTATCATCCACAACTGGTTTTCCCCCTGGATACTGATGAAGCCTCAAGAAGGCTGCATACGACCAAGAGGGACCTCAGGACCTTGGGATCTGGAGCACAAGCTGTGTTCTCTTCTGTCCTGCCAGTTGCAGGGAATGATGGGGCAGGAAATAGGAAAATCGTGCAGAATAATACCTGGCATTGAGACTGGTGTTATTAGCAGAATTTGGGGGTTTCCTTATGGGTCAGTATGTATGGATCTGAGCCTGATGGCAACATGCAGGGTCTGTGTGTCTCAAAGGGAAAAATCTTAGCCCTGGACTCAGTAGAGCTCAGAGAGTTTTAACTAGATTTGAAGGGGGAGAGGGACATAGCCAGGCCTGACAGACATGAGGTATGGGAAGGGGAGAACTATTGCAATCACCCAAGTAACAAAATGAGGCTTAAAGATGGGACAACTCCTGCGAGCACAAGTACCCAGAGGCATAGCAACAAGAATGGACTCTGGGGCATCCCTTTTTACCCTCACTGGATACTGGCACAATCAAACACTTCTATAAAGTCCATGTACACCAGTGCACACAGTATGGGGAACAAATAGGAGGAACTAGAGATCTGTCTGTAGGCACAGGGCTTTGATCTCATTGCAATTACAGAGCTATTATGGGACAGCTCACATGGCTGGAGTGTTGTCAGGAACAGCTGCAAGCTTTTTGGGAAAGACAGACTGGGAAAACGCAGTGGTAGAGTTGCCCCCTATGTGAGATAACACTTGGAATGTATCAGGCTCTGCCTTGGGGTGGATAATGAGCAAATTGAGAATTTATGAGTTAGGATAAAAGGGCAGAGTAGCAACAGTGACACTGTTGTGGGTGTTTGGTACAAGCTCCTGGTCAGGAGGAGGGAGTGGATGAGGCCTTGTACAGGCAGCTCAGAGCAGCCTCACTGTCACACACTGGTTCTTGTGGGGGACTTCAGCCACCTGACATTGCTGGAGAAACAACACTGTTTGTGGAGCACAAACAGCACGGGAGGATCTTGGAAAGCATTGATGGCAGCTCCCTGACACGGATGCTGGAGGTTCTTACAAGGAATGGTGTGGTCCTTGATCTTTCACTAAAACACAGGGAAAGCCTTGTTGGAAACGGGTGACATATACTAGCAAAGCTGACCTACCATAGTCTTAATCAATAGAGTTCTCTAGTTTATAGATTATGTTTGCTTATTACCTGCTAAAAGTGAGAATATATCTTCATGTTAATTGGTAATGTAGAGATAGTACAACTATAAAAATGGCCCACATTTCATTATTCCTCATAAATCATTAACAGAAGGTCTTCCTCCCACCAACATTATCTACCTCATACAAGGTAAAATGAGAAAATCCATCCCTGAGTTCAGTCAGTGATGGTAAAAGCAGAATTAAAGGATACCATATTTTCAAAGTAATTATAAAAATAGAAATAGTTCCCTTAGCATATCATTATTTTAGCTTCTGTTTTCTAGATATAACTAGGAAAACAATTTTTGTTTCAATAGGAATTTCAGTACTTTTAATTTAATTTATGTTCTGATAAAAAGTGGAAAATCAAATTATTGGAAAAATTCACAGGGGTACAAAAATCCAAAATTTTGAATCCAAAATGACCCATTTCCTGATGCAAAAAGAAAAACAGTCAATTAAAACTCACTCTCTCTATGAGAAAAGTGTGATTTTTAGTTACATTATATTTTCTCATACATTGTCTCCATTTTTCACATAAAATAATACCACTAAACCTACTCATTGCTCTGCATATTACTGTTCACAAGTAGGACATAGTATTTATCACCATATGCAATTTTTCAAAATCTTTATAAAAGCATTTCTTACAGGCCTTCCTACTGATGCACAGGTTGGGAATTAAAAATTCCAAATATGTCACTACTCCTATACACAGCCTACAAAGTAAGAAAGAACTGTATCCTAAAGGTGTTACTTACTAAGTATATGCTCATAATTATAATACAGGTTAATTTATGCTGGATGTGTAATAGCATCTTCTGTAATTTTTTCTAGATGAATTTATGCTTACATTTAAATATGCATTTACTTACCCCAAATTTGCAGTACTTCTTTTAGCCTGCTACCCAGAATTCTGCTGTTTTCATAAAACAGTAGCTGTGTTTTTAATTAAAACTTTTCCTGAATATCCTCAGAGACAGAGTATCCCCTTCAACCTATGCCAAAAATTGTATAGCAGTTAATCCACTGAATATTTAATTGAAATCCCATTATCAGCATTTTCAACATTGGTTTCACTTGGAATTTTACCCATTGAAAATGCATGAATAAATAATATTTGCTTTCACATATGCAACTGCTGCAATCGCAAATTCTTTCAAGTAACTCATACATTTTTTAAAGGGTTTTAATTATTTCTATGCCATTCCTACCACTTTTTCTAAGAGTTACAGAAATGCACCAACTGAAAAGCCAGTAATGTATGTCTGGATATGCTGAATCATATCTGAATTTTTTGCTATAAATGTGTATGTTTGTGTCTGCATTTGTGCATGAATATGCACTTATACCACACAAATATAGAGTGCCAAATTCTATCTTTGGATTCAAGTTTGAGATCAAGACTCAAGTTTTGCTGGAATCTAAGTACAAGGAGATAACATAAGTGGTTTTGCCTTTTCTCAGGACAGAAAATGCAACCCCAGTGAGTTCAGCTTGTAGCAACAGTGGTGGTTTACAGCAAGAGACATAAAATAAGAGATTGTCTTGGTGTCCAGTAGTCAGTTCCCAGTCTGAGGGACCATTATGCTGTATTTCCTTCTACAGTGGGCATTTACTCAATAACACAATGAGAACATACTTTCAGTTTAAAGCAAATGGAAGAGACTCATGACCAACTCCCACAACTCGGTGTCTTAGGATAACAAAGCCTGAGTTGAAACCCATTCATACTAAGGGCTAGGACTTGTAACACCCATTTTGTCCTTATGAGTTCAGATGACATACACCTGGAATTCAGGTTTTTGTGGATCACAGATGACATACACCTGGAATTCAGGTTTTTGTGAGATTCCCTATTTTCAATATGCATTCTACGGGAAGCTTAATTGACCATGCTGAGATGACAAATGTGGCTGAGTAACACCATGCTTAAAAAGTACATGTTATAATTATGATCATAAATCTTCTATATGAATCCTAATTTTTTCAAATCACTGAATAAACTATTAAATTGCCTCAGCACCAAGTGGCATAGCCCTTTCCAGGTTTCAGTCTCAACATTCATTTGCTGTGGGTATATTCATGTTCACATAGTCAAAACTGTGACAGTGCTGTCTTTAAAATTAGATGTGCTTTTTTTTCTCAATTCATTGACTTAAGTGTACATAGAATCAGGGTAGGCATAAGTAACACAGAGACAAATGATTAATGACAGAAATTCTGACATAGCAGCTTTGCTTTTCAGATTAATCTTTATCTCATAAAATATATATGGTACAATTTTATTGAACTTACTAAAGTCAGTTATAAAGCACTCACTGTTTTTGGTGAAGCCAAATTTTCTGCCACAGAATTCATCACATGACTCCTAAGAGGTGCCTTTTGTCTTCCAACACGGTTAAAGAATGAGTCAATTCTAAGTTGTTTGTAAAAGACAAATTACTATTTAAGGTAGAATGAAAAGAAATATATTCTGATAAAAAGACATTCATAAACAGACTTATTTTAATTGCTTTCATAAGCATTCATAAGAAAATCTGCGTGGTTGTATTTCATTCTCATTTTTGGTTGCAAAAGGAAAAATAAATGTTGTTTTTATACACTAGTTGAATCAAATGGATTTAGAAATTCAGTTGAAACTATTTTAATGATGTTGGCATTTCATTAGTTACTCCCTTAATAATGACAAAAAATTGATTACTAAATCCTACAAGACTTCTATCATCATTTAATCATACCAATATCCTAAGTAAATGGTTCACTGAAGTTTCAGCCACATCAGAACTAAGCAAAAACACACCATTCCACCCCTTAATCCAAAACTACATTAATGTTTTCATGTTCAGAATCAAATGCAAAATGCTTCACATTCTGTATGAAAAATCCAGCTTGCATTTAAAATAGGCAAACACATTTAAAAAACAAGGAAATCTAACATCAGTCACAGTACTGCTGGTATGTTCAGTAATTTCTACTTGCACATTCTCAGGTGGAACCTACACACATAAAAACCAATTTAGATCTTCCTTGCAGAATTTGTATACTAACCATTAAAACTTTCCTCACTTTAGTTTCATTCTAACTTTTATCATTAAATTAATCTTAGTTTCTTTTTCCTTAATTTTAAATTAAATTCAGTGGTAATATACAAAGAATTAAATACCCATTCTTTAATTTATGAATCAAAATATCTACAAAATATTATTACATATGTATTATTAAACAAAAGGTCTGATCTGAAGGCCTTATCCAAGTCAAAACTCTGCTTCAGGCATAAGTATACACTTCAGCAAGGTTTTTGCTCAAATAAGAAATGGAGGATCTGGCTTAAAGTAGTAAAATCATGAATTATGCTAATTTCATATTCACAAAGACATTCAGCTTTTATAAATAATTTAGCCAAATCAGAATTACTGTTGGTGTATGAAAGTGAATGAGAACAAGCATAAGGAACAAAAGTAGCATAATTACAGTACTAAAACAATTATAACCTTATCCCAATAAAACCTAACATTTAGCTTATAAGATTTTTGAGAAAATACTTATTTAAAAAAAGCAAAGCATTGTAACATAATTTTCAATCTTTTCTTAAATTTAAATTAATTTAAACAAGGATCATCACCAATGAAAACACAGAGAACACATTTTCTGAATATTTTTAGGCTTTTAACAAAATCAGTAGTTCTTTCTTGCTCTGCTCCTGGCCCATAGGCTAAATAGTCTGGGCCACATTCAGTTCATATCCTTTTAACAGGCAGTCATTGCAACAGCATTCTGACTAACAGAGGACAATAAACAGTAGTCTTTGATCCACTGTCCAAATGCTTAATTTCCCTTCAAATAGACTAATAAATCCTTATCTATGAAAATACAGGAGTTTTACTTTTCAAAGTCAAATGTAAATGTGTTGGATTTGATGAAAAGGGTTTATACACAAACATTCATCAAACACATAGAGTAAAAAAGGATAAGAGGCAAAGAAATAAAAATTAACTAGAGGTTTTGTTTGAGAAGAATGCTGCAATACTCAGAGAAAAGTACAAGAATCTTATTAATTAAATTAATAAAATATGTATTTAGAAACTTCTCTATGCAAAGTAAAGATATAACATTCTCACAACGCTAAATAGCTTTTCTGAAAGATTGAGCTTATGCATATTGGTTCTCCAAGCAAAGAAAAATATTGATATAGCCTTTTGGCTGTAATGAAGAAAGATGACCATCATAATTGTGTATAACAAGTATACTCCAAAAATGAGCACATTTTTACATAAATATTTATTGTGNTGTGCCCTCATATTCATATTTAACATTCCTTATTCTTTGTTTTACGTGTTTCTATTTTTTTTGTCTAAAGTCTTTGTTTTCATTTTTGAATTCTCCAGCTCTATTTCCATTTCTGTATTCTGTGTCTGCCTACTCCATGCTTTACTGAGTTACAAACTTGCTATACTTTCCTTATTTCTTATTTTTCCTCTCCTTTTATGTTCCATCTTCTCCTACTTTACCATTAAGTGCAATATATGGCTGTCCAGCTTTGCAGTTATCTCGCAATCGGTTACTGTGATAAAGAGATAATCTCAAAAAGGACCAGTGACAAACTAGATGGATATAAAATGGCAGCACATAATCTCAATTGACCTCACACAATGGGTAGTCAAACGTAAACAGGTTGAAAACAGCTTCATACCCATAAAAGACTGAAGTAGGAAACTAAGCTGTAAAAGTTGAAAAACCTGGTGCTGGTTTTAGTTGTTGTAGGCAACTATCTTCTAAACTTTGCTGTGGTTTTTTAAAATTATAACCTGAAAAATCAATTATGAAGCAGCTGTATGTTAATGCTAAAGCTTGTGTGAACTTTCTGGTAAATTCTTAAGTGCTGATGTTACTTGATGAGCAGCATCTCTTCCGTGAATAAACAGACGACTTCACCTTTCTGTACTGTCAGTCTGGAACCTTTCACAAGCTTTGAGTTTCCTTTAAAATACAAAAATAAATATTTCACTGTCAAAACAGGTTTGACCTGACAGATGAATTGAGTGAGAGATTTCCAAGATGAATACAGTTCATTGCCCTTCAGCAATCTCTCTCATCTGGGCTGAAACTGAAAGGTAGTAGCATATTTAATGAGATGCTTTTGTAAAAACAAAAAATGAAACATAAAAGTCATCTTTTGTCTCAGTCCCTCCCAAACATAAAAAAGATAAAATACTACTGTATCATGATTTGTACATTTTCCATTCTTGCCCCCAATTTTTAAAGTATCTGCTATTCTGACTTATATGTTTGGGCAGCTTATCTAATAAAGTAATACTAAGGACATATTTAACATAAAAAAAAATATCTATTTTTGGATGTTTTAAACAACACATATATAGTGCTATAAAATTATAAAATAGCTGCTTCTTTATTGTAACTATTATAAAAATGCCTAAGATGTTAAAATATACATGCATATAAAAGCCCTATTAATTAAATGAAATATAAGGAAAAATTAATACAATAAATCAATTTAATGAATTAATGATTTAATGACTTAACGTAATGATCATGAGCTAACAGTAGATGCAATAATTTTTCATATGTGGTCTCCTCTATTGGTTTTTTAAACTATACATGTTCCTGTTTATTAAATTTTTTATTGAGGAAAATTATATGCTCTTAATGATCACTAATACAATCTCTGATTTGCCAGGATAGATGGAATCAGCTCAGCTTTTTTTACTGACAGTGCTCAAGGTTTTATTAAAAATGTATACACATCCCTTCAGCATGACACAAAAATTCAGCATAACACATTCTAACCCTGTCAGAAAGGAAGCAAAAGAAAACCTGAGTATTCTCTCAGGCTCAATTTTGAGCATCAGTCTGGTATATACAGTTCGGCTTTTTCTCTACCATGACATTAACACTCAAAAATGAAATCAATCGAACAAAAAGTGGTATGAGTTCATGGGTGATTGGCCCTGGTTTGATTCCACTATTTTATTAAGCATTTAAAGGAGTAGGGGAAACATAAATCCCTCTGGTAGAGACTTGGCATATTCTCCCACATTATCCAACTAGCTTACCTGGCTACTTGAGCAAAGACAATCCAAGAAATTCTTCTGACTTTTCCCCAGGGAGGAGCAAAATCTTTCCCATCAACTTTCCAATGTATATTATGGGAACCTTATCATCTCCACCAGTATGTGGTTAGCTGATCCTCCGGTGTTAATCAGCCAAGTGACTTCTGTTAAATTTGCATACCAGTATTTCCATGCCTCAGCATCAAACAGTTTCAGCAGACTTTAGCAGTTCATCATACCTTTCAATCTTTACAGATAATAACAAAGAGGATATTGTACACGTAATGTTTTTTTCTTTGCATTCAAAAAACACATTAAATCTTGGAAGGAGGAAAATAAGTACTTCAAGATAAATAGAAATTTAGGAAAATTAAGAATGACAAAACTATTTTTAAATGTATTTATGAAACACAAAGATTATGTTGTTTACCTTCCAATAACATCAGATACTTTGGGTATTCTAAGTCAAGTTGTGACATACAATAGTACTAGGTGTCACTAGGTATATTCTTTCCATTAATGTATATCTAACAGATATAATGTATATATAACAGGGGTTATATATGTTATTTCTGAGATATATATGAAATCTACAGAGATCCAGCTATGCAATACGTACAGAAAAAAAATCTATATTAAAAGCTTAGTTTTAGAAGAGATTATCCATGTATTTAAACACTATTTCTTGCAGAGGTTCATTAAACTGCAGTTAATATTATCCTATAGAAAATTCACAGTTCTACCTTATTCTGTCATCCCAAATGGTTGGGTATTTCTATAAGATGGAGAGTAGTTCTGACAAGCACAAGACTGAATAATATTAATTCCACAGCACTTCATCTCAGAATTTAAGTCACCACCTATATGTTGTCTTGGATTAACTTTTTCCATAAATGTCTGGTTTTCATTTTTCAGTATCTATTTCTGTATTTTTAATGGCTATTCCTTGAGGCCTAGTGGAAGGTTCCTGGTACTTGGTTTTGCTGACTAATGAAACATAAACAGAAAAGATCAAAATAGAGACTAAATAGTTTTGATATATCGATAATTATGCCAAAATAATTTGTTTCCAATTTGATTTAGTGTAACCAGTACCGATGTTCAGATTTATTACATCCATAATCTTTTTTACTTTGATTTCTAAAGTTATTTTGGCTTTGCAAAAGTGAGAAAGTAACTCCAGCTCCTATGTCTAGATTCTCTTATTTCAGTAACTATGTAAAATCACTAGTGCACAGATCCCATAAAGAAATGTTTAACTGTTTTTGGTACATTTAGGATAAATTAAATCATTTAAAGCAAAACTACAATTTTTTTCTTTCAACTTCAAAGAAGAAGCCATTAAAAACTTGTTATTACTCCTTTCAAAATGCAGGTAACTATGTATAGGATACATGGTATTTTTACATGCTATTCAGTTGGAAGGACAACATAGCCAGTATGTTCCCAAATTCTCATTGTGGCCCTGCTTACCTCACCAGTGAGGGGTTATTCCCCTTCTGGGTTCCAGTTCCCATTTCTGAAACTATTTCAGTCCTCACACAATAGTAAACATCAGAACTAATGAACTAAATAGTATACATTAGGATTGTAATCAATCCAGAATCCTTACAGCCTCCTTTCACTTTAAGAAAAGACTGGATGTGGCACTCAGGGCCATGGTCTGGTTGGCAAGGTGGTGTTAGGTCATGGCTTAGACTTGAGGTCTTTTCCACCAAATTGGTTCTGTGACTGTCACACTGCAAGGCTTGCTGTGACTAGATTTAGACTGGTGAGTTGTTAGCAATATGAGAACTGCATCAGGCCAAGATTTAGATTGTGTCCCAATGGATTACAAGTAGGCAAAGCTAGTATAATATCAGTGCAGTGATATTTCCAATATTATGATTAACGCATATAGAACTGTCATATATACTAGCAGAAAACAAGAGAAAAAAAAAAACTAGGAAAAGCCAATTGCATAATAATAGAAAAGATTGATATAAAATCCCATTGAAGGCAAAATATAAACTAATTTTCATAATGAAAATATGTCTTTATTTTATAATGTGATCTTTCACATGAAGAGAAATTTTAGAGAATGTAGCTATGAATTCAGGTATGATACAAAAAATAAAAGAAGGATTGTAATAAAAGCCTGTAAAATATTAAGTGAACCATAGATGGTGTTCATCTTAATTCAGGAACTGCAGAATAACCAATAAAATTCTAACATAGACAGAAATAAGTGTAACTTTTATTACATGACAGATACTTTCCATGTAGTTCTTACTGTTTAAAAACTAATATCTCAGAAACATTTAGAGAACAAGTACATTTATGCACAGCTACACTAACTTATTAACTAAAAAATTTATGAGATAAATCCAGCATAGAAATCAAACTTTGACTGACAACATGAAAGGAAAAATTCCTTTATAAGTAGTACTGAGCTCCCTCTATGATTACCCGCCTCTCCCCAGGTGAGAGAAAGATGGGTCTCAGGTTTGGGTACTCTCTGGTCTTATCACTCTTCACTGAAGTGCATGCTGTGTGTTTGAAACTAATTCAGCTAAGAAGAGATCAGGAACTCAGGACTCCCATTTTCCAGTTAAGACTTAGACAGCTAAATAGTTTATGAAAATATTTTTCTCTTTGAGCCCTTTCCTTGTGTTTTCTAAAACAGAGGAATGGTCCAACTGCCTGTACCCAAATAGAAATGGGACATAGACTCTGAGGAAAGTATTGCACCATGAATCTCCATTTCTCAGACGTGACTATCTCAAGGTTTCATGTCAGCAGAATATTTCCAATATACTCCTTTTGTTAGCATTCTCTAGCTGGTTTATGCAAAATTCTATGATGTGTCAGCTGCTGTAAATCCCATCATGCAAAGCCCAGAGATTTCCTTACATGTCTTTCTCCAAAAATAGTTGCACTGATTGCAGTGGATAGTCCTGTATCCACTGCAATTCTAGTAAAACTGTCATGAAAGCTGTCTAACTCATTCAATCAAGCCTACTCTGAGTGAAAAGAAGACTTAGCCAGCAGAGTTAAGAAGGTAACTAGCTCAGGAGCACAAACCAGCAACAGGAGCAGACTCGAGGGCTCAAGGCAGCAGCCTCTTCAGTGCCATTGCTACAGAGAATGACTGATGCTCTGCCCTAGGTGTGAGTTACAGCTTCTAAGCCATGTCCAAATGAGCTCACTGGCCAAGCCCAGCTCCATGTCACCATATGATTCAGACACAAATATTCTGAAAAACACATGTGCATCTTGCCCTAGTTGCCTTATGAAAGGGAACTGAAAGGCTCATTTTAGAGGACACCCAGCTGATCAAGACACACAACATATCCACTATTCAGATGCAGCATCTCAGGTGTAACTCTTCAAAATTATCAAAGAGACTACAATAAATATTTTTTTTATTTAATTCTAATATGTGGACTCCCAAATAGATTTGATTTCTGGATTTTCATCTTAGTGTCTCTGAGTTTATGCCAGAAATCTTTTCTATAAATCTCATTATATCTGCAGGAAATCAGGAGACCAGGAACCCAGAAACTTTGTAATAAATATATTTTACCCATGACTTCCTTACAAGCTTAACAAGAAATTTAAAAGTTGAATAGTCTTTTCCTTTATCCTGAAATATCCCAAATGAATGATTTTTTTTTCATCTCCTAAACATGAATATTAAATCACTTACTTTTCTACTGCAGGTCAGAGAAGTAATAAATTCAACATGAGAAAACTAAGCACTATGAGAATTTGGTGATGAGGACATATGCAAAAATAATACGAAAAATACACTCAGTTATTTTCAGATTTAAAGCACATACATATATTTTCATAGCTGTCTACATTTTATTTACTTAAAATGCAAATAATTAAATTCACACAATCTGAATTTAAGCATAAATAATGACAGATTCATTATGTTGCCAGCTATTTTTTTATTATTCCAGAGCTCTGACAATGTATTTTCTTATTAAATACCTGAAATATACCTTAAACACATCTTTAAAATGTATATTTAAAATTCCTTTTTTATCTATCTCTCCTCTTTTTTTACTTAGGTCCTCTGGAAATTGCGTATAATAATCCTAAAAGGGAAACTATAAATAATTAAAATTAAAATTGTAAGTAATTTCTGAAACACTCTCCTCTTTTAGTACTTACAAGTAATTGTAGAATGGATCAAGACTAACCCATGAGAGAAAGACTTGGGAGTTTTTGTGGACAAAAACTCAACATGACCTAGCAACACACGCTTCCAGCCCAGAAGGCCAGTTGTATCCTGGGCTGCATCAAAGGCAGCGTGGGCAGCAGGATAAGGCAGGGGATTCTGCCCCTCTGCTCTACTGTGCTCTGCTCTGCTCTACTGTGCTCTGCTCTGCTCTGGTGAGACCCCACCTGCAGTGCTGCATTCAGCCCTGGGACCACCAACACAAGACAGACATGGATCTGTTGGAGTGAGTCCAGAGGAGAGACAATTGACTGCAGGGTTGGAACACCTCTCGTAAGAAGACGGGCTGAGAGAATTGGGGCTGCTCAGCCTGGAGAGGAGAAGGCTTTGGGGAAACCTTAGATCACCTCCCAATACCTAAAGAGACCACAAGAGAGTTGGTGAGTGACTTTTCACAGGGGTCTGTAGTGATAGAACAAAGGGGAATGATCTTTAACTGAAGGAGGGTAGATTTAGATTAGATACGAGGAAGAAATTCTTTACTGTGAGTGTAGTGAGGCACTGAAAGGGTTGCCAAGAGAGGCTGTGGACTCTCCATCCTTGAAAGAGCTCAAGGTCAGACTGGACAGGGTTCTCAGCAACCTGGTCAGGGAAGATGTCCCTGGCCATGTCAGGGCCTTGGAACCAGATGATCTTCATAGGGTCCCCTCCAACCAAAACCATTCTATAATTCTATGATTCTAATTTGATAATTTTGAATGACAAGTGTTACAATGAAGGTCCATTCTTTTTTTAGTAATTTTAAATAAAAGTAGCAGTGCTAATAAACTCTTTCTTCCACCTACTGAAGGGATTCAATTAGGTGAAAGTATTTATATCATAAGGTATTATATTAACATGGAACTTAAATTTTAGATACACTTTAATAGTTTCCCTTCTATATGAGCTATTGCCTACTGCAAATGGCATACACCAAATAATTTCTAAGTGATTGGTTTATAAAGTTAAAAAATAGACATCCAATTACAACCCAAAATCCTACTCATTTAAATCTGAATTATACTTGAGTATTGTAAAGTTTATGTAATTACTATAGACAGCTGTACACATTTTGTCTCATTTTTTTCCACATACCATAATTTTTTTAAGTAATGGTTCTCCCACAAAACAACCAGTATAATTTTACCCAAGTAGTGGCAATATAATATATGTCATCATGATGAAATGGTTGCATTTTACAGTCAAATTTTGAAGAAATCATAGAAATTTCAATTAAATCAGCAGGGTGTCTTCTGAAGTACCTAGACACTGCTGTGAAGCATTTTCATAAAGTATTTAGACACTGGCAAATGGTGTGAAACCATCAAGTCACTTGATTTAGAGCCCTGAAAGACTTCCAGGTGGTAATCATTTCTGCCTGCCACAAGTCTTGTCCAAATTCATATTCCTTATGTACAAGTAAGAGGCTGAAGTGCTACAGAGCAAACTGCTTTGAATTATCAATACTCAATAATTATGTGAATTCAGTTCATGAACTCATGAACTGGACACCAATTTTAAAATACACTCCAATGATATTTAACACAGTCAAATAAATATACTGTTAATAATAAAAATCAGTTTATTTATGCACTTGGTATAAACCCAGAGGAACACAATTGTCTTATAGACTGTTTTGAATCTAACTCTAAGCAATGTAAACCATAATGTTTTTTAGTTATTCAAGTAAGCACTAAGAAATAGGTAATTATGTTTGTGCAATCCAATTTTTTATACCACAGGTATTTGTGTTTGATTTTTTTAGGTCTTATATTTTCTGTAAAACTAATGTTTTGGGAGGCTGCTCTAGGAAGAACATATTGTGTTAGTATCATGAATTGCTGATGGATGTAAGAGAGACTGGGAAGATCCATAAATAGATGAACACCTAGTTTGTAATTTTCAATTCAAACTGCTAGTACAGTTAGAAATGTATTTGTTAGATTATTTACTATTTGAAATATGGCCAATCACAATATAGATAAAAGAGTATGGTAAAAAAAAACTTGACTTTCCAAAGAAAAAATATTAGGAGAGCTAAAAAAAATATTATTAAAGTTTAGTAGGCTGAGCAAAAATGCCAAACGCATCAAATTAAAAATGCAATCAAACTATAAAGGTAAAACATATGCCAACCCACAAAGATATCTGCTCTTAGTAACTGTGAAAGCAGTTACAAAAATGTGCCAAATCACACTATAGAAGCAATGACAATTCCTGCAGGTAATAAAAATAACATTACAAAAGGTAAAAGCATGTTGCACTTCGTAAAATAAAAATACTGCCTGAAAAAAGTCTTTCAAACAGAAAGGTATGTATATTTTAAATACAGAAAGGTATTGGTAGGTCAGAATGTGAGTTCATCAATATATCATAATGGTAAGTCTTAATCTTTTCAGAAACTATTACAATAGACTATATCGATAGTAAATATAATATCCAAACTAAATGCTTTTGAAAATCCACTAGATAGCCCAGCTTGAAAGCTCCTCTGTATGACCTACCAGAACCACAACTAGGTGCAGCCCTGTCTGACCCAAGAAATCTGATATCTTTATTAGATTCATTCCTGTTTGACTGGTATCACATATTTTTCTTCATTTGGACTCCCAAACTGGATCTATCACTGTTGGTGGTCCAATGAACAGTTTGTGAAAGTGAATCCTTCAGTCTGTCTCCAAATCTATTTTAGCTCCCATCACAAGTGTGTATTTAGATATCCAATATGCGTATGTAATATCATAGCAAGGATAGAAACTACAGAAGTGGGTGCCACTCTGGACTATTTTTTAAACTCAAGCCAGTCTACCAAAAATTTCAGCTCATCTATTTTCATGCTAACTCCTAGAATATAATTTTGTAATAGCCAATGTTTGTTTGGTTACTCTCAGAGGAAGCATGAAAGTGGTTTGTAATTGTTAGTTGCTGCAGCTAGTTAAGGTTGTTTGTAAATCCTGGTTCATATAAACAAGTAATTGGGTTCACTTCTCTGCCTCCCATCTATGAGATACCAACATTTTCTAAATAATCTGAACTATTTTGTGTACCCTAAAAGGTCAGTATTTTAGGAAAAAAAATTATCTGGTGTTTTGACACCTGCACCATGAATGAATCAGGATAATGTCACATCAACAAGTATAGATCGCTCTGCCTTCCCTCATCTCACATTAGCAAGCTTTCAAAGTCTACACTGGCAAGTGTGCCTGTTTCAGGGCTTCTTCCACTCCAACACTTACAAGAGGTAAATGCCGTGCCAATGCAGTCACCAATATTGGATCTCTTCCTTCACTATCTCAAAAATTACTGTATTCACAAGGAATCCACCACAGATACATCCAGATGAGGTGCTAAGGTGCTTCTTCACTGAAACGACCTTCTTTCGAAAAGGGAATCTCTGCTATTTCTTTTAGAATGCGTCTCTTCAAGCAAAAGATATGTTGGATTCTCTAAATGCTGAAATAAATATAGGTCATTCTTTATCATCTTCTATTATTTTGTAACTGAGAATGTACTCATAGGAGCATTTAGTTTGGAAAAGATGTCTAAGATCATCTAGTTCAGTGGTTAACCTAGCATGACCATGTTAACCAAAAAAACATATTCCCAAGTGCCACATCCACATGTTTTTTGAAGACTTCCAGAGTCATTGACTCCACCAGTTCCCTGGACAGCCCATTTCAATGCCTGATCACCCCTTCAGTGAAGAAATATTCCCTCGTATCTAATCTGAACCTCTTCTGGTGCAACTTTTGGCCATGTCAGTATGACTTTTTAAAAAGTCCTTGAATCTTATAAGAATTGCTAATATTGCAATTTGTGTCTGTTGCCTCTTCTCGTTTAATCAGGTATCTTTATTAACAACCAGGATCCATCTTCTCCCTTATTAGATAATTGAAAAGCAGTGGTGTCACCCCTAAGCCTTCATTTTTTAAGGCTGAGCAAACCCTGTTGCCACAGTCTTTTTTCGCACATCATGATATCCAACCCTCAAATCATAGTATCATAATAAACTGAGCTATTTTCCCAGTCCTCAGAAAAGATAATCAGAACAAGACAGGATCTATTTGCTTACTAATTCTTAGAGAGCACTGTTTTGTAATCACACATCCTTGACTTTGCCTCATGAATCTAAATAGGAACAACAGGATTTGTGAAATCCTCTTTCTTATCAGTGTAACACCGAAAAAGTTCATTTATTACCCATTTTATGACAAATATTCACCCTAACAATATTTGACTAAGGAATCAACACTAGCAGAACAGATTTTTTCAAATGGAAATCATGTATCAGTTTGTATCAGCAAATGGTTGAATTGATACAGCACTTGAACCAAAAGACTAAGAAGTGAGTTTGCATCATGTACTTAATAACTGTCTTGTCCTTCAGAACAAAGAAGACATTTACAGAAGACCTAGCATTTGGTCGTCCATCTTACTACTGTAATGCTCCTCTCCCCCACAGTAATATGAATTGCAAACAAAATGTATTAATTGGGTGCAGAGCAAGACACAGCAAACCGTGGAGGATTGCTTTAGACTTAAATTATGTCAAGGAACTTATAAGAAAGTGTCCGATAACTCCAAAAAGTGATTGCAGTAGTTACAAAATCAATTTTTAAAAAATATTTGGCATATTTTGATGGATTCATATTCCAGTTTGGCAGTAATATTGTTCGATCAATCAATCCATTACAAGTTTTTATTTAAAATTTTAATAATACTAGAAATAAAGAGCCAAAACATAAAATAACAATGAGAAATACTGTTAAAACTAAAAGATAGTATTATTATCAAAGCAGTTGTATACCAGCATATCCATGACAAAATATAGGCTGAAAAACCTGTTATTAAAAGCTAAATTAATCTCGAATCAAAGGAACAGAGTAAAAGCAATTTCTTAAAATTACTCTTAAAATGGATCTTGATCATTTCACAAAAAGCATTCTTATCTCATGATTTTATATGACAGAAGAGAACTGGTAACACTTGTCAACATCAGTCAGCAGCTGAATGTCTTCCCACTTGTTTCTGCTCAGATGTTCAGCCTATTCTTGAAAGTTTTGCTTAACACAGGGAAAGAACTTAAATAACTACGTACTTTGAGAATTAAATAATTATTTTTCTAATAAAATATTTTTAATAATAGATATGAAAAGCCAGTACAATGCAAAGTTCCTTCCAACAGTATTTTCATAACTATTTCTGCTTTAGGAAAAATATGTCATGACTGAAGACTTTCATATGCTTAGTTCAAGAAAACCTAAGTTTCAGAAGTAGTGGTTTGAACCACTACAATAATCTCACATCCTTTAGAAGAAAG
>VXBU01008764.1:22590-36382 GCA_013400315.1 Bombycilla garrulus
GGGATAAAAAAGTTTTGCTCAATAGATATGTCTGCTCAATATATAGAAAACACATAAGGAAGCAACTATAGAAAACTCTTAAACATGGTGGTGTATAACACTGAAATTTGCAGATCTGAAGGGAAGTTTTACTGGACTAGCATGTAGCTGTTTCTCTCTCACTTTCACTCCACGTGACTGAAACTAGATTTAACATGGGTAAGAAAAATGGGCGTCTTGGCAAGGGTAAGTTGCTTCACTATGGCTTCACACTAACAAATGCCTCTGATCACAGATTTTCAGAATTGTTTCCAAATTTACCATTCTAAATAAAATAATATTTGTGTAGCTGTAGACAGAAATATACTTTGTCCTCAACTGGGCAATAATGAGTATTTTCATTAAAAATCTGGTATTTAAACAAGTATCTAGATATCTGGCCTGGTCAGTAAAATAGCTAAACGGTAGTTTTCCCACAGTCATTCAGAAACCTTGCCTAGAGCAGAACACCAGCTTGTCTTTTGCTAATCATATTACGTCTGTGATTCCCTGTTCTGTGAGGCATGGCAATTCAGTTCCAGACAATTCAAAATGATAAGCACTTTCACATAGGCTAAATTTAACATTACTGCTACCCAATTACAGTATTTGTTTAAAAATCAAGCAGCTCCAAGGATTGCCAAAATAATTTCAAAAACAGCAGAAAGCAGATTATTCATTTATCTGCTACATTTGAGTCCAACATTACACTCGGATCCATGAACTAATCACCACATTTTTTCAGATCAAACAGAGTCTAAATGTTAGTAGTACAAGATGCCAAGAAAATTCCATCTCATAAGTTTCCAAACATATGAATGTGGGAACTTTTCTGTTTCGTGGTATTGAAATCACCTGTCATTAAGTGAAAAACTTACAAATATGATTCACTCTGCATGTATATTTTTTATTATAATTATCATTTAACTGATTTCTGAAGCTGGAGATATGCTTACAGTATTGATTACATAATTTCCCTCTGAGGAAATAACCAGAGCCTTCATCACCTAATAAAATACATGCATATTACTCATAAACACAATATCAGAACTCAAAGACTTTATTATTTTGTGAGTTTTAATACTGTACAAAAATTTTAAAGAAAAGCTTAATGATAAAGTAACGAAGTCTAAAACTAGACTGTAATATGATGCCATAATGATGTCTCAAACAATTTCCAAAATATAAATTATTACTAAGATAACAAAGGCAAGGTACAAAAAAAGAATTCATGCTGATGACCAGAAATACCCTAAATATTTCCAAATATACAGTCAACTACTGTAATATGAGACCATTCCAACAGAAAAAAGAATTGTTAATTCCCAAGGATGTCTGTTTTAAAATGGATTCAAACATCAAAATATTTTTTTTTACATGTAGACTCTTTTGCTGTCCATGCCAACAACTAGTGAATTTCAATTACAGATTGCAAAAAAAAAAGTAACTATAAATTGTTCTGTCACTCGCACAGAACTTGTACTATTTTTCTGTCACTTGTACTGTTGTATCTGTGCTTATTTCTTCACATTACAAAATTGCACATATTACAAAGTAGCACACCTTAACATCTATTTTTCTGACACTTAAATTTGTCTCTTATGTATTACTGAGAGGGAGTTTGATAAGAACATACCAACTGAAAACCTCTTTTCCTGTATCAAAGCAACATGAAGTCTTTCATGCTCATTAGGCAATTTAAATGAGCAATCAAAAGTCATGGAATTTTGGTTAATTAGTTATTAAAAGTAATAATTGAGGAACTATGACAATAATAACAATTGAGGAACTATACTGTGAAGTATAAAAGTTAAACGTTAGCTGAAAAAATATGGGAGGCTAAAAGAAAAAGGGACATTTTGCCCAATGTAATTAAAGAGTCCTGTAATACACATAAAAATATTGATACTTTTGTTTTCTTCCCAGCATGACCAAAATTCAACATGGAAAAAAGGCAATATTCTGCAGGTATATTTTCATAATGAAATCAGTTCAAACTAGTCAGTAACACACAGTAGCAAGACTTCATCATGAGTGTTAATTACAGTAGCCTCTAAAACACAGAAACAGTCATTCATCACAAATTACAAAAAAAAATAACATTTAAAATTGCAACAAAGAAAGAACAAAAGTTAACTTATAATGAAAGACAGGAACTTTTTTATAAAATTAATGCCAGTGATATTGTATATGAGATGAGAAATAGAAGGCAGTATACTAAACAATGGAAAATAATAAAATTCTTACAATCCTTTTCAAGCAGAAGGAATGCAGTGTCTCGGGTTTTTCCATCAGAAAAATTAGCATTCAATTTAAGTCCTACTATAGCATGAGATTTTCTATCTAGGGCAAAAAATCTTTTCCATACACCTACCAGTTGTAGAATGAGACCACAAAAAAGCTGATAAAATGAGAAAGCTGAGTAAAGTAACTATCAGATTAATTCTGACTAATAAAAAAGTCCAGATTCAATAAATAATGTACCATGACAGACAGACACATTAATCACTGTATCATAAGAAATGCTGTGAACCTTGACTATTTAGATTGAATGCTGTCATTTGTAAGGATGCATCTAATCACAGAAGATCCATCTTCTTTCAGCTCTCAGAGCCATCAAACAACCAAGCCATGATATAAACAGAGCTGAAATTTTGGTGTTGAAACCAGCTCACATTATAGAACTTCTAAAAAATCACTGTCCTCAGAGGTAGAGCAAGTTTCCATTGATTCTAATGGCTGCAATGTGGGATTAAAGAGCTGTGGTATATTTTGCAAGGATTCCCAGTGCTTGCTTTTACTCCCAAGTTCTCTTTCAGTGTAGAGAGTTAAAGCGAAACATATGACAGGAACATGATGAGAATAAGCTTCTTGAAAGTCCATATATGTAAGCTAATTTCTCTAAAAAAGACACTGTTTTGAAAATCATGTGGATTTCTAAAATACACAATGGGACTCCAAATTTGATCTTTCCATATTCAGCAAGTAACTATTGTACAACATGCTTCCTGTAAAATCAGTTCTAGAAACTTCCTCCAGAACAAGGTCTTTTTGATCTGCTCATCTGGTGGACTTGCAGTAGTCTCGACTCAATCTATGAGAGACAAAAATACCACAGTAAGAGGCAAAGAGGATTTTGAATGTGTAAAATGTTTTTAATGGGTTGTTCTGGCTCAGAAGATCTCTGAAGAAACTCCAGAAGCTGCCTACAATCACAAACATAGGCTTCAGCTACCTAATCACTGTGCCTAGTGCATTTTTAGATACTCAGGGAATTTGAGCCACAGAACTGGTGGGCTGCATGAGTTCTGGAGTTTTGTGTCGCTCTGGAGCAGCAGCTGGAAGTCAGGTAGCATAAACCAGATGATTTCAAACAGCAGTGGATACCTGTACAAATCTCATCTCAGATGTCTATACTGTCAGCAATAACAAACATTTCTAATAAAATATTCAAGATGTGGAAAGATGTCTCAGTAGCAAAGAAATAAATACAAAAGTTTTACACAACAAAAAACACAGGAAAACAGCTTGATTCAGCCAGCTGACTGAGGGCAGCTGAAAAGGAATTATATGCTATGCCTCTTTTATAGTAACATTAACCCTGAGAACAGGAAAAATGCTTTGGAAATGTTCAAACATCATTCTCCAATACCTGTGGACAGGGAAATTATGACAAGAAAAGTGGAGGTACTAAAACTGCTTCCATCTAAGAGGAAATGGTGGATGGCTGACAAAAGGCGCCTTGAGGAGATGTCTTAGCTTGAACACAAACTCAACATGAGCCACAGAAAATATCACTGTGACCCAGCTGTGATGTTAAAAATAAATGATGGGAGCTGAGATGCTTCTTTTTTGCACTACATGTGTAACATACGGAAGAGATGAAGAAGAAATGTGTCTCCACAGCTAAAAGCTCCAAAAATTGCACTTATGTACTTTCTCTCAAAAGAGAAATAAATTGTCTGAGGCATATAGAAATTAGTTTAGCACAGGCATTCGTGGCTTTTCAATGTTTCACAAAACTGTAGTTCAAAAAAACCAAAAGGAATATGTTAAAAGACATAAAAATCAGGTTCCAAACTAAAGGTGTAATTCAACAGGTAAGCCTACTCAGTCTGTAAGACCTTCAATGGCAGGTTCTCTGGAAGGCAAGAGAGAAGGGGCACCATATTTAAAGAATAAAACATTGATATTGCAAAAAAGTCTCTGTGAATGGGAAAGTAAAATTTTCTGTGGCAATGTACTGCTTTACAGTCTGCAAATCTGAGCTCTTGAAATATTGTTATCAATATGAAAGCAAAAAAACCTAACTTCTCAAGAAACATAGGCCCTGAGAGATATATGGCAAAATAACATAAGAAATTTCAGTGTAATGTTATTTTTTATTTATAGCTTTTAGGAGCATTGCTGCTGCCTGACGAACACTTTCTACATATGGATAGATCTGAGCAAAACAGTTGCTTAGAAAGAATAAGAAGGAATCATTAAGTCATGTAGAAGTGAGAATAAGTGAGAAGATTTCTTGTCCTCCCTTCTAGATTTTTGTATAATAGAGGCTTTTCCAAAGACTCTCTAAAGTGTAAAGATTCTGATAATTTAATAATTAGAGGAAGGGTGCTAAACATAAAGGAAAAAATATTTTATTATCTCTTAATTAAACTGAAGATTTCACAAAATAAATAAATTTACATTAACATCTTGTGAAATTAAGAGCTTTATCTAAATAGGTAGAACTCTTCTCTTTCATTTTATTTTATTTTATTTCTCTGGTAATACACTACAAGTTCACCAAGTGGTTTACTCTACTTTTTATTTACAAACTGATCAATAACCAAACAATAACAAGGAATAAAAATTGATTAAAGGAAAAAGCTGGCTGAACTTAAATCATCTATCTATTCAAACACAATTTTAAATTTCAATGATATCAGGGACTGCACAGTGTGTTTCATCAAATTTTAAAACTCATGAAAAAATATGGAATCATATTATTAATGCCTGTCTGACATGACAGATGAGTCAACAGTGAAATACATTGTCCTCCAGACTTCAGCTGCAGTCTCTTTGTATTATTCAACAAAGTTATCATGATTCCTAGCAGAAGCAAGATAAGCTCATCAAAGCAGTTAGCAAGACAGCAGTTTTGTGCATTGCAGTCCATATCAGGTGTTGTGTCCAGTTCTGGGCTCCCCCGTCCAACAGGGGCGTGGGCTGACTGAGGCAAGGCCACAGAGACAAGGGAGGCCTTGGAGCATATATTGGATTACGAGGAGGATCCACAATAACTGCTACATGTGCAGATGAAGGCTCAAGGGGATCTGACCAACGGGTATAAATTCCTGACAGAGTGAGTAAAGTAAATAGTCTCTTGGCAGTAGTATCTGGCTACAGGACAATGGGTACAAGCTGAAAGATAGGAAATTCCACTTAAGCTGTGTTTTCTAATTAAAAAATAAATAATTATGATAAGTCACCTCAGCCCCTAGAATTACATGTCCATTTTCCTTGAAACTCCTGTTCCTATTACTTCCTTCTTCCTATTACTTCCTTGAAACTCCTTCCCACAACTGTAAGTTTCTTTTGGACCTTCTGAAGGATATCCATAACACACAACCCATTCAAACATTAAAATACTTCTTTCCCTTTCCTACATCACTAATGACATTAATTTTAATATCTACTTTTCAGTCATTTTTCATTAATTTTCATTCATTAAATAATTTCTCTTTTTTGATATTGAAGGTCAACTGAGAATTCTTTTTAGTTTCAGCTATTACATTCTTAACAGTAAATAATTTTCTAATAAACTTTTCTATTTTGAATGTATAAATGACATAAAAAATTTAACATCTATTTTGTACTATTCATAATTGTCATCAAGAGTTCAGTCTTAGATCTCACCCAGAACAATGATGAATCTTAGATCCTGATCGGACTGAGAAGAACATATGAGTAGAAAGTAACTGATCTTCCACAAAGAGTCCAGCATTTTGCAAGCAGATTGCCTTGTCTTGTAATATGAAGAAGGAATTGAACAGAAAGCAGCATTTATAAATTTGCAGCTGAAAAATACCTGTTTTAAAAGATATTTTGTAATCTAGGCTTAAATCAGCCATTTCATTCTGACAGTGTTGCAAACCTGCTCTAAAATGCTTTAGAAAGTACCTTCTGTCCTCTTCCATGACAGAGTAACTTCTAATAAATTGTCTATGTATATCAAAAAGAAAGCTGGAGCATCTTCTGTGTAACATAAGGAATCTAATAAAATTTAGATGTCATAAAAAGTAATTAATAATTTACCAATTTTCTATACTATTGGGATCTAAATGCTTTATATTGAACAGCTCGCTTCCCTACCTTTATTTTATTTTTCCTTTCCAGGAACATGTGGGGTTTTTTTTTTGTTGTTTTTTTTTTTTTTTTCCGTTTTTCAATAAATAAATAAAGCTGCCTGAGGCAAGTCCTAGCACTCCTACCACAGTGTGTCAAGTTCCAGCCAAGAGCAAATATTTATGTCTGCATGCCACATTAAAGCATCTTGAAGCAATAAAGCTGCATTCAGAGGACGTTTGGGGCCATCTGGTGGAACTGCAGTGAAGTCAGGTAAAACCTGGGGACTGTGGACGTGAAATGCAGCCAGTTTGGCAGAAAAGGGAGAGACATTCTTCATTTCTAGCAGGTTTTTTTCCTCAAATACATTATGAAATTTGACATAACTTTTGTTATTCAAGATTAACAAAAAAGTAGCTTTAAAAAGAACTTACAATGAGTGTAAAATTCAAACCTGCAGGATGATCTGAAGGTTGATTTAGAAACATCATCCCCAGAAATATATAAATCCAGTGTAACCAGGAAAGTGTACTGCATAACGTAAGGCATGGCAGCTACAGGAATTAACTAAAAGATCTAAATTATTTTCTTTATCTTCAAATTCTATTGTTTAATTTTCCAGTAGTAGATATAGAGCAGCCAAGAATTATTCAATTTAACAAATACACACTTCCTTTCCTTGAAGAAGCAATTCGCATCATATGTCAGACATGTTCTTCAGCTTATACTTTTTAAATTGGCTCTTGATTGTAACGTTAGAATCATGTGTGATTTCTCAATTATGGAAAAGTTAAATCTTTCAACATTAGCTTCATAGCAAAATTTTCTACATCACATCTGAATTCGGAGAATTACCTCAGCTTTGTACTTATTTCTGCATAAAATTTAAATATTCCTTTCTTTAATGTGCAGATCTTTTTATAGAATTTATCGTTATTATTTCAGCTATCTTATCAAGAGAGTTTCAGATAAGATCATACAAATTTTAGGAGTTATCAATGCACCCATAGGCAGAGAGAATACACTCCATCATCAATGTTGTCTTCAAGGATAGTACAAACACTACAGACTCCAGAGTCCAAGTCTATTGGTTTTCAGTTAATGATGATAACATATTTGGTTTTCCTTCAAATAACAGAAAAGTTTTTAGGTGGAGGTAATAGAATAGGTCATAAAACCCACATTAGTTATGGAAGGATACTGCAAAATCTGCAGAGATTTTTTTATCTCTCTGTTTGTAACTTGCTAGTGATATCTAAATGTACACAATTGTCACAACAGTGGTTTGGATTATTAGGAGCTAAGCTGAAATCAAATTAGATATTAGATAAGCAACTTTTATAAACTTCTACTAATAGTCCTTTCCCTGGTTATATTATTTTGAATGCTCATCACTTTAAATAAGTCTAAATTAAATGAGTCTTAACATGAAGGATTGGAAAACAATATATTATTATCTTCTCTTCTTCAAAATTCCCCCATTCTTGCACAGCTGAACTGATACTCTCTTGTTGTATGGGAAGCATCACAACTCCAAAGAAGGTGGCTTTGCTTGAATTTTATACACATTACTTGAGTACTGCTGTTAAGGCCTGCTTTTAAGGGCCATAGTCATAATACACCCTTCTGTACACCCAAACAGGGTGATAAAAAACATGTGGAAGATAAATATTAATTATTATTATGTTTTATTATTAGAATAATATCATAATACATTAAAATTATGTAATATGAGTCAGAAATTTATAGGAAATTAGGTTTCATTAGCAGCTCACAGAATTAATTTCTCAAATTGTCTATTCATAGCACTGCTGTTTTAGGAAACTCTGTAGTGCTTCGTGATTATGAGATTTTTTCTAAATAACCCTTGGATTAAGGATGTTTTCATGTGATATTTAAACATTGTGTTCCATAAATTTTCTAAATATTATATAATGATTTTACTTTAAATTTCGATATAACCATGCATTGCCGTATATAGTCACTCTCAACTTATTTCCTTTCTTAGGAATACTTTGGAAAAATTGAACCTACTGTCATACCATACTAATTCAGTTAATGGTATGCAAATCAAGAAATCGACCATTCCAAATCCCACCTGTTTAACCAGAGTTTCACTGCTGACTGTATTCAGTCTGTAACTGAACCTAGACATTTGGGAGTTTGTATATGTTGGAGTAGAAAACTTAAAACCAAGAAAACAGTATGATTTATAACATATTTACTTGATATTATGTGACTTATTACAGACAAATTGCCATCTGGAAGGCATACAGATAGTACTGTGAATTATTGATTTAATCTGCAGAAATAATAAATCATACATCATTAGCTGATGCAAGATGTTTAAAATATTTTTGTCTCTGAAGCATTCCTTAAATATAAACACTAGTCCCGCTGTCAAATACTATCTTTGTTCAATGCAATATGTTACTTGTCAGTATTTTGGAAATCTGTCATACTTGAAGAATTCCAAGGTTTTCACTGCTCTCTGTTTCATGTCTTCTACCCTCAAAAACCTGTGTCATATTCTTTCAGCATTTGTCCAAAAGACTTTTCTGTTTGGAAGTGGCTGACACAATTTAATCAACCAGAGAAGTCACTGTCAAGTAGCCTGATACACTTTCTCCCCTGAGAAAATAAGCTGCCACCACAGCTTTTCCACTATCTGCTAAGCCAAGAAGTGAAAAATTGAGGCTTGGAATTAAAAAGGATTTCCCACACAGGAGTTCAAACCAGAAAAAAAAGGCAGCTAAATATTTATAGCGATAGTCAAGTAACTCTAAAACCTGCTTTCCTCACCTACTAAAACGACATTGTAAGTACCATTTTGCTTTAATTTGTTATGCAAAGCCCTGGTATCATTAATGATACTGATTGATTGTAAACTTTTGATTGTAAACTTCTACATAACTTCAATCTGTTAATTCAAATAAATTTGTGTTTATTGATGAAGAAAAAAGATAGGCTGCTAGTGTAATGGCAAAGGTAGGAGAGCATAAATCATCTCTCCAGAATAAAATCTGCCCTTAGATGCAAAAGCTGCAAGTGTTACATGAGAAAAAATGTGAATAATCAGTGAGACAGTGTTCTATACTGGTGGGATTCTATCACTCTGTCTAAATGTATAAGGCAAAGAATTTGTTAGACATAAAAATCTATGTTCTCTCTTTCAACACCCGCATTGTCTTTAGCCTGGAGTCAAGCTCACTAGCATATCTATACAAATAACCAGGGACAGGATGCCACAAAGCACAGTATTCTATGCTCATATCCAAACCTACACACTCTTCAGAGGATATTCAGTTGTCCCCATTGGAACTGGGAATCTCAAAACAAGGACTTTGTTTGAAGGGATGCCAACTGACATTCCCCTGAATGATATCAGGGACTGCACCAACATATTGGAGATTGCATTCTACCCCTTGCTGTCCTTAGGACCATGCCTTGGCCCTGTTCCATACAGTATGAAGGTGCACACTGAGTGCTGCTACAGTTCTAGATGGAGCATATGTTAATTGGCTGGCAATGGTGCAATTTAGTTTTAAATTTTAGTCCTTTAATTTCTGTTCTAGCTACCCTTTTTCTAGTTCTAAAGGATATTTGTGGAGTACAACAAAATCTTGAAGTGGTAAAATATTACAAGACAATTTACAACAAAATCCTGGTCCCTCAAAGCATCCACACACAGCTTGCTACATTTCCACTACTGAATGACAATTCCGATTCCCCAGTCCAAAACCACACAACATCGTCTTCTAATCCATAAAATTTAGCTCAATTAGTCTTCATAATAAAGTTCATGTCTATTGAGAATGGTGTTTGGTTCATCCTGATGTCTAGGCTGGGAACTGGGGTATGAGCTGGTACAAGACAAAAGCACGTCACAGTACAGATTCTTGAGTTCTAGTATCCCAGCACATTCTGGGAGACAGTTTAATGAATGTACTGACAGAGATGGCAGCCAGATGCAAACAGACTGTGGCACTGTGTATTATAGCTACTGCCTAGAGGTCTCTTTCTGACCATGTTCGTGTACCATTTCAAGGGAAGAAAAAGTACTATGAGGGAAGATAATAAACACCAAGGTTGCATCATGACATACAGACAAGACATGGCTGGAGTGATGTCCTCAGCCCAAGAACTGGTGTTCTCTGGTCTAAGTCATGCATAATCACTTGGATCTGGCCTTCCTGCCTTTCAGTCTTCTTCCACAAGCAAACAGAATTTGGCTCTAAATACAACTCAATAGAGAGAAAAGAATAAAATATATTGCGTTACTTCCAAACTGATATTTTGTAAATCCTCCGTATTCACAAAGACCTCTTATAGGACATGTCACAAACAGCTGTACAAAGAGAAATGTTACTGTTCAAATTAGACCCAAATGTTTGTTTCATTAAAATAGCTTTTATAACTCAGGTATGAGAATATAAGCTTACTGTTGGTTTTTTATTCACAGTAATTAAAATGTTAATTCAAATAGGTGTTATTAGGGCATTTTACAAATGTGTAGCTCAGCAATTTATATCAAGTTGGTATCAGAGCAATATCATAAGTTCCAAGATTTGTATTTCTTATTCACACAAGAAATCAGGTGAGATTTACTTCATTTATTAACTTTAATGTTAACTTTATTTATTTATTTATTTATTCTCAGTAAGAATGGCACTGTTTCAGTAAAGACAGCAGTTTAGCCCAGTTCATTTTTACTATTTTTTTTAATCAAAGCAATGATAGAGGAAGAAAATAACTATTGTAAATCTCTATTTCAAGTCAAAATCCAGTTATAATTCAAAATGCATAAATTTATCAAAGGCCTTTCCCTTTTAACAGTTATGATTCCAATGCTGTTTGCATTCAGTGCCATACGGAAGAAAGAGAAGATCCTGTTCAGAATGATGATGGCTAAGCCTGACCGAAGAATCTCTGTATGTGGTGTGATCTATATCACATTGAGTGAGGCTACAACATACAGCAACACTGGACTCAGAATCATTTGTTCAGTGAGACGGGAATATCCATATCCAGTCATTTGGACTGTGCCTTCTCTTTAGAGGGAGAAGACAGAACAAAGAAGAAATTAGAGTCACTGTACATAGGCTGGGCTTGATGATCTCAAAGGCCTTTTTCAACCTATTTAATTCTGTGATATATGAAACAGATTTACTCTGCATATGCACACAGTACTCAGGGCTTCCCGCAATCTTAAAATAGTCCACCATTTGATTTGTTTAAATTCCAACATAAGCCACTTGAACCACTTAGGTTGTGTTTGGAGGATATAAAAGGGACTTCAGTAGTGCCAGTGTTCCATACTGTCTGTTATGTCCCTGGCTGTAACAAGCTATCATAATGATAAATACAGCAGAGATGTCAAAATGTACGTGTGCTAGGTCAAACTGCCAAAAATGACTACGAAAGGATATATAGTTTAACATTGCATTATCTGTATCAATACTGTCATAAAAACTCCCTGTTATTCATACTAGATGAATTACACATAGCTAAAACTTATCTGTTTGAAAAATAAACAGTTAGAAAAATGAGCTATTATTCTGTGTGACAAAGTCATATAGATTTAGGTTTATGATCTATAGTACTTACATTCTAATTTTGAATTTTTCTTATCCTCTGTAGCAGTTTAAATCAAAACAAGCTAAATTTACACCTATGTAATTTGGTCAATCTCTAACTCCACATAAGAAAAAAAAGAGAAAATCTTACTTATCTGGCATCAGTTTCAGCTGGGATGAAAACTATGCAAGATCAGATAAGAAAGAAGAACACTTTTTTTCAGTGAGGGTGGTGAAACATTGGCTGGTTTACGAGACAGATTGTGGAGTCTGTGTCCTTTGTACACATTCAGGACCTAAATGGACAGGGCACTGAGCAACCTGCTTGAGGACACCACGCAGTGAGTAGGGATTTGTACTGGATGACCTCCAGAACTCACCTCCAGTCTCAACAATGTCATGATGCTGTGATTAATCACTAAATGTTATCTATAGTTTACAGTGACTGAACTTCTACTTTTACACTCTGCAGCAAAGAATGTAAGAGAGTAATAATTACTCTTAATTCATTGAAAATATTTATTGCCAGTCAACTGATGCCGTACAAAGTAAGGACATAAGAAAGTAAGGACAAAAGAAAGTTAGGACAGAGTAATATTATCTTTGTATCCAAAATTTTACATAATGAATCTCAGGTAAATTGATATTATTATCATATCATACTCTTCCCTGAAATAGCATACATTAACAGTTAAACATGAATTATACAAGCATAAAGTAATGAATGGGTATTTTTTCATAGTAATTTAAGCAGCCAGTATTCATAATTAAACACTTACCATCCTTTCTTTCTTTTTCCCCTCAGGCTTTTTAATTCCTATTTCAATGTAACTGTAGAGGAAAAAAAAGACAGTAGATAAAGTATGTTCATTTGTATTGAAATTAAATAGACAATCTAAAAATACTTTGGCCTCACTGTGAAGTCCTTATCTAAGGATTGAGACACAAAAAAAAGGACATGGTTAACATCACTTCAACTTACCAGATCTGGAAACTGAATGTAATGCATTGTCACCACCACATAATCTAAAATCCCATCAGGCACAGCACTCCACAGCTTTGGGGGCTCTAAGACACTTCCAGAGGGCTGCTCAGAAATCCCACTCTGCCAGGAATTGCCTGCAGATAGCCAGCGAGAGATACCAGCTACATGTAACACTATAAAACACAGTGACACACACTAATTTACTGAGACCAGAGCGAGAATGCCCTCTCCCAGCTCTCAGCCCTGAGACTAAACTCTCCCTGAAGACTGCTGTGCATCTTCTCATGGCTGTAGCTGGTGACAGCACCCCCCTGTCTCCAGCACAGCAGCACAATGACTAACACACTTGTACTAAATCACTGAGGCTTAAGTTCTAGTCTACAGTTATTTTTTTGATGTTTACTGCAATACACTGCATTTACGTGTATATGTAAGTATATAGAGTGGGAGTTTCATGGCTGGATTTATTCAGTTCTAGAAGTGATTTCTGTAAATAGTCAATTAAAATATGGTTTTTGATAAAGGTTTTGCTGTCTGAAGAGACTGATCTGTATTCAACAGAAGACAACCACATTATATATATGCCAGACTTTATTTCTGCAGTATTCTTTTTCAATGAAATCTGACCAAAATTTATGTGCAATCTTCCATTGAGCTAAGCAACAGCTCATACTGGATACCTAAACTAGTTAAACTAATTTTACTCTAGCTGAGATCTGCCAGCTAGCTAATCTTGTTCATGAAAAAAAGGAATTCCTTAATTTCTCAGGGAAGCTATTGATTGCTTACAAATGTGGCTTATTGGTTATTCAGAATTTGAATTCAAATTACTGAATTTTGTTTTTTAGCAGTCCATTAGGTCTATTGCTGCCAACAAAAAAAA
>VXBU01008764.1:40475-123672 GCA_013400315.1 Bombycilla garrulus
TGTTACAGGGAGATAACAGAGGGTCTTAGGAAGTAGGGTTTAGTACATGACTAAGCATTTTCTCTCCATGGAGGCCTTGCTATATGCTCAAAGATAGCAACAGTAGTAAGCATTTAAAAAACAAAAGAGAGAAATGTCTTCATGGGGATCCTGATCTGTTAAGGAAAGACATTGAAGATTTGGTTGGTCTTATCTGGACTTTTGGACCAGTTTATTTTATTAAAATGTTCATTTTGAACATTCACATCAAAATCTAAATTTGGGTAATGAAATTATTCAATTGCAGAGCTTCAGTCTGAATTCACTTGTATTTTGAGATAATCACTATGGCCACTGTCAAGCTCAGGAAAATTTTCTGAGTTAATATGTTTTAGTGCAAAATAGGGAAAAAATTAGTATTTCCTGGCTGTAAGGACCATTTCAGAATAGCTTTGTGGCACCACAACAAGTACTCAGATATACACAAAACTCTTCACAGCCCAGCACAGATTAATTTTACCTACTGGTTAAACAGGAGAGTGTATAAAAGTTGAAGGTCTGCATTTTCAGTGGACTAAAAATAAATTTTTGCCTTATCATTGCATTATGTCAAAAATAAGAACATGTATGTAAAGATTTTTACTTGTTTTTTTTTTTTTTTAGATTTGGAACTATTCAGAAATTTCCTCACAGTTACCAGAAAATAATGGATTTGACAGGATCAAAGCATTCTGCAGGGATACGACAATTCAGTTGCAACCCTTGAAGCAAAAATTTACTCATTTGTGGTCACTCTGCCCACTGCCCATCTCCTGAGTGCTTGGCTGCTAAAGTCCTTTTTGCAGCCAGCTCCTGGCTGCTTAATCTCTTGAGCTCTGCAGGGTTTTTTAAGCAGTCTGGTTGGCAGAGTCCTCAGCCACCATCCAAGCTCATAAAGGATCTGGTAAGGTTTAGCAATTCCCTGAACAGCTGGAAATCAAGATAATACAACAAAGATGAACTCTCTGGAGCCACTGCCTTACTCTGCAGCCAGCTGGCTCCACAAGCAAAAGACAGCACCAAACATCCTACCTCAGCAGCTTCCCAAGCTCTCTGAGCTACAAGGGTAACCAGTTCCTTGATAACACAGCTCTCTGGACATTCCCAGTAGCTTTCTTACTCAGATCTTCATTTTACTGGCAATATTGCTTCACAGATGCTCTTTTACAGGATGGAAAAAATAAATGAGAAATTAATTTTAATTCTATCTTTTTTATCTTTTATAAATTATGCCTCATACTAATTGTTGTGCTCCTGAAATTTTGTCCTTCTGTTGGATTTCGTTTTAAACTGAAAAAAGAAAAGAGTTTTGCAAAGACCTGCGAGTCCTCTGGTCAACAGGAGGTTAGTTTTGATCTTGATAATTGTGAAATTCAATTATTTCTCTCATTTTTCACTTTGCAATTCTCAAAGGTTTGGCGACACTCCAAAATATACTTATCTGTTTTTCTTGTCCGAAGAATAAGAATGCTGCTGAAACACTGTCATTATCAAAAATGAAAGGGGATGTTGGAGCAAGAACACAAGTATGGTTCAAATAATTAGCACATCCTCCACTGAAGTTTGCTCACCACATTCTGCTTCAATTTGCAGCTGAAGTGAGCAGCTGAGGAATGTAAGTTTAAAGCTCACAAATTTTCACTCCATCTACCATTTCAAAATCTTGACTGTCACACTGGTCATTATTTTTGTATCTTATTGATCAACCCTCTAGAATAATTAATCCTTTATGTACTTGATGGTTCTATTTGCTTTGAGGAACCTTTGTTCTTTGCAATATTGCGCGACAACCAGAGGTTTCAAGCTTGCAGTGGAGCTCCAGGACCACACATAATCTTCAGGAGAGATTGGCATTTTATCTTACCTCTGCTGATAGAGCATATGCAAAGTTCAGCCCCCATCACCTGGGAGGCTGAAATCCAAGGATAACAAATATGAGAGGTGAAAGAACATGAGTAAAAAATCCTAACATTAATTGTAGAGTTGACAATTTCTGTGTAATACCAGCATGAAATTAGACACGTGAACTATCTCTTTGTTTATGCACATCATGATTACTTCTTGTCTCACTCACCCTACTTTTTTTTGTAACAATATGTAAAGTTTCTACGCTTGGACAAACTGAGTATCAGTCTACTATATCTTTAATAGTTCTTCTAATGGAGTAAAAATCTCACCTGAAGTAAACAATGTTTATCAAGGGGAAAAAAAAAAGAAAACAAATTTAATTCTTTGTGAAAACTTGTATGTAAAACAAACAAACAAACAAAAAGTACTCACCTATCAGCTTTCATGTATGACCACTCACTTCTCACTTATAAAAAAAAAATCACCCTTTTGTGCCCTGTTTTCCTACTCTTTAAAAGTGAGCTAGTCTTGAAGATCACATGAAAAGTAAAAGCTCCATTAAATTAGATTACAGATCAAATATTAATGTCTGGCAGAGTACCTGACGTGTGAAGTCAGGCATGCTTTGAGCAGAATTCGGTCCAACCTCCTCTGCAATTCAGGGCAGTGCAGCACAGGCACACCTATGGTTGCAAATCAGCCTGCCAGGTAGCCTGTGAAATGGGGCCATGGAAGGAGCAGGGCTTTGCTTGTCTCCTGCTGCTAAGGATGTCCCTAGTCAAGCTCCTGTCCGCTTTCTGACAGAAACTGCTGTCATTATCCCAGCAGTAGGAACTGGATTCGTATTTCACTTCAGTCACCACATTTCAGTGTTTTAACCCCACTCACAGTGAGGAGAGAACTGTGTCAATATGCAAAGTGTGATCTGGAGTGGGCACAACCTGTCCCATGTTCCCTCTTCTGCTCAGTAGAGGCAAGCTCCGTTGTAAAAATCGGGCAAGAAGGAGAGGCAGCTTTTGAAACTGCTGCAGCTAAATCTATTAGAGTGTTTTCATAGGTTTTGAATACAGATAGCAAGGGTGATTTCTAGGCTGCAGTCCCACAGCTGCCTGCATATTTTCTCAGGGTCATCAGCTTCTGTGTGTGCAATACCTGCTTCTAATAAATTCAGTTTTTTCGCATGACATTTGCAAAGAGTTCTGTTCTGAGATACACATCCGCCAATAATAGAAGCCACCTGCCACTTGTCTACCAGCTAGTTTGATTTCTCCCCCTTTTGATTTTTAATAATTCAGTAATGCACCATAAAAACAATCTTTTGAATACAAATAATTTTAAAGAATAAAGCCTCACTTCTTTCATGGGTATAAGCATGAGATGTCATATACAAAGTAATTCAGCAGGATATTTTTTCATCTTTTCATTAACAGTATCTCTCATAATTCCAATTACTTCAAAGGCACATAGAAAGAGGAGGATTATGCTGGTGACCTATAGTTTATGATAAAGTACAGGGAGAAGAGTGTTTTGCCAAACAAAAATTAACTTTCTTTTTATGAGCTCTGCTTATAGGCTGTTCATGCCCATCCTCAGAAGACAAGAACCTAATTTCCAAGCTCTAAAATGTTCAATATAAATTTCGATGAGTCATATTAGCAGAATTTCTACCTGTACATCTACTGAAATTGCTGAGAAGTACTTATTTTAGGGAACAGTTTTAATTAAAGCAAAAGACTACGCTAAAAGATTTTCAGACTTTATTCTGATTTTTATCACAGGATTGCAATGATATGGTTGATGAACCTGATGATTTCTTTGTGCCTTAGTTTCTCCCACATGGAAAATTAGATCATTACCTAATTCACAGGGATATTGAGAACCTTTATTTTTATGGTCTATAAAACACTTTTTGATCTTCACCTAGAAACAGAAGTTTACTTTTTTTCTATATCTTCTTTTACATATAAGAAGTCAGATAAATACTGAGGATTTTCTGCATTGTGATGACCAGACTATAAAAGGTCACTTGTTTCACATGTCTGCAACTTTTTCTCTGCCCTTTCAGCAGCAAAGAAAGCTGGCTGGAATTAGTTGTTAGTTTCAAAAAGCACTTACACATCTACTCAAGACACTGCTTTACTATCTACATGTTTTACAATACACACTACTGAAAAATATAAGTATGTATTAGGTGCCAAAGAATTGTAGAATTTAAGTTTTTAAAAATTATTTCTCCTTCAAATATGTAAGGCTGACAAATAACTATGTTTTTATTGCCGAGTTATATTATAAAAATGTATACTTACCACAATCATAATTTTTGCTAGTAAGGGTGATTCAGAGATTCTCACTTGACCAGATTGGAAGGACTGTTTTAGAACTACAGGGTAAAAGGGGATCTCGATCCATGGCCTGAATAGTTCAGACTTTGAGATGGCCCAGAGTTATCCTAGGAAA
Organism: Bombycilla garrulus; assembly: GCA_013400315.1. Classification (NCBI taxonomy): domain Eukaryota; kingdom Metazoa; phylum Chordata; class Aves; order Passeriformes; family Bombycillidae; genus Bombycilla; species Bombycilla garrulus. The sequence continues at coordinate 44,799 of VXBU01008764.1, forward strand.
GGTTTTTGTGCTGGGGTAGGACATTGTCTGCATCAGTGATGCAAATGATAGATTTAGGGAAATGCTGCGATATTTTTTGAATTGGAGACTTAGTAATTTACTTTCAATGTTTTCATCATCAGTTGCCAGAACACCATTTTGGAGAACATAAACTAAAGTGATGAGCATAGGGCAATCTCTGTGGAGATTGGGAAGCCCACTGAAGCTTACCAAGAAAAACATTCCCTGTATTAACTCTGACTCTTCTTTTGGCTGAGTCCAGCAGTTGACGCCATCCATCACTCACTTCCTGAGCAGGAGGACATATGGTAGTGTGGGAAAAGGAGCAGGCCAGTGGCAGAGGAAGAAGTGATAGGGTCATACAGTCTTGGAACAGGGAAACAACATCTGAATAGAGCAGGAAGAGGGATGAGTCACAGTAGAGGTCTGTGGTCTACAAGTACCAAAAGCTATCAGATAAAGCTAGGTGGAATCATCCTCAGCAAAAGTAAATGTTGTGAAGCTCTACTTGAAACATTTAAAGGGTTCTTCGCCATTACTTTAGAAAACAGATACTTAAGTTGAACAATTAGTTTCAATAGAACCCTTATATTTCTATGAAATGCAATTTAGCCTCTCAAAAATATTACTTAGAAATCTTAAAATAATAATTATTTTATGCCTGTTGCCACTCTAGTATCTGCTGGAGACTGTCTGTTGGGAGATCAAATTCTAGAAAATATTATGGAGATCCCAAAGCAAAGGTATACCTCTGAGAAGAAAACAATCCCTAGACTTAATCTTGATTTTAAAATGCAAACATTAACTGTTTATGTTTCCTTGTTTTGGAGGGATATTGTATGTGTGTGGTTGTAATTATTTTGTGTAAAGACATATGGCTATTTATATCCTAGCATTGCAGAAGTTAGCCAAACATGCTTATAGCAAGATGTCACGTGGGGCACATTCTCCTGGCTGCCTTTTTGGCCTCTGTTGTACCATGCCAGGAGCACAGCACAACATCACCAGGCACAGGAGCTCAGCATGTTATTATTTGATTTGCCCTTGGTGCTCAGCTGGCCCAAAGGAGCCCGAGCTACAAATGAGAACTGCGAGGGGTTGCGATAGTAAAATCAACAAATTCCTCACAGCCACTGGAAGTCAACACAATTGTGCATCCTTGATGCTAGGCAGGCACAGGTAGGCAGCCAGATCAGCATATAGCCGGCAGAGAAGGCTCAAAAACCCTTTTTGCGCAGTTCTGCTTTGCACTCATTATCAAGCATTGTCACACTATACTCTGCCAGTAAAAGAAGCCAAAGCATCATGACACTGGACACATGGGCCTGGAAGGAACCAGGTTTAGCTTATCTTGCCTTCAAAATAAGACAAGAATGATTTTTTGCAAATAACAGGCAGTAATTCCATGAAGAACACAGGAGTGTGATAGCAATAATGACAATAACAGATAGATAGCACTGATTCACTATAAAACCTATTTTAGAGTTTAAGTGTCCCCTTTGTTAGATTTTTTCCAGTATCCAAATAAAATCCTGTTGGCTTCTCTATTAACTTATTTTTTCATACCACGTCATGAGCAGTCATTGAAAATAATCAGTTATCATCATAATAAAGAGTCTTTACTCTTCTTACACTTGCACCATACACTTCCTTACTTAAGTCTTCTTTAGATCAGATGGAACTTATTTCATAAGTTATATTTGCCAGCTGTTCATCAGTTTTATTGTTTCACCTTTGGATTCCCTACACCTTGTATCCACTGCTCAGAAGTGAGCCCATTATTCCAACTGAGACCCCAACTATACAATGAAAAAGGAATTAACTCCCTTCCATGTTGTTTATGAGTATATTCCAGGCTGAAATATCTCGATAAACCAAAAAAATCTTTAAATCTTTTGCAATTTATCACTGACATTAACCCTAAACCTCCAAGCCTCTTTTGCCTTTCACATATTCTGGGGTATCTGGTCACTTTTTCTTATGTACAATACTTTTCCCTTTCTGTTATTGCATTTCATTCATTGATATCTGGCAATTTTCTGTACAGTAATAATCAATTTTAAACATGATACTGTGTCCCACAGTTCTTGAAGTTCTCCTTATTCTTTCATTATGCCATTGAAAACAGCAATAAGTACTGAGTAGAATTGTGTTCAGGATAAACCTCACATAATCCTAACTTCAAAAGTCCTCTCAATTTAACCCCAAAGCACTGATAATATTTCTTAGCAGGTTTTTTTAAGCACTGTACTCATTTTATAGCAATGAATCAAACCTATACCCCACTTGACTTGTGAGCATTAAGAATACAACATCTTACAGTTTTTCTACATCTACCAGATGAACAAAGAAGCCAAATATATATAGGAGAATTCTATATGATTTGTTCTTGACAAATCCACAATTATTATTTCCACCACTTTATGATCTACTTGGTGCTTTCACTTACTTGTTTAGACATTTGCTCTGGTAATCCAAATGATCTGCCTGATGAGTTACTATGTGTTTCTTTTTCTTTAAATAAGAGTTCTATCTGGAGGCTTCTCTAGGGCTGTGACACCTCTAGGTCCTCCACAAGCATCTGAAAACCACTAATAGTTCAGCAACTACTTTGGCAACCTTCAACCAGATTTCACCTGACCCTGCTGACTAGAACATTTCTAATTCATCTAAATATTTTTTAATCTGCCCTTTCTCTCTTCTGACCTGTGATTCTCTTCCCCTATTAAAATTAATTGCATTAAAGATCTGATTGCAATTAACCTTGGGAGAGTAAATCTTTCAGCCTTTCCTATGTCATCACAGCATACAAAAGCTTATTCCGTCAAATTAAAAAGAAATATGTTGTCTGTGTAATACCAGCACCTCAGTAAAGCACTTTCATTATGCATCGTCAGACATTTGTTCTCTCAGTAGTTACAATACAATTATTCACCTCAGCGATGCTGCTGGATTTGCAGGCCTGGCCCAATCTCTGCTGATCAGCACTGACTGTTGTGGCAGGGCCTCAGGATGTCTCACACTCCTCCACAATGCCATTTTACCCCAAAACACACTTAAAAGGGCACAGATACCACACACAGTGTACGATGTAAGAGATTCAAATGCTGTTTCCCAGATCAGAAACAACTGTTTGATTTTACATTTACAAACAGAAAATCAGTAATCTTTTTAAAACCTTCAATATGGCAAAATCCCATCTGGACTACAGAGCACACACACCGTGCTTGTCTGTTGAATTTTTGCTACTGAACTTGTCAAGCAAGAACATCTATGCATGGAAATCACTGAAATGGTCTCTGCCATGTCTGTGCCCATGGTTTTTTCTTTCTGGTGTCCATTGTCTCTCCTAGAGGTGCTGCTTATTGGTTTGCAGCACAGACAAGGAAAGGCGAACAACATGGTTTGCAGGAAAGAAAGAAACAATGCCAGGCAGCCATTATTTTCTCTCCCTCTCATGCAAGAAAGAGAAGGAAGAACAAATTCAGCTTGCTTCTCACACAGTGATCATAACTGCCAGTTTGTGAAAGGAAGAAAGGAGAGTTATTTTCTGCAGGCAGAGCATTGATTTTTTTTTCCTGAGTGTGACTCATGAGTCTGTACCACACTGGGCTACATGATAGAAAGGGCATCCGGATCCACCGTGTGACAAAAACTCACCCGTCACAAGTCATGCTCTTCTAGTGGATGGATGTCACATCTCCTTTAAAACCTTTTAAAACATCCCTCATGACAAGCCCCACTGGACAGCAAAAGAAACATCTGAGTGGCAGTCCTACATAATGGGGATTTTGTGATGGAAGCTCCTGAGATTTGATGGGTAGGATTCATATGATCAGTCAGAAATATCTGCATTTTAGCTTGTCACCTTGGTCTCACCTCAGGGCAAATGAAAGAAATTAAGAGTCAGAACAAGGAACATTTCTATCCCGATTTAGACCTCTAAAATAAGAGAGGTGAATCATATCCTGAATGCACTTATTTCTCCCCACAGACAGGAGAGACAGTGTGACTAGCTCAAATGTATATATCGACAGTGCTGATGTTTAACACTGGAGGAGACAACTCCCAGCCACCAGACCCTTCTGGGCAAACCCAGAAGGCTGATCATCATGATGGACTCATCACCTCTGCCTCATACAGAGGTGCCTAGTGCCCTGTTAGGCACATGTAAGATATTCAGCAAATTTATCCACTGGCCTCTGCCCAAGGGATACAAAATTTTACCTCTGTTAAGCAAACTAGCAGGTCAGGCTGCCTACTGCAGAGATATTCACTACACACTGTCACATCCTCCATCACAAGATTGGTAATGAAGCAGGGTTAGAGATTACACAAAGCAACCTGTAAGAATAAGCAAAAAAACAGTACCTAGTCTGAAAACACATTTAAAAACAAAAACAATTCAGGGCAGTTAAAGGTAAAATAGGCTCACCAAAACCCTCAACAGTAAAGAACAGCCCAGTTAATTATGCTCCATGTTTGTTTCCCTTTAATCCTTTTTTACATGCAATATTACTTTCTTATTTTCAAGACTAATTTCATACATAATACCTTAGTTAATATTGATTTCCACTGTGGGGTGTTTTTTTTATTTCTTTTCATTTTCACTACATACTTAGCAATAAACCTAGTCTGCATAATCATTATCACACTCCTTAAGACCTTTAAAAATTTCATAACAGGTTTAAATATTCCCCTCTGTAATCTTATGACAAATGATTTTTCCCTGCCTGCTCACTATTAAAAATGGATTTCTGTGAATGCACTCATCTGTAGTCTCCAGTCACACTTATACGTTATTTGTTTAAGAAGCAGAAAAGGCCTTTTTTTTCTTCCTATATCTCATCTCCACATAAAAGAGTAGAGTTAGGAAAGCAAAACACAGCTAGTGGGAAAAGGCATTATACATTGTGTAAATGCAAACAGGAAGCATGCAGAACCCATCCAGCAGAAAAAGTGGGATGCACAGGACTCTATTGCTCAGCTCTGTCTTTCCCTTTCTTGCTCCCAGGAGAGCCAGGGCAATGTTGAGTGGTTTTGAAAATTCCTTCTTTATCCCTGGTTAGTGATCTCAACAATGGAGGGGAAAGGCATAGGGATTCAGTAAAAATAAGATCAAATATCATTTACACTCAAATCACAGCAAAGCTGATTCAAAGTGACATGGATGGAAATTGTTCTCATCTAGGGTGAGAGGTGATCTAATGGTCCCTTTTCCCTGCAGCCAGTATAACATCAACTGGACATCCCAGAGCAGGTGAGCTCTTTGGTGAGCAATCCAGCACAAAGGCTGGTTTCCTACAGTAGCTATCTACATCCTATAGTTCAAGTCTTCAGTGCCTAGAAAGGACATTTTCTCATCAAGTCTTTTCCTGTGGTTAGGATTTTGTATAGTCTGTTTCCAAAATGGCTTTCCGGTGCTTAACAACACCAGTGAGTAGTTCCCACTGCAGCGGGTGAGTTCCCACTGCAGCCATCTCCTGAGGAGGAAAATATTTGCTTACTACCCATTCACAGTTCTACATAAAGTGTTTAAAAACTGCAAATCCCACAACCTTATGTCACACCTGGCTGACAATGGCTAAAAGGTTTAAAAATTTTTTTAAGGAAATATACCATGCAGTCATATTAGCTCTGTTCTTCAAACTGCAGGTTAACACAGCTGATCAAAAGAGCAGCCAGCACCTGAGGGAGGTGCTTCTTGATAATGATCTGCAGGTGGCACTAAAAACCAGAGATTTGGGCCTGTACAAAACTGGCCTAAGAAGCCTCAGACCAGGTTTGTCTGGTATCAGCTGATAGGGGATGTGCCGCAGTGCTGCCTGGGATCAGCAAACTTAGATGCTGCTTTACCTGAGCTTAAAGGTCAATGGCTCCTGACTTCTCATCTATTAGAAACCAGCCCATTTTGGTTTAAAATCATAAAGCAGATTTGTCTCATGGGTTAGATTTTTGGATATCCTATTTATTATAAAGCAAAAAATATCTAGACTGAAAGGAGATTTGTCTGTATTAACAATTTAAACTATATTTTCAAAGAATCTTTTTTAAGTTGCTTATGATTTGAAACAACTGCACAGGCAAATCAATTCCCAAGAAACTCCAGTATGGAACATATAATCAACATACATAATTAACTTCTCTTCATGTCTGACCAGATGCAAAAGGAAGATAAGCTTTAAGAAGGAAAATGGGGGCACTGTGTAGACAAGGACAGTCGTCTCAAAGAATATTTCTTTAAGACAGATGTAACCACTGAGTGTTAAGCATGATGTCAACACATCAGCTGTAATGCATTTATAATTTTGCAATGCAAGTTTAAGGAATACAACATTTATCTTCCATTAGGCCAGCTGTAAGTCTTCTGCTAACCCAGCTGGGGAAATTTGGAAAAAGGTAGTGAACTTTACCTAATATGTCACAAGTTGCAATATTGGATTTATTTATGTAGAACAGGAGGGTAGTAATGCTGGGGAAGAAGCAGGGAATTAGATTAAGTAAAACAAACTGGCATGTATATGTGTAGGGCACTTTGTAATAAGGAAATTAGTACTGTGCATGTTTATACTTTCTTTTATTTGTGTTCTACAAACAGAGCGGACTTAACATATTGCGTATCTTCCCTCTTGCAGAATGACCATATCATTCATTTCATAGTAAAGAATAAAGCAGGAACAAAGTTGGATTGTGGTTCTTTAGATATGTAACAAATCTTTTCTTCACTAGATGGCACCCTCTCTTCTCCTGTGGATAAATACTGACTACGGAAAAAAGCAAAGGTTTCATTTTCGCAGCAGAAAATAAAATTATGGAGGAATTATTCTTTGTGTTGAATGCTTTTACTGCTTCTTTTGTGTTCTACATCATACCCCTTGTGTACTTGCAAGGATAAAGTTCTGCATCATAGACCTACTTCAATTATTTTACATTCAATATTTGTCTCAAAACTGATTATTGCCCAGAAATCTTCATGGGAGATGTACCCATTACACTAGCTCAGACTCTGAATAACATTTAAAGTTCTCAGAATAAATTATAAATATCAAAATACTTCTCTCTCTTTCTTTCAAAAATAAGCATAGATCTAGAATTGCTGACAATACTGTCTCAAATCCTCAGCAGGTATTAATCAATTTGGCTTCACTGGAGTTGATTGATGCCAGGTGAAGATCTGCACCTGCAATTTAGAAGCTGGCCTGCAGAGCACAGCTTGACTTGTTTTCTTTTTCTTCACTCCAAGGCATGATAATTGATCTCATTTGGGCATGCTTCTCACTTCTTAGTCAAAACTCCCACCCGAGAGTTGGACTAAAATCAGTGCACGTCTCATTGTTATAATTCAAAATAATCTTTCCACAAAGAAAAAAAAGAGGAAGAAAGCTTGCTAAAGACTTGAGAGCTGGGAAGTCAGTTGTTCAATACAGCATCCATGATTGCAACATGGCAACTGATGCAGGCAGAAGCAAAATACCATTCAGCTCCTTCATTTTTACTCTTATTGCCACTAGGTGATAGTATGGTAACACCTGTATTGTTCAGCTGCACACCAGACTTTCTGTTGCTGAATTCCTGGCAGCACTCACACTTTTATATGTAAAGAATACCCAGAAGCTCATCAATACTACATAGCTAGCCTTTGAATAGCAGTGCTTAATTATATCCCCTGTGATTTCATGCATTAATATACCCAGAGTGTGGTGGATGCTATTATTTGTCCATAGACCCAAACTGAGCTTTATTTAGGCACAGATATTATGCTAAATTGGTCACCTCACTCTATTTTTGTGAGTTACCCATCCAGAGCTATAGTGAGACATTTTGATGGAAAGGGCAAGATAATTACATTTCCCTGGCAGGAAGCAGGAGAATGGCTGGAGGTAACATTTACACTCCCCCTCATGGGCATCCCACTCACTGCCAGTTCTGCACATCCACTCACTGCCTCTTCTACCTTTTCCATTTTGTGTGCTCCCTCTTGAGAGGATTCCCTCCTCCTCCAATAGAAAAGCTCTGGGCTAGGAGGAGACTCGCATCCGGAAAAACACCCTGAATACACAACTGAGTCTTCGCCAAGAACCCTTTCTCTCCCATTTCACATAGAGTTTGTACTCTTCTATTACAGCAAAATTAAAACCAAACTATTCTTTCTCACAGCTACTCTGTAAAGTAAATAGTCAAAACCCTCCACTGCACAATTTTTTCAATGGGTAAATCTTAAAACTCTGGTTTCTTTTTACCCACAATAACAAGGTCAGTTTTTCTCTCGGTAGGCTGGACTGACTCTCCCTGGCCAGGAATATGCACCCCAAGGAAGGGGTGAGTGGCCAGCACCAGTTTTGCACAATACCTTTCCCATCACAGCCAGTTTTACAAGCACTTCCAGGTCCCCACAGTGGAAAAAATCCCATCTCTTCATCTGTAATCTGTGCCAGACATGTAGAGTGATGAACCTGTTGGCACCACAGGCAAGCCAAAATTGGAAACCAGATTCTGCAGTGAAAAGACACTGACCCTTGGACCAACAAAAGCTCAGGGGATGCAGTTCAGAAAGTGCAAACAGTAAAGTCACACATCATTGCATTGTTGGCTAATTCTCTACTTGAGGATTTGATTCAGCTGTGACCATCACAAATCATTGAGTTTCCCACAAAAACTCAATCTTGATACACACCTGAGGGAAACCCTGAATTTCTATTTTACTGTAAATTTGTTTACTTTGACAAATTTTTGTTTTAATTTAGAATGAAAGTATATTTGTAAGATTTTCAAGTTTCAAAAGGCTTGTATTTCTCTAATGATTGGTTTGGACATTTGGAATAGTGCATAAACTACTAGTTATATGACATAATACATAAATGAATAGTTTTCACAATCAGTAAGAATAGCTTCTATGTAATGTAGGTTGAACTATCTACAGTTTTGTACTCAAAGCATTCACAGTGTCATAGGAGGTCCAGGAGGAAAAAACTATTCCAATTTCACAGTCTTTCAGCATGGCAAACAAAAGTCTCAAAAAGATAACTTGCTCCCATTGGAAATCAAGACCTAAAGAATAAAGTAAAATATTTCAAACATCACTGTTACTGACATGGTGTAAAACATACTAACAATATTATAAAAATCAAATCCCTTTGTGGGTCAAAATAAAGTTTTAGAACTGGAAAATAAATTCTGAAAAATTGTAAAAGTAAACATCTTGAAACATGTCTACGTCAAAAGTCTTCCTCCATTGTGAACCTACATCATATTTTACAATTAAAATTATTTTAATATCATCTTCTTTTGCTTTTCATCAAGATCTGTAACAAAATAAGGTCCAACCAGCTGCTCTTTTGCAAAGCATATTTGAACTGGCATTTCCTGAGCTTATGAAAAATGAAGCACTCCATTTTACTTACATGAATAAGGATGCTCTATATCCCACATATGAATATTAATTTTTTTACAGTTCTCTGTGATATAAGAATGTTTAAGACTCATAGTCAGGGAGAAGCTCTGCTGCTAACAAACCTGTAACAAACGCATAATTCCAGGGATAATCATGTCAGCTGTCAGAGCACAGTGAGGAGCAGCTGGTTCACAAAGGATGGTGAGCCAGGAGCTGAGCAGAATAACAAGGCAAGTGGGAGCAGCACTTTCCACTAAGCAATGAGGCTGTGGAGTGGCAAATCTGAGTGGTGATCAGGATCAGACATGATCCAGTGCTCTCCCAAGATGTCCACAGTGAGTCACAGCTCTCACAGGTTGGGAGTTCTCCCTGGACTCAGCCAGTTAAATGCTTTATCTTCACCAAGCCTCCTCCTAGAAGGGTGGTGCATGTCTGCCCTGACATCAGTACTACAACACGCAGCCTTTAGCAGCTAAAGGTGCAGAGTGGTACAGTTGAATGCAATCCACATTTTATGTGAAGTCATTCAAAAACATGGATGGGTGACTACATTTAAAAAAACAATTGCTATTGTTGCCTTTTTAAAATGCCACAGAATGCCCTTTATTCAAGAATAAAACAAATAAGAGCTATGGGGATATATTTATGAAGAAAAATTTTCCATGAAAAATAAAGCATATAAGAATAGTCTGAGAAACACTTATGCTTGCCAGACAGACATGTTCCAAAGGCTTCTGCAGAGCTATACAAAATGAGTAATTGTACTACAACTGCAGATTTTAATGCACATGGAAAACACCCCAAGTAAAACTAACTTATTATTCATTTCATTAAAAAAAACAACAATAGTTCCAAATTCCAGGGAGAGTAATGGAAACCTTACCAAGCATGTCAGCAAGCTTCATGCAGGCTGAGCACTACATGCAACATCGATTTCTGCCTCCAGCAAGGGTCTACCTACAGGCATTAGCAACTAGAGGGTGAAAGAAATGATGAAGGGCTCATCCATTTCCAATGCCTCCATAATTTCTCACCCAGTTCCTCAAAGGCTTAGACATCAGATGTGTTATTACCTCTTGCAGGACAAAAAGCCTTGCTCCCTTTGCCCAAATAGTGAAATAAGAGCTGCTGCAGCCAGTGTACAGGTATGGGACAATGAAACTAATTTAGTTTCTACCGCACATTTCAAGCATTGCAAAAAAAATCCTGAAGAACATGAAAACTAGGAAAAATAAATGTTTTTTCCATTGCTTTTACTTTTTAATCCTAAATTTTAATAGATATTGAGACTGTTTAAATGTTCCACATATCAATCTTTAAAACGGGTTGACTTCAGCTAAAATATGAGCATTGGGCATCTCAAAAAGCTTCCCATCTCCCTAAAAGGTTTCTGAGGAAACTGAACAATTCAACAGAAACTTTCAAAACCTAGGTGAAAACCAGCAACTTCAGCACACATAACAAGGGAGCTTCAAATATCTGTATCTCAGGTTTGGACTGTTTTAATATAGCAACAATGATTTGACAAAAAGTACGTTGGAGATTTAAACAGTTTATGAGGATTTCTATAGCAGGCAGAAAACAATAATGATATTCAAAAGGCACTACTCCAAACAAATTGCCCTACTGGAATTGTTAGCTCCCTGCAAATTCTATAGAATCTTTGAATATTAGTGTAGAAAGAGATTCACATTATTTAATAGATTTCAATTTGCCGTTGGAAGAATGACTACCACACAGGTATCATACCTATCTTTATTAATAGAAAATAAAGCAGTCAAAGGACCCATTCATTCCGAGTGATGGTTCTGCAGCTGGGCTGATAATCAAATACCATAGGATACTATAGTACTGCTAGTGATCTTCAAAATAATTAGCAAACATATATATATATATATAGGTTTGACATTTACAGAGGAAATATAGCAAGCAAAACAGTTTGTTCTCTTAGGTATATAAATCAAATAATGTCAGTGTCTATGGATATGAACAGCATGGTATGGTCACTGATTGTTTACATGCCACAGCACAGCACAGTTGATATGAACTGGTTTCCTTGTTGTAAGGAAATCTCTGGGACCACACGCCATACCCACTGTGGATATCCTATAGGCCAATCTGCCATAGTGACCAGATATGCTTTTGGATCAGAATGTTATGCAAGGACCATTTATCCTTAAAAATCATCTTAAAACACTGTGCAAGGTATTCCTAAAGAAACATAGTCAGAGATTTTGCAAATTTTGTTGATTTTTCTATGCCTAACAGTGAAATGAGGTGGTATGCAACAGGCTCCTGGGAAGATTTAAAGTAATTCATCATTTATTTTGTGAAATTATACTGGGATTTCTTTTTTTATATACATCACATTTTTCATCACATACAATTGTAAATTTAGTACATGAATTTTTTGCGCATTTACTTATTATTGCTGTATACATAATCAGGAAAATTTTGGAAACTATTCGGCTTTTCAGGCATTATTTTAACAATCTGTGTACACATGTAATCTGTTTTCTTACTAAAAGCTAATAAATATCTAAATAGTTATTAAATAGCTAATTATTATTATAATAATAGCTATTAATAGCTTACTAAATAGCTAATGTGTTTTCATGAGCTTAATTGCATACATATGAAGTCTGTCTTAAATTTTGGAGGGCTGATATTTTTCTTGTTTTGTAGCAAGATGCACCAAGATTATCTTAAAAAATGTGAAACATTTACTTTAGGGAATTATTTAGGGTGTCAAATGCTTCATGCACTGAATCATTTTCAACTAAGGAATGCAGAAAATTGAATTCTTACTTTTACATTTAGCCAGCCCCAAAACACTATCTGGATGGAAACCTTCTTTAAGTACTAAATTATAAGAATTTTCATAGCATAGAATCATGGAATCATAGAATAGTTTGGATTGGAAGAGACACTAAAGATTACTTAGTTCCAACCCCCTGCCATGGGTAAGGACACCTTTCACTAGACTTCATCCTCTCTCAGCACTAAAATTCAGTTTACTTAAATGCTTTTTGGTCATAAATCTGTGAACAGTTTAATAAAGAAACATTACAAAATTGGTGGGAATCATGACTTTTTGGTTTGCTTTGGCCAGTTAGAAAAAAACCAAAATTGTAACATTCAAAAAACCTACAGTAATATTTGTACTTATTAACTGGAGTATACAAAATATTTGCCTTGTTGCCAAAATATCCCTGTAGCACTACAAGTAATTAGCATTTATAACTACAAATTTTACTAAGATAAAAGAATATCAGGAATCTAATTCTAACCCTTCTAACAACTAGACGCTAAATTCTGCTTTCCCTTACAGTCATGTAATCACATTTCTTAACTGTTGTAAAGGCAAAATTTAGCCCCAAAGCACATTTTTTATCTAAGTAGATATATTTTCCTACATAAAAAAAAAAAAGCCAACCAACCTATGCCTTATTACTGCTCTTCCCTTCTGAAGGGTAAATTCTGATATTTGAAATACCTAAACTGTATTTACAGCTGTACAACTCCGATGCCGCATACTTGCAAAATTTCACTTGTGCTCTATAAACATGAAGTAACTCGTACAATTGTCTTAAACATTTCTCTCAAAATAAAGACAGAGCAGAGCAGCTTAGACATTTTCTTTGTCAAACTCGCACACGAAGTACATGGTGATGTGACACGCCACGTCATTCCAGCCTCCGGACGCCACCATCTCTACACAGTCCTCCTCGTCATAGGCGTTGTTGGGCTCCCCGCTGCGCCACTTGTTGAAGGTCTGCATGGGCGACCGGTCTGAGTACACAAAATTCCCCTCCTTCTCCAGGTCATTAATCCCAATGAAGACTCTGGTGAGCCCGGCCTGGTTGATGTAAGAGGCAATCAGGTTGTTGGCAGTCTCATCCTTGGGCATGCTCAGCGTCCCTCCCCTTCCGTGGCAGTACAGCTGGGCTTCCTTGTACCTCTTCTCCTCCTTCACCAGCAGATAGATCTTGTTGTCTGTCTCACGCACGCCGGCGACAGCTGCGGGGGAGGGCAGTGCTGAAAAGTGAGCACTCGCATTTCTATAAACCCAGTCACTGTACACCCCAAAATAGCTTCACAAATCAGATGTGGGACGGCAACACTCTTTACGAGCAATTACACCGATAAAATGAGGCAAAAAGAAAGGAAAACAGTTATATAAAATCAACCTACCATTTTTTATGAACTTTAGTTCTGTCGTCAGCTGGGCTACTTGAATATCCATTTCACCAATAGCCTTCCTTAGCTGACTGCATTCACAAGGGATGCCTGTGAAATGATATAGATGCACCCAAATCAAAAAGCTACCTAATTTCAACAATTATCCCAACAATTTTATGAAAAGGCCCAGCGTGGCAGTTTGGAGAAAGCAAGTACTTACTGTCTTGCAAATAACGGACAGAAAATTAGAGCCCTCACTACCCTGCACCATTATATGATTCCCAGGGGTGTCTGGGCCTGTGCAGAACAGCTCAGTTCTCTTCCTATGAATCTTCAGCCCTGAATAAATAGCACTAACCTAAACACAGATAGATATTCTCTGCAAAACACCCACAATATTTTTTAACTAAAAAATTTATCCACAAAGTCCCATTTTCAGTAAAATTATTTTCTTTAGTTTTCCTAAAGACTTCTTTCACAGCAAAGAACATTTTTTTCAAGTTCTTCCCAAGTAACATATAGCAGCAGATCCAAAAATCCCAACCACATAATGCACATAATTACCTGCACAATGCAGTTCTGTGTTTTTGAAAGTTCAGAATTTACAATACTTCTGACAATAAAGTAGACAATAGAAAATCATCTATTAACCCAAATTAGTATAGGTTTCACAAAGATAATCTGAATGTGAATATTAAAAGGATAATTGTTACATCTCTGACTACAAATCTCAAATTGGGGATCAATTACCATTTGCATTTATTACAGTTGGCAGTTCTGTATGTAATTATTAAAATCTGCATTGGGCTACTCAATTACTCAGCTCAGTCGTGTAAGTCAGTCTAAGCACAGGGTACTTGCCCTGCAAAACTGTGCGTGCTGGCCAGGAGCACAGCACACTGGCTCAAGAATTAGAGTGACAAGTTATGTTTTCATGAGAAATCTAATCTATGCCCTCCAATGTACCCTGCCAGGAAGGGATGAATTCAGTCAAACCTGAACCTGCCACTCTTGCAAGGCTTGCACTTTTTACACTAGGCTGTTTCTCTAGAACATCTATGTATCTCTGGAAGATCCATATACCTCCACACAAGAATCTGAAGAGGGAGTGACAAAAAGACTGAGCCAGGCTCTACTTGGTGGTGCCAAGCACTAGGACAGGAGGCAATGGGCAGAAACTGATGCACAGGCAGTTCCACCTGAACGTGAGGAAGAACTTTACTGTGCAGGTGACTGAGCACTGGAACAGAGAGGCTGTGGAGTCTCCCTCACTGGAGAGATTCAAGGACTGTCTGGACACAATCCCCAGCCATGCGCTCTGGAATTACTCTGCTTGAGCAGAGGTTGGACCAGGTGACCCAACGTGGTCCTTTCCAACCTGACCCATTCTGTGATTTGTGTTCTTGACAATCTCCTGCTTCTACAACCATAATCCATGTAGGGGCAGAAGCATCCACCCTGCTCCTTTGTGTTGACTGGAAGACACAGTGAGATATACAGAGACATCCCTTTGCCCTGGCGAATGATACAGACAGTCTGACTACAGTTCCCACTAGGCTTCTGGAGAGACTACTCCTCTGAGAAGGTATGAGAAACTGTTTTAGCACACACACTACAAGTCCAGCAACTACTGCAACTTCAATGATTTTAAGTAATTTGAAAATATCACACTGAAATACTACAGTACTTATGAAAAAAAAACAAACTTTCATTATTTCCTCCAGTATGTAAACAGATGCATTTTTAGTGATGAAAAGTCTTTCACATAAACAAGGCATGTTATGGATTACCTGGGTCACCATTAGGACCTGGTGGTCCTATGTCACCATTATCTCCTTTTTCACCTGAAGATGTGAAAAATAACATAATGTTAATGCAGCCTTTTCTGTCAATAGTTCATTTAGCACTTATCTATTTTTTCTCTAGTAAAATTTAAATGTGGAAAGTAGAAATATGCCTAAGCAAAAATAAAGCTTTTTCTGTCCTAGTCATTCCACAACAAAGGCCAACCAAAGCTCTAAAACTTGAACCCAAATAATATGAACCAATATCCACTTCTTGACAATCATAAACTTCACAGAACCAGTAAATTCAGGTGCTGTAGAGGGCAAAGGGCTAGATATACCTAAATTTCGAATCTTAATTTATATGATTAGGTAAACACTGGTCCAAATGACTTAACCAAAGTGACACAGGAAGCCTACGGAGTAGTCAACCTAAGAAAACACATCTTCTAGCTCTTAGAAGTTTGCCAAAGTGCAGCACATCTTCCCATCTGCTTTAACTGTCCACACTTGTGTGACAGTGCAAAGTTCGTTATTTATCCTCAAAGCAGGATACTCACAGTGCTTTAAGACTAAATATACTGCTGTCATAGCAAAAGGTAACTGGTTGAATTATCTCAGTGACCTGGCTGACTACAGTGTGAGAAAATCCCTACTAAGGTAAACTGTGAGACTTGTTAGACATTTTTCAAGTCCCTTAACTTTTCTCAAACATAAACAATCACACATTTTTCACCTGAAACACAAATGGAGAAATAATTGAATTAAACATACCTTTTGAACCAATAGGACCAATTTTTCCATGTCGTCCTATGCTGCCTTTCTGTCCTTTGTCCCCCATTTCTCCTATACATAGCAGAAGGACGAAAGGCACAAGGTAACAATGTAGTCTGATTCATTCAGATTCTACTATGTTAGCAATATCAGTTTTTACAATGAACAAAACCATGTTATATCCCAAATTCATTGAACTTCAGAAGTCTAGCTCAATCCTTGTGAAGAACTTACATATAGCAATCTAGACGGTAATTTTATCTTTGCTAAACAATTGACATTTGACATTAACCAGGCTTGAATGTATAATTGTCAAGAGCTCTTGGCTGAAAACCACTGGAAAAGCTTTGGCAGACTTCTTTCAGCTGATCATGACAGAATTATTTTGAAAATACAGAGGATTGTTGCATTCAAACACAGATCCACAGATTAAAACTATCATGGAATTGAGAAGACCTAAAGGATCCAAACACAACTGACATTTCATCTCAGACAGTGACTCCACTGTAATTGAGGGCTGGCTTTGGGCTTAATGACTTATTTACACAATATAAATACTACCATATGAGATAGGTTTCTCTCTGTACCACACTATTAAAGGAGAGTGGGTATGGAGGGACAATGGGGATGAATGCCTTCTAAGGCTCCCATCCTGTAGAAATCCAAGCCCAAGACTGCTTCAGGAAATATTTATGAAGTTGTTTTCAATGACTGTTGAAAAGATTGTTTCTTTGCTGAAAGCAACATCTGCTATGAACTGGTTGACTACACAGGTGCAAGGAAACAATGAGACAAGCTAGGAGGAAATTCTACATAGGGATCCAGCAACTGGGCTTGTGCAAACTGTCATAGCTCAGCCTCAGTTGTGGGTCTGTGACAACCGAAGATCTGTTGCTCCCTGTTGCTATTGCAGCTGGACAGACATATGTGTTTTTGAAAGCTGGATAGTTTCATGACCCATTTTGCCACTACCTTTAACTTAAAAGTGAAATCAGTAAGAAGTTTCAGAATATAAACTGATCATTGCAGGGCTAAGAGATGTTATTTCTATTACTCCATGAGGTCTCAAGCAATCCTTGTCACTTGATGGCATGAGCCAGAAAGAAACAATTTAATCTGAACTGAAAGAAGATAAATAAGGGTACTTTTTTGGTCTAATTAATTATTGGCAAGTCCTACAATCAATGATTTTCCTTTGTTACTAATAAGTATCAAATTCAGACACTACTGGACACAGTCTTTTACCAGAAACCAAAAATATTTTTCTCTATCTACTCCTACTGGAAGTACCAGCTTGTAATCAATTTACCAAGTTGCTCTGAAAATTATGTCTCTTGCTTTGCATATTAATGAATTGGGATTACCATTACTGATTATCAGATGTTGAATACTTTCTCTTTTCAGGCTGCTATACCTGAAATTAAATAGATGTAATGCATAAATAAAATAAATTATATTAAATTATTTCACTTTCTTTCTGTAAGAAACTGCCCAGAAAATGAACTGCCTCTTAGTGACAGCCAGTAAAACCAATGTGCTCTGCTCAGAAGTAAAAGGAAGGTGTGTTATCTCAAGCAATGAAGACATACATTAAATCTCCTTTCCTCATTAAAAGAATTGTTCACATTTGGGTTTATCTTACAGTGAGTAACCCCTGCTTGCACTTCAGGGGCTTGCTTATTCTGCTTCTTCTGCAGAATAAATCGCAAAGTTTCAAGAGAGACCCATCTGCCCTGAGGGTTTCAAAAGTTTTAATATCTTTTGTAAAGCCCTTTTTAGTGGCCCTATGGTTGTCAAAAATGCAGTCTGAGGACTCTTAATTAAATCAGGAAGTGATAGCTGGAAAGAAATTGGGACAATAAAAGAAATTAAGTTTCCATAGACCAAAAATAGCAAATCAAAAACAAAGAGTGAATAGACAACTGAAGAAAGTCATCTGTCATCTCTCAAATGAAGGTGGCATATATTGGAATCAATTATAGAAGATTTAAAGGATTTGAGAAGGAACTGAAGAGAAGGAAATTCTAAAATATCTTCTTTCTGGCTTTTTCAGGCCCATAAACAAGTGAAGAAATAAAATTTCGAAGGTGAATGGAAGACTGCAAAACAACTGAAGAAATGAGGGGTTTGACACTGTGCCATACAATAAATGGGGGTCATAGAGTATGGGCAATCTCTTCAGGGTTAGTTGGAACAGACAAGAAGGTATAAAACTACCCAGAAAAAGAAATAGGCATCAAAAAGACAAATCTAGCAGAAATGCAAATTCACCATGTCACAGACAAATTTAACTAAATCGTGTTAAAAATGAGAGAGCAGCGGTTTTCTTTTCAAACTTAAGGATTTTAAGACAAAACAAATCAAATTCATGATTTGACATAGAGGACATCATAGACAGACCTAACAAGGAAAATAGAAGTGTACCAAAACACACCAAAGGCCTTTTGAATCTAGTGCCATCTTTGACTGCAATCTGCAGAAGATACTTAGGAAAAGAACATAAGACAGATGAAGATTAAAAAGTCTTTTCCCCCAGTGCACCTCAATAGTCTTGAAGCAGTCAGCATTCCCAATGCAAATAGCTAGCCTGACTTGAATGAGAATGATATTTTTAAAGGATATAATTATGCCATAGTAGCAATCTGCATTCAGGACACCTCATTTTTAATGAACTATTGGCAATTGAAAATCAGAAAATTCCAAATATGTCAACAGGCTACAGAATTGCTTTATACTGAAAAATCTGAATTATCCACACCAATGAAGGTCAGCAATTGGTGAGGGAACAGTGGCTACTATTAATTACATCTTGACATAGAATGATGAAATGGGCTGATTTGGAAGCAACCTTAAAGATCATGTAATTCCAACCCCCTTCCATGAGCAGGGACACCTTCCACTAGACCAGGTTACTTGGGACCCCATCCAGCTTGGCCTTGAAAACTCTTCGAGGGATGGAACATCCATAGATTCTCTGGGAAACTTGTTCCAGCATCTCACCATCCTCACAGTAAAGAATTTCTTCCTTTTATCTGATCTAAACTTGCCCTCTTTCAGTTTAAAGCCATTATTCCTTCTCCTATTATTACATGCTCTTGTAAACAGCCCCTTTCTACCTTTCTTGTAGGTCCCCTTTACTGGAAGATGGTGTAAGGTCTTCCTGGATCCTTCTCTTCTGCGTCTTGAAGAAGCCAAATTCTCTCATCCTGTCTTCTGGCAGAGGTGTCTCATCTCTCTGATCATCTTCGTGGCCCTCCTCTGGACTTGCTCCAGCAGGTCCATGTCCATTTTCTGTTGGGGTCCCCAGAGTCAGATGCAGCACTCCAGCCAGGGTTCTTATGAGAGCAGAGAGGGACAATCACTTCCCTCGATCTGCTGCCCACGCTGCTGTTGATGCAGGCCAGAGTGTGGTTGGATTTCTGGGCTGCAAGGGAACATGGCCGGCTCATGTTGAGCTCCTCTTCAACCAGCACCCCCAAGTTCTTCTCCTCCAGGCTGCTCTCAATCAATTCTCTGCCCAGTCTGTATTTGTGCTTGGGATTCCCCCAGCCCAGGTGCAGGACCTTGCACTTGTCTTGTTGAACTTCACAGGCCCACTTCAAGCCTGCCCAGGTCCCTCTGGGTGTCATTCCTTCCCTCCAGCATGTTGACCATGGCACACATATTGGTGGTGCTGGTAAACTTGCTGAGGGTGCCCTCATTCCCACCATCTGTGTCACCAACAATGTTAAACAGATATTCTTATATGAATGAACCGTGCATAATCACAGAAGGCATTTTATACAGCTGGGGCAAATCAATTTCACCCAGCATTAGTCACCGTAAAGTTAGAGTTTTTAGTTTAAGATATTTATCTAAACTCCTACAGTAGGCAATGGAAAAAATAAACACCTCTAAGTAGTGATCCATCCCACTCATGTTAGACAAGTATCATAATGACAAAGTGAACTTTAAAAGCCTTGCATAACAAACAGGAGGGGAAAAAAGAGTAAACTACTATCAATCTATACTAACTAGAAATCAGAACAGTTAGAACATTTGTAAAGGAAACTAAAGCTAATGAGAAAAAATCCAATCTAGGAAGGCAGCAGAAAAGTTTAAAGGATTTAAAAGTACATTCAAAACAAAAATGAAAATAGTACAGTACATTCCTGAATGGAGGAGTTTCTATTCAGAGGCAAGCAAGATGAGTAACTGCCCTCATGAAACATTGTCTTGCTGGAATTATGTTAACGACATGATACCAAGCTTCTTCAAACCAGTGATCCCTCTAGCCCAAGACTTTTTTTCCTGTGGTGGCAGCAGAAGTTGCAGTATGGGAAGATTCCATAACCACAGCCACTATCTGCAGGTGGAATTGCTGGATCTGTTCCAGCAGCTTCAGAGAGTGCCTCCTAGTTCAGACATGATGGGATCTGGTGATTCCGTAATCTTGGTTATAGCCTCCTCAGACTACTCAGTACAGACACAAGAGTCACAGCCTTTCCTTATGAGGCAGCTCCTCTTTCTCATATTTTTGGTGCCCTCTCTTATCTCCTTCTTGAGAGACAGAGGCCAGAACAACATTCTTGAGACAGCGCATGTCAGGCTTTTGTACAGAACAAAATCAGCTGCAAAAAGAAGCTTCCTGTTGTGTCCTTTGTCCTTTTGTCATCCTTTTGTGATGATGGCCAATGTTCTGTTGGCCTTGGGACTCCTACTAATGACTTCAGAGTAGTCCTGAGTTTTAAGTGACAGTTTGGGGTTTTGGCATCATTTAAGTATGGATTAAATCATGCATTCCTAATTTCCCTAGGCAATATATTTATTTATTTATATTGAAGCCCATCTGCCACCTTTTTGCCCACTCAGTTTAGCAGGATTTTCTCAAAATCCTATTGAGTTCAGGTGGAACTGAAAGACAGTTTTGAAGCAGATACCCACTTTGTGAATTCACAGCTGCCAATGTCAGGACTTTTATATGGAATACTGCCTGCAGCACTCCTTAGCGAGCAATAAATTCACATAGAAATTGACTCAGAAATGCAAAGGATTGATTGATTACATATTAATGAGCAATCAGTAATAATAAAATATCAATTAAGATATTATTACCTCTTTTTAGAATTTGATTATACAAATGACTGAGCACTCTGGCTCCAATCCAGTTAAATTAATGAGTCTTCTCTTCTACTTAAGAGGCTGTGCCTATATTAGTAAACTAAATGCCTGGGACTATTCCCTGGCAGTGGGAACCAGGTAGTCAAGAATGAGACACTCTATGATACTAAATTGTCTCACTCTTCAAACGAGAATGACCTTGCAAGCTGCTCATTGTGTTAGCTCCCCAAATATGCCAAAGAATTGCCTGAGAAAGTGTTAGCCGGTAAAAGCCAAAATCTCAGGGCTAACACGGCAAAGGTAGAGACAGTACGTGACTCTGTATCACATACCATTTGAGTTTTATATAAATTAAGTACAATGTATAAAGGCTGAAATTAACATACTAAAATAATATACATTTTAATTGGTTATGACTCTAAGAAAATTGAAATATCTTGAAGAACATATTTTTAACATTCTATTTCTTTGATGTTACATTCCAAGCGTAAATCCACTTTGCCCTCCTTATTTTGATTGCTGTAAGGCACTCTGGGAATATTCACAGGACACTATTGTTACTGAACTATCTGTGTAGAATTTAAAAATATGGAAGTTATGGCTTCACAGACTGCACCAGGACTCAGTTAAATAACTGAGTTTACTCCCAACATGGGAAAGCACAGTACAGCCATCAGTGCAAGTGGGGAAAGTTAATTCTGTGAACTTCCCAGGCCAAAACTTGCACTGCAGTATGCACTGCTTTCATCTGAAACAGCCACTGTACTCGACCCAGTGCTCCATGCTTTACATAAGGCCAACACAGTTTTATATTCTGCTGACATGCTATGGATCATAATTGACCTATACAATTAATTAAAAGCAAAGAGGAAAGTAAGTGGAATTTAACCTTAATCAGCACCCAAAGACACCAGTATCTCTGATGTCACCCTGAAGCATCAGGACAGCCAGAACAAGATTTATTTCAGGTAAGCACCAGAAAATTTTAATTTTTAATTTTTCTGAGTTATCGAAACCTATAAACATCATGAGTAAAAGATATGATAAAAACATTTGCAGCACTTCCTGATCTTGAGCTGTTCAGGTCAAATATGCCATAAGAAGAGAGTTTCTTTTGTAAGCCATTTTATGGTTATTATACACCTATAAAGTTCAAAGAAACTAAATGCATTTGCTTAGATGAACTTGCTAGAAAAATGAAACAAAGAAAGGGGAAGGAAAAAAATAAAAGAAAAAACATTAGTGGATTTTGATAATGTAAATTAAGATCAAAAGTAGAAAACTATAAAAATGTGGCAGAAGGATTATAGTTTCACCCTCATGTAAACCAACACTTACTCAAAGAGGAGAAAAATAAAATTAAATTTAGCAGCTTGCATCAACAGAAAGAGACAAATATTAGACCAAGACAAAAATTATCAGGCTTCAAGAGAAATACAAGGCGTTGAGCACATGCTAACACACTGACTGAAATTCAACAGACTACTGCATTGAAGCATGGCTGCTGTCCACAGGTGTTTTTAGGGGCAAAAGCAAAGTGAAGGAACAATGATTATTGCCAAACATATTGTTATATTTTATTTTTGTCTGAATGTTCCATCTTCTGGATAAGAAACAGGAAAATCCTCGGCCTGCTGGAAGGGAATATACTCAGTCTCATGCAGCTTGAGAGTCTAGAAAAGTATTAATGCATGAACTTAGCTACAGGTGTGCACACTACACACAGTCTGTGGAGGTTAACCAGAGACTGAAAGGTCAAAAGACTGAAAGGTTTTTCCAGGTCAAAGTTGGATATTCTTCTGTGTCCTTTCCAGACTAGAAATTACATCTGTGAAGTCTGTTTGCTTATCCAGTCAACACTGTGACATTCAAAGTATACTGGATATAGTACCACGATGAAAAGTGGTGCCATATAATCCAAATTGTTTTTAAGGTATCTGTGTTTTTTTCTTTGATGAAGCATTTGTGGAAAGGAATTGATGAAGACAAATATCTACAAAATGTACAGCATTAATGAAAAGACTAGTTAATTAGAACTTACTTTAAACAAGAGCTTGTTCACAGAAATTTCTGGATGTAAAAAGGAAAGCAAGAAATTTTGCCTGTGTTTAGTTGAAAGTACTACCTGGAAAAATACTGATATAGCATTAATATTCAATTTTCTTTAATGTCATTTCTGTTTCGTTGTGCTGGTTTGAGATTGATTGACATTTTGGTGGGCAGGAAAATAGCCACCCCTGGAAGTGAGGTGTGCCTGTGGATTTCCCATGAGCCCAGTGCAACACCAATTGTGGGCCAAATTTAAAAAACAGACAGGGAAATGAGCCAATCAAAAGTGAAATTTGTCTCAGTAGGATATACATTTGCACAGGACTGCCCGGGAATCGCTCTCTTTTGTTTCCAGCCTTGAACAGGTACAGACGCGGGCTGTGCCCTCGGCCCGGCTTTCTCCCCCCAAGGCCATGGAGGCCAGTGGGAGGGGAAAGGCCAGGCTGGGCCGTGCTGGGAGCCCCTCCTGAGGGAGATATCCCGGCCGGTGGTGGGGAGGATGGAAAGGAAGAGCGATGCCCCGTGCCCTGGCCCAGTTTCCCCCCAGTGTCCTGTGGGGGGAGATTGGGTCGTGCCGGGCCAGGGCCTGGAGAGCAACCCCCCCTCCCCGCCCCCGGAGGGAACCATCCCGGCAGGGAGCAGAGGGAACAGGAGGACGGAGGGACGGGCTGGCCCCAGCCTGGCAGAGAAGAATTTCTTCCCGTCTCCCCAGCGTGGAGAATCTCCCGTTTCTCCCAGCCGCGGCTCCAAGGACATCTTATCAGAAGAGCCGAGTCTACGGGCAGAAGTCCCAGAAAATGAGGTTTTAACTGCTTCTTGCCCAGATGGACNCACAAGAGGACTGGTATTCTTGTGGGGAACCTATGGCAGAAGCAGGAGGGACTCTGCTCTTCCTGTTGGATTTGGGAAATGATTGTTCAAGGGGTGGATTGGCTGAAAATCCTAGGTTTTGTCTTTTCATGTGGTTTGGTGGCAGAGTGAAGAGTAGGTGGGGGGGAGGATGGATGTTTTGAAAGTTTCCTTCTGGTTTCTGGTTTTTTTCTTTCTTTTTAGTGTTAAATTAATAAAATTTCTTCTCTATGCTTTAAGTTGGGTGATTGTGCTCCTTTTTTTGGTCCTACCTCACAGCAGAAATTGAGAAAAATATATTTTCATGGGTGCACTGGCCCTTGGCCGGTGTCAAACCATGACATTCATTTATGTTTTCCTGTAATGTGTTTCTACTTCAGTGTTTCTTTTTTCAGTCTCATCAGAATTTTGGACTTTTGCAGGTCGAAAAACTAGAAAATTACCACTGTTATTAGCATTAATCAAGCATACCATATTTTTCCAACAAGTGCAATTTTACAGCATAAAATAAATAAATGAAATGCTACAGCATGGATTTCCCTGACTGAAAAAGAGTACTTCCACATCTCAGATGGTCCAAAGCATTTTGAAGTGACATGACAAAATGCCAAGATAGAGAAACATGAAGGACAGCGTGATTAGAGCGTGACAACTTCTCAAGAAGTTGTCAAGACAACCTCATGCAGAATGACACAAGAAGGCTGAGGCACTCAGTGCTTTCTTTGTTTCTGCCGGCAAGGTCTGCTCTCTGGCCTCCCAGTTCTGCATGGCTGGTAGCAAAGACCTGGGGAAGACAAGTTACCCATGGCAGCTGACAACTCAGTGAGGGACTACTTCACCTGGATGTACACGAGCCCATGGTCCTGCCCACAAGGCATTCAGGGGTGCTGAGAGGGTTAGCTGGTGCTGCTGCAAGGCTGCCAAAGTCTAACCTGCAGCTGCTAATGAGTCCTTCACCACCAAAAGGGAGGAAGAAGTAGAAGATGCTCCATACTGGCAGGAATGGTTGGTGCATTGGAGGATCGCATGGCCAGTCAGGAGGAGCTCGACAAGCTGCAGAAATATGTTGACAGGAATATCATGTGCTCAGCCAGATCCTAAGTTACTCACCTGTGAAGCTTTGATGAAATCTGGCCAATGGCTGCGTAAAAAATTTCTTTTGACTAAGAGGACACAGAGATTTTTGGGCCCTAATGCATGAGAAGCAAACCGAAGTCCAGCTGAGGAAGATGGTTTTATTTAGCTTGGAATACAGAAAAGTAAGGGGAGACTTAATTGCAGTCTTCCACTAGTTTCAAGCAGTTTCTAGAGAAGATGCAGTCTTTTCTTCTCAGAGACACACAGAGAAAGGGCAAAATGCATTGACTGCAAGTTACAATAGGTCTTTCACAATGACACCAGTGAAACAGACTGATTAAAATGTATGTAGAATCTCCATCCTTGGAAATTTCAAAAGTCTACTGAACAAGACCTTGAGAAACCTGCTCTGATATTGAAGTCTGCCCTTTTTAAAGCAGGAGATTGGACTAGATGAGCTCTTTACAACCTTTTAACCTGAATTATTCCATCATACTTCACTTCATGCTGCATTGCCTTGCAAGAGCCGAAATTTTAGTTTCCAATATTTTTTTTCTAAGAGTCATCCTTGAAAGCACATTTACATAAGGGAAATACACTGACTGAACACACACACACCTCATGTAAGTTATCAATTTTTCAAGGCATTGTAGGAGGAAGAGCTCCAGCTACGGATTTTGGTCCCAGGGTATCACTATCAGACTTTTGTAATGGCCTAAAAGAACAACATAACAGATCATGTATAAGGAAGTATAAATTATCTCTACAATTGCTTTGAAAGAAAGATTATAAACTCAGCTCAGTCAAAACTAACTGCAACCTTCTAATGACAGGAATGTCAAGTTTTAATTTCAATATTGAAATCAAAGGATTTGACTCCTCCTAATTTGAACCTTTCAGAACACAAACCTCGTGGAAAACTTATGAAGGTCAAATTTCCTCCTTGCTTCAGGAGGGAAACAAATGTGAAAAGATAGAATTTCCTTCAAGACAGAAATGCTACGTTTCTCGCAGCTGCATAACTGAACACTGTTGAGCACCATTCTTCTCAAGAGCTCAAAATAATTTTGAACTACAATGCAAATAAATTTATCACCATTTTTCCATATCCAAAAAATATGGGAACACTTCTGTTCATCTTTGCCTATTATGGTTTACTGCCTTCCCTCAATGGTTTTAATTAAGACGTTGTGATTGTTCAAATTCACAAAAAAAAAGAAACAAGAAAATTGAGCCTTGTGAATTTTTTCCCTCTGATCTAATATGGGGTTTTCATTTGCAGAAGGCAAATTATGAAGGAGACATGATCCCTTTCTTTGAAGAGACCTTTTTAAAGAATCAAGGTTTTCTTTATTTCCAGAATACATATTTTTAACCAGAAGGTAATACTTGATCTACAAATGAGTACATATAGTTGCACTGGTTTTGAATAAATTAAATTAAGTTGATTTTTATCATCATAGCTTGGAGGTTGCTGTATTTGGGATTTGTGACCAAAGGAATGCTGATAGCACAGAAATATATTCATTACTGCTGAACAGCGCTTGCACAGGATTAAGGCATTTTCTGCTCGTCACCCCACCCCACCAGGAAGGAGGCTGGGAGCGCACAAGAAGCTGGGAGGGAGCAGCCAGGACAGCTGACCCCAACTGACCTAAAGGAAATTCCCTAACATATGGGATTGTGCTCAGTATGTAAAACTGGGGGAAGAAGAAGGAACAGGGGAACATTCAGAGTGATGGTGTTTGTCTTCCCAAGTCAGTGTTACATGTGATGGGACCCTGCTCTCCTGGGCATGGCTGAACAGCTGCCTGCCTCCGGGAAGCACTGAATTAATTCCTTGTTATGCTTCACCAGTGTGCATGTGGCCTTCGCGTTCCCAATTAAACTGTCTATCCCAGCCCACGGGATAAACTTTCTCACTTTGATCCTTCTGATTGTCTCCCCCATCCAAACCAGGGGATGGGAGTGAATGGCTGTGTGGGGCTGAGCTGCTGGCTGGGGTTAAACCACAACAGTAGTAAACAGAAATGGCCAAGGATGAATTAGTCACACAGTTAAGGGAGGAGGGACTCCCATCATCATCATCTCACAAGAAAAAGCAGCATTTTCTCAGGAATTACTTTCAAAACATCTTCTTTATCAAAGTCACCTTTTTCTCCTGGAGGTCCAACTCTGCCTGGACGACCTGGAGCACCTTTCTCCCCCTTTTCTCCAGCCTCCCCTGTTGATACAAAAAAAAAAAAAGAATCATATTAAACCAAGACTATTTATTGTTAGCAGAGTGACAAGAATGCCATTCTCTCCAGTGAAAAAAAATAGAAGCAGATGTGATCTGATTTAACAGCTTTACTTGATGGACGGAAAACAGATTTTTCTTCAATTGATGTAGACACTGGCAAGCCCTGTCAATATATTACAGAAGTCTTATACAATAGGTCTACTTTTGTGAATGTTACTTGTATCAGTGACCTCCAAAAAGCCAATAGCACAATTCACTTAAGTAGAAGCTTCAGAATCAGACCCCAGCTTAGCACACAAACTTCTGTGTTCACCAAACTCCTTTCTGAGCTTCTGCTAAGGACATGCTTAAGTCTCAAGGGAAAATGGCTTAACTATGACCTCAAATCAAGAGAAAAAAAATGCAATTTCTGAGATCTATAAGAAGGCATTGCTACACCCATCACTAGAGGACCATTTTTAAGCATGAAAGTATTAACTTTCTACTCCATATCCTCAGTTACATAATGTGGCTTTTAATCTCTGAGGTATGAACCACTATGTAATGTACTTACACACACATAGCTAGTGGTGCATCATTATATTCAGCATATTTAAACATCACTTTCTGTAAAAAGTGCTTGCTTCCCTGGTGCCTTTCATTAAAAATTCGGAGACACTTAGCTTGTTTTGCCCCCTAAAACTGTACTACTACTGTAGTCTGCCATTGACATAAAATTAAAATCTCTGACAAAGAGAAGTTTAAAGAATGATTTATACAGCCACCTTGAAAAAACAAGATTTATATGAGGAAGGAGAATAATGTTTATGGCTTCCAAAGAAAATAAAGTGCTGGTATGTAAAATCCAGAGTTAGCACAGCGCATATAATGTCCCAATACTATTTACGTG
Organism: Bombycilla garrulus; assembly: GCA_013400315.1. Taxonomy (NCBI): domain Eukaryota; kingdom Metazoa; phylum Chordata; class Aves; order Passeriformes; family Bombycillidae; genus Bombycilla; species Bombycilla garrulus. The sequence goes on from VXBU01008764.1 coordinate 73,136, forward strand.
GAGGAGAATGAGAATTAGTTGCTCTCCAGGAAGCTGATGGAAGCACCACAGCAGGAACACCAGTGGTTATCGTGCACCCCACAAGCCCAGCTTCTTGGCATAGCTGGCAGCTGTGGTTCAGAGAGGAGTCACAGAGATGACATGTAAAAACATGTCACACCATGGCACATTTCAAATATGCAGCCTCCAGCTCTCTTTCCATCTCTCACTTTATTGTAGACCTAGGTGACTGTGAGCTGAACTCAGCCCTCCATCTGTTATATTTTCACTCTTCAGGCTGTTCCAGACCATCTTCCCTGCCTTCAGACATGCAAAAATAGGCTATTCTCTGACCTTAATGAGGACAAACTTCACATAATCCCCAGTGAATAATATTGTTAGTATGAAACAGGCTATAATTTGGCACATTTGGGAACATCACATTTTTATTATCAAGTAACCAATAGGCTTTGTATGATTGCCTTTCACCCCTCAGGGCTGGTTATGAGTTCTTTGCTTCCCAAAGATAAATCCTGACAATGACTTTTCCTTGCTCTCTGGAGGCTGAGAGCAGGCTATTACAGTCTATTGCTTCACACGTTCTTCAGAGTGAAAGCTGTGCATTAGGGATCAATAAAATAGATCACTCTTGCTTCAGGCCATTACACTTGCCGGCATTTATTCTTATAATACGATGACACTGCATTCCTTAGTGTGGGTGTTTTAAAAACTTTCTCCAGGAGGAGATTACTCCATTACAGACCCAGCTACAGACCAGTTGATTATTTTTTCTCATCAGCTATTTTAAGGAGCAAGACCTTGGCCAAGAGCAGTAGCACAGCTCAGTGTACCTTTGCCTTGTGTGAGTCCCAACTGTTGCTATCTACCCTGAGCATTGTGCAAATTGAGGAAGTGAAGCCTGTGCATGTGTCATGGACAACAAAACAGTTTTCTGTCAAGAAATTTCAATCAATTTAATTTTTCACCAATATACAATGTTTAACTTCTTGATTTGTGAAATAAAGAAAGACACCCCTGTGCCTCCTTTCTGGCCTCCAGTCCCTCAATCTACAACCAAGTCCCTTCAGAACAGAAGTCAGGGATCTGTTCATTATGGTCCCTACCCGACTGATCTGTTGTGGCGTCTTCCACCAGCCACAGTCCCGTAGTACTTGCACCTCTTGCTCAGTCTCCTCTCCATCCCTTCCTGGATATTTGCTCCAGCACCACTGCATGAAACAGTACTTTCTTTGTTATCACAATGCAGCACTGTCTGTGCAGCTGAGACAGGGCAAGATGTCATTAGTAGTGCTCCACAGTGATGACAGGCCCCACACTCCTAAAAGAAATTTAGCCCTGCCAGCAACATGAGCTGTGGTAGGATCATGGCTATCAGGCCCTGACACTACTACAAGCTCTTCCTACATCGTCTCTGGGAGAGATCTTTCTTAATTCAGGTGATATATCTTAAAACTGCTGTTGATTTGCCTCCTTTTGTGACTTCTCTGGGACAGGATTTGTCTATGCTTATATTTGCAACTTCCTACCATAAGCTGTACCATCTATAATGTGCAATGAAAATAGTACACCAAATATTAACTGTGTGAGCTGTAAAGCGTTCCTGGCTGGTGATAACTTCTTTCCATTACTCATATTCCCTGTGTGAGTAGATGTGTGGGTCTAAAAAAAAAGGTTTTTTTTTAACATAGTGTCATTTTTTTTATTCATTGAACATCATTGAGACTATTAAGACAACTCCTGTTTTAGGCTCTAGAAGAGAGACAAAACAGAATTGCAAACTGAGAATTTAAGTTTTGAAGGACTGTTCTGTGTTAATTTTTTCTCTACAATAGTAGTAACTTCAATTTCATGTGCCTATAAAAAAAATTTGACTTCAGGAAGAATATGACTGAACTGTGTAGTGAGACTTCATCATCCATTGCTTTTTCACACACAGCACCCTTTCCTTATTATTAATATTGCTGGCTTCTAAAACATGGTTCAGTCTGCTGTCTGCATTGTCAGAGCCATGGTTTCTCCCTTACACTTTTTATCTTACTCCTTTATACGCTTGAGTTAAAAAAAAAACAATACACCAAAACCTGTTCCACTAAAAAAAATCCCACCAAAATAACTACCAAAAAAAAAAAAACACAAGAAAAAAAATCAAACCAAACAAAAAACACCCTATGCATACAAACAAAAAAATGTGCAAACAAAAAACAAACAAACAAAACAACAACAAAAACAAACAAACAAATCAAAAACCAAAAAACTCACAAACCATCAAAACCAGTCCCTAAGACCTAAACTGCTGACCTTAATCTTATTTGTGTTTTTTCTATTTTTGGTGTCTTCTTTAATGTCTTTCTTCATCAACCATTTCCACCTCCAATCTCATCTCATGCCCCTTCTGATTTCCTCTTTTACTCTGTGGGATCCTAATTAATTTTGTGTCAGTTTACATTTATTTAGTTTCCAGTCTATCCACTCAGTCTCATTCTCGAGGTCTTCTTTCTTTCTTTTTTCCCTATTATCTCTTTCTGTTTTTCCAAAGTACCTCCTTTATGCTCCTCTGCTTTTGTGTGTTTTTCCCTGATGACCTCCTCCTTCATCACCCAATTTGGGCTCCACTTTTTGCACCACCTCTTAAGTGTCTGTCCACTGCCAGTCACATATCCCATGGTCTCCCTAATTTCTCTCATTTTTTTCCCTCTACCCGTCTTTCCCAAATCCTGACAGAGCCATGTCCAGCAGCAGTGTGGCACTCTATTTCTCCATCACTGGAGATGTTGCTGGCAGCTCAGCTGAGGAGGAGATGGTGCAGATCTAAAAACTGCAGTGAGCAAATCCTGCTGCACGGGAGCTGCAATCTGGACATGTGGCCACATTTGTGCTCAGTTTAAAGGAAGCTTTGGCCAGTGAAAGGGGTTGGAGTTGTGCCAGTGGGGGACAGCAGTATCTCATCACACCTCTCTGAGCCAGTCCCCTGACAGCATAGTTTGAATATTGAAAGCTTTTTAGGGATTTCACATTAACCAGATCTGTATTAGGCCATTTTGCGCTTCACTGAATTTGTACATCAATCTCTCTCAATTTTGCAAGACTTATATCATAGTAAACTGAGTGAAATCATTAACACACAGTGGTTTTCAGGCTTCTCTCTGGTTTCCAGGCTCAGAATTGTCATCTGCCAAAGGGTCCTGCACAGTTTACACACCCTAAAAACCTCTGCTGCAAGGATCCTTTAATCAATGGTAATCATGGTAATCATGGATGCTAATTTTGACTGACCACAAAAATAAGGAAACTAGTGCAAAGAAGTCACAAAATTCATCCTGTTAACTTCTTTGATATGAAAAATATTTTCAAAGCTTAGGGCTGTGGAGTCCGACCCTTTGGCTGATCTTTCATGCAAATTTGGACAACATACATTTAACTTGGTTCTGTTCTCCTCTGTAAGTCACATTAACAGCACTATCTTATGCCTTTTACACAGTAAATATATCAAAGATATTAAACAACTTTACTCAAGCCCAAGTCAAACCTCAGAAGGCCTGGATAAAGTGTTGTTCTTTCTAACTAGAACATCTGTGGAAGGCCCAAATATTTTTCAGAGCAAAAGACACTTATTGAAGTAAATTTTAAAAATAGCTTTTGGTTGAGTTCAGGCATCGAAAGCTGCATCTATAATAATAATAATAGACAAAGCAATAATAAATATTAAAAAATAAATATATTCTTAAAGCCAACTGGCCAAGCACAGCCCACATGCCTGTAGCCTAGTTCTCTTGGTCAAGCAGAGGACAGCTGCACACAAACTGGGCAACGTCTGGAGAGGGCAGTTTACACCCCAGCATAACCCATGGCCAAGCTGGGCTCACAATGTAGCTGTGTGAACAACTGCAGAGCAGAAACTGAGCCTCACCCTTCCCAATCAGTCAACAGAACAGACAATGCCTGCAGTCCATACTGTGGCCCTACGGCAACTCAGGAAAGCCCAGACTTGTATAGATAAGATTAATGGCATCAGTTGTGGTTAGGTGGGTTTTCTGACACTACAAGGCATAATTACAAGAAAAACTGAAAGGTTTGTTGTGCGGTTCTTACACAATGCTTTCCTTTTTATGGTTGATGATAAACTGGTGTTTTTCATGTTGGTTTTTTTTTTTTTTTTTGTCCTTGATTGAAAAGTATTTCCCCATGTTCAAAAGTGTTATATTTCAACAGAAATGTCATAGCCTCCACAAGGGGAATTATTGTTATTGACTAAACAGGGCTGGGATTTCAACAACCATAATGGATGCTGTAGGTTTAAAATGCTAATTCTTCCCAACAGTTGATTTCTTATGCAAGACATATTTTTTTTCCCATTAAAAGATCAATAATCTATTATACCACCTTCTTTGGGCAAGAGTTTGGGGGCATATTCTATAGAAGTGTTGCCTTTTTCCACAAAAAGCCATAGAAATGACAAAAACCTAACTAATGTTTGCTTTCTACTAAGAGGCATTTGAGCTTTTAAAAATCAAAAGAAGACAAACAAAAGACAAGAAGACACAAAATAATTCCTATTACATTGCAAAATGGAAACAAAAACCTCTCCAGGTATAAAGCAGGGCTTGATTTTACAGTGTTTGGGTATGTGTCAGAGAGAGCAACCAGACAGTGTATAAGAGTTACAAGCACTAGTGATCATGAGCAAATCTAGGCATGGCATGCATTCTCTGAACCATTTAATTCCACCTCATGGACCTTAAAACTCCATTTTTAAGGATAAACAAGAGCAAATAAGAGGACAATTGAGAGGCACTTTCTTTGCCTCTGTTAAAACTGTCAGTGATGCAAATGAGCCTGTTAGAACAAAAAGATTAATATTTGAATAAGGGAATAGGCATTCACATTACCTTTGAGGCCTGGAACAAGAATCTGAACAGAGCAGGACTCCTCTGCAATGTGTTGAGGATAACCAGATCTTAGCAGTGACAGGAAGGCAAGGCTAATCAGAGTCACCAAGAAAACCAGATCTCTCTTCATAATGAGCACTTACAGGTCACTGACTCCTAAACAAAAGAATGAATAAACAGTTATAAGAATTCCAAAGGCTTTCAACAGCTTCTGAACACATGCAGCATCCCACTACAAACACAACATATATCTGTGTGCCACAACCCACACAGCATGAGAAGCACATGTGCAGCTCCTCCAAGCAGGTTACATGTTCCTCAGACACACATGGAACAGGCAGCAGTACATTTAGCAGGTTTTTTTGCTGTTAGACTGGATGCAACAAAGCTTAGGAGAAATTTAATCAAACAAGAAGGAGATTAAAAAATGCTAATAATAGGCAATTGTGTTCATGATTTCTCATTGGAAGCAGCAATCTGTAAGGTGAAAGAAGATAATAAAGCACATAGGGTTAGAATCACAGAATTGCTTAGGCTGGAAAAGACCTCTAAGATCAGCAGCCAGCCATTAACCCAGGACTGCCAAGTCCACCATCAAGCCATGTCCCCAAGTGCCACATCTACATATCTTTGAAATATGTCCAGGAATGGTGACTCAACAACTTCCCTGGGCAGCTTGTTCCAGTGCTTGACAACCCATTCCATGAAGTAATTTTTTCCTAATATACAATCTAAACTCCCTCTGACACAATTTGGGGCCATTTCCTCTTGTCCTATTTCTTGTAACCTGAGAAAAAAGACCATCCCCACCCTGGCTGCAACCTCCTTTCAAGTAATTGTAAACAGCAATAAGGTCTCCCCTGTGCCTCCTTTTCTCCAGGCTAAACCCCACTCCCCACAGGACTCATTCTCCAGACCCTTCACCAGCTCTGTTGCCCATCTACGAACACACTCCAGCACCTCCATGTCCTTCTTGCAGGAAGGCCTTGAGGAGCCCAGAAGTGAACACAGGATTAGAGGTGTAAACTCACCAGCGCAAGGTACAGGGGGAAAATCACTGCCCTGGTCCTGCTGGCCACACCATTGCTGATAAAGGGCAGGATGTCACTGGCCTTCTTGGCCACCTGGCCTTGCCCTGAAAATTTTCAGTTCCCACTTAGAGTAGATATTGCTCTAAAGAGGCCATTCTGTAACAAATGAGACCACCTCAAAGGCCTGAAACTTCACTTCCCATCTACCTGAGCACTGGAATTGTGCCCAGGCAAATTGTCTGATACAATAGCCCTCATATAAGTCATTGATGGTGGAAGGCAGGTAATATTTCACTGTATCATTCAATAAAGTTCAATCAGGTCTTCAATAACTCCTGAAGAGAATCACCTTTGAAACATATCCTAGTCTAAGCTGACAAGTGAAATGGCTTGCCTGAAATTAGGTTGCGAAGAGATATCTCAGAAAACGGCCAAACAGAAATGGAGTTTGTGTGAGAGAACTCTCAGAAGACAATACTTAGGGGGTCTGTAAGAATACTTTGACAAAAATGTTATTTATGTATTTCTGATATGTTTTTCCAGTCCGTCCTTAACCACAGCTCTGTACTACACAAATAAGCTGAAAGTCATAACAGGATTTTTATCATCTTTTATAGCCACCATAAAGACACGTGCATTTTACATCTAGAGCAAGAAGATTCAGAAATATTAATTTCCACTCCCTGAATCACTTCAAAAATAAGTCAAGTAGCATTAGGCACAGGTGTGGGACCAGTATGCGGGTCTGTATGCCTCACCATATTGGGGATCTAGGAGAGCGGAACTGTTATTTTTGGGATGTCCTGAAGGTATTGTGTGGCATAACAGATGTCCTAGGAGCAAGGTCATGTAGATGATTTTGGAGTTGGGGGAATAAATTGTTCTCTGAATTACTGCCCAGTTTGTGTTCCCGTTGTCCCCTAGGAGACCACAGCAAGGGAATCTGATGAGAGCAGACTTTGTCTCCTTGCTCATGTGTGGAGGCATTGCGTGAGTTACAGGCCAGGTTTCTCTGCCTCACAACTCCCTTGCTACACCATCGGTTGCTACATCCACATTGCAGGGCGGGGGGATGCCACAATACACCCCTAAGTTCTGACTGATCATCCAGATCTGGTGCAAAGACTTGCTATGTTATGAGTCCCTTTTGACCCAAACGTTCTCCCCAGGTTTCTTTCCAAAGGAGAGACACCTGCATCTGGAGGACCATACCTTAAAAGGTGGTATCTGTGCTTAGAGGTGGGAGGGGCTCTTATGTCAAGAGAGCTATATACAGTCATAGTCTAATGGGCTACAGTATGGCAGGAAATCCTAGGGAAAAGGTAATCCTGGGTAATTTTCCCATCGGGGAAGAGAGGGACAGGGACTATTTGAGGATTTCCACAACCTGCCATGCAGTCCTATAATGGGTCAGGCATAAGCTACTTCAAAGACAAACTTTGCCAACCAGGAAGAATACCTAGGAGAGTGTGGAACTGCTGCTCAAATATTTAGGCCATGATAAGTTTTGTCACAATTGTAGTAATTATCACTTGAGGCTTCTCAAGAGTACAGGACAAAATTGACTCTCACTACGCAAGGATGAGGAACAAGAGCTAGAGGAGAAGGTACATCATAAAGCCATGCATGGATCTGTTAGAATGTGTCCAGAGGAGAGTCACAAAATGATCAGAGAGCTGGACCACATCTCCTACAATAACAGGCCGAGAGAATTGTGTCTGTTCAGCCTGAAGAAAGGAAATCTCAGGGGAAACATCATTGGAGCCTTCCAGTACTTAAAGTGGGCTTATAAAAAAAGGGGGAGAGTGACTTTTTACTCAGACAGACAGTAAAAGGATAAGAAAAAATGGCTTTAAACTGAAAGAAGGTATATTCAGATTAGACAGAACAGACTGCCCAGAGAAGTTATGGATGCCCTATCCCTGGAAGTGTACCAGACCCTGAGCAATCTGGTCTAGTAGAAGATGCCCTGCCCACAGCAGAAGGTTTGTAATTAGAAGATCTTTAAGGTCCCTTCCAACCCAAGCCTTTCTATGACGCTATGATAAAGGTGGACATAAAGAACTGCAATAGCCAGGGTGGAAAAGGAAAAGGAATGGAAATTTGGATGCCATGGAGAAGCAGCAACCAGGCCAGTTCCCCAGTGCTCTGACAGATAGAACCAGCAGGAAAACATCTGCTGTGTTGCTGAACTCTGCTTTTCTGGGCTACAGCCTCCCTTGGCTATGCACAGGGCCAGCCACAAGTACTAGAAACAAGATCTAGTCACCAGCTACTTTACAGCTATTTTCTAAGGTTATGCAAACTGTTTTACCCCAGTTTTAAGGTAGTTCTGAAGTATCAATCTCTGTGACAGCACTTTTCTCCAGAATATCCTCATGTGCATACTAAAATTACTTCATTAAGCTTGTATCTGGCTACATCTCCTCAGAAGGAGATTTCAAATCCCAGAGTGCCAGGAATTTGTCCACAGTGGACAGTCCTGCCTCTTTTTTCTGTCTCTGATGCACAACAGTCAGCAAGCAAGAGGGAGCAACAAAAACTAGTCAATAAGAAAGGTTGAGGAAAAGGGTGTTTTTCCAGATCTTCAAAGGCTTCTAAGGCCTGGCATTTGAATAGTCAATGCTGGTTGATTGCAAAATTAAGGAGTCCCTGGCAGGAACATGATTTGCAATGCCAAATGAGGGACCAGCATTCCCTTACAGAGGAAAGCAGCAAGCTGTGGTTGCCTCAGCCAGCCAGGAGGATGTGCTTGAAAGTCTCTTTCAGACACTCAGCAGCAGCAGCCACCCTTAAGAGACAGGATTTGCAGTCTGAGCAAAAAGAGGATGCAGGTCCTACCTGCCTTAGCATCCAGGACCCACCCTACAGCCCAGGAGAACACCTGGTCACCAGCCTGCAGGACATCCTAGGCAGGATATGCCACCTCTTTTATGTAGTGGGAGCACTTCAGGATTCAGAAGATCGGACTAAGAGGCTTTCAAGCCAAGTGGTTCAGATACCCAGCTGAAAGCCTGCAGATTAGGCAGTTTCAGCATGAGCACCTGGCAGACTGGTGATAAGGATCCTTGACGGACAAAGTGGGGAGTGGAATGAAATGGCCTGAAATGGAAGAAGAAATTGAAATTATGATGGTGCTCCAGTCTCTGCGTTAGTGAATAAAAGGCAACATCATCTCCTCTGTCTGCGTTTTATGAGGATTTAGATGTATCCAGACTCCAACTGAAAGATCAAAGGCTCCAGGTATGTTAAATATTAATCTACCTTTGCCAACTCCTACACAGCTCAGAGATGAGACAGACATAGAGCAGCAGAGAAATGTCAAGACTGCTTCTTGGCTCTGCTCAGCAGCCACATATGAAAGATTTTTTTGGGGAAAACGAAATCTCCAACAAAGCTACATTCCCTGCTGTCTGCTGTTTGGCTTACATGTCTCAGAGACAGAGGGGTTACAACCCTGCCATAACTCATATTAGCTCAACTCACAGAGGAAATTGACTTGTTCTAGGAAAAGGAGCTTCTTTAGTGTCATTCAGGTAACAATAACCAGATCCATAGGAATACTCAGGGAAATTACCTTGGTCTGAGAAGAACCACTATCAGAAGGAATCTCTGAAGAAGTTGCACATTAAATACTCTAGAGAAACTGTGGCTGCAGTAAAGGGAAACATTAATTGTAAAAATTAAACCAAAAGCACTTTGTATATCACTTTCTCAATCTCTCCCTCCTTTCAAAAGAAACCTGCAGCTAAAATTTCTTTCTGTGATTTAAATAATAGTTTGCTCTCTAGGTATGTGAGTCAGCAGTACCTTTCACTTTAAAATCCTAGAAAATTTCTTGCCTTTCTGACCTCCTTTCAAGCCCTTTCAGACCTAGATGCATGAAGTCATTTCAGAAAACTAAATTCCACTGAAACTGGTCATCAGATAAAGGAGGACCAGCCTGTTTTTTCAAACACTCTTTTGGCCGTGGTATTTGGAGTATCTTCAGCAATGATAAAACCAATGCCAGAGAGAAATATAGACATGGTCAGCACTTGTAAAAGTATGAATATTTTCTCACTGCCTATAAAGGGGTCAAAAGACTAATTTATGGCCATTAACAGTGGCCATTAAATCAGTGAAAGCTGAAAGTATTGGAAAAAAAATTAGGGGAAGAAAAAGGCAGCACTTACTTTAAAAATAAAAAATTAATAAAGTGCCTCTATTTCCATTGGAAATTAAAACGCATCAATGCAACCAACACAATAATTTCAAACAACTTTTGAGACCTCTCAGCTTGAGGAAATCTGCCTCAGTCGCCAAGAGAGAAGAGGTTTCTCAAGCCAAGCTTCAAATGACAAGTCCTTGAGAGGTCATTGGAGAATCCCAAAGGCCCCACAGGCTCACTCAAAACCACTGCAGGACCAGCTAAGCCAGCTGGCACTCACTGAGTTCCCACACTTCCTCCCAGCTCTGGATGGAAAGCTTGGAGATCATTTGAGCCAGCTAATGCCTCATGCATGAAGTCCCTGTATCTACCAGTGGCTCCACAAGTGCCAGTGACTAATTCCACGCCATTATTTTGGACCTAGAAGTAACAACACAGATGATCTGTGAAGCTGAAAGCAAATGGATGAAAAATGCAGAAGCTCCCTGGCATTAATGCTCAGCCAGCCAACAGCTACAGAGTAACTGTAATCCTCTGTATAATCATATCAGACTCATCTTTGAGCTGGTTTTATTTCACTGAGTAGTTTTAACACTATGATGTTGTGGGGTTTTTTTGCTGTTATTTTTAAAACTATACTTAATTCTCAGGTATCGGAGCTGAATTATCTATATTCTGAATTGAGAATGCTTCTGGTACAGACACATAAATCTGCAGAGCCATAGCCACATTTGTTGAGTGACTTCCCCAAAAGTGTTTGAGCCAGCACTACAGACACAGCAATAACTTTCAACAGTTTTCACTCCCCTGACTTTTTGAGTCCTTGTCATCCACATCTCAACACCTCCCTGGCAGAACTCTCTGGCAGCTCAGGTATCCTCAAGTACCTGCAGGCCCTAAGCCAAATTCTAGGAGATGTAACAAATGCCCATAAAATCATGCCCACAAAATCACACGCTGTGACAGTCCTCATGCTATTTTAAATATTTTGAACAGATAAAAGACCAAAAAAAAAATTAAGTCCCCAGGCTACCAGCAGTGCCCAAAGCAGACCAGGGATAAGTTTCTGGGGGAAGTGGGGAGAAGTAGAAGGGACAAGCCTCCAGCACTGTTGCACAAGCTGCGTTTCACCCTTTGGCCCAAGGGATGTGGATCATTCCCTGGGGAAGAAACCTTTCACATTGGAGATGAAACCTATGTCACTGACCTCATCTTTCTCATTACAGCCTTACTAATCTTCCTAACCTACAGATGTTTTGTGTAGCTATGCTTTTACTTTATCTAAGCATTTTCTCATTTGTCCTCTCAGTTCCCTTGCACATTACCTTGGGTAATCAAACGTTTGCCATTTAGCTAGACTATAAAAAATCAGAATCAATTACAAAGCTGCTTAAACCTTGTGTGATCATTACCATAAGATTGCAATGCTCTCAAGTCAAATCCTACATGTTGATTTAAAGGTTAAAGCAATAGACTTGAAAGACTGAAAAAAAATCTCTAAATATTAATACTGTAGAATTGCAAAAATGAGGATCATAACTGCCATGGTTACCAAGTCTCTGTGAAATCTATGGAGCATGGAGTAGCACAAAGCAGAGACATAACAAATTTCAGCTCCTGATGACACTGAAGAACAGCAAGGCGTGCTGTAGAGGACAAAAGAGTGAGTCTAAGCTGATGGGAAGCTAGCACTACCTAAAAACCAAACTGATTGTAAGTCCTTAGTTACTCCCCAAAGTAGACTTAATACTGGCACAATACAGCCATTTCCTCAGATGATGTTTGTGAGGTGTAAGGTATGTTTGGTTTGTCAACATAGATGCTCTTATCAGATGTAGGTAGAGTAGTCCCACTTTTCATCAAAAAGGAATGCTTTTAAAAATTGGGACAAATTTCTTCCTGATGTTGTTCTGCTGAAGTCAATGAGTTCATGTTAGAATTAATTTACTGTCACCTGTACTGAAAATATAAAAACAAGGCTTCAGCAAGAGTGAGATGAAGAAGGGACAGAAAGGGGCAAGTTTTCAAAACTTTTAACTAGAAGGAGATGGGACTTGAGTGCCAAATCTTTCACAATAGCTCTCTATGGGTTTTTAGACAATCTACGGATTTTTGGTAGAAAATTACACTCAAGTATATTTATATTTTTATGTAAATTCGTGGTCAGAGACAACAGAATTTCTCATGCAATGTTTCAGTCAAAGTTCCTACTAGATTACAAGATCTCTTCTGCCATCACCTATATTTTTAAAAAACAGTTTGTGATTTTGGGTGCCATCATTGTTATATGTCAGATCAAAATTTTGGTACTCCTAAACACCAAAAAAAAAAGTATAATGTACAGGGTTCTAATTTAAGTATCAGTTCTCCTAAAATCTGGGTCTAAAATGTCTCAGTTCATTCCCATTCCTATAAAGTATTTACATGAGAACTTCATACTATCCCCACACAGCTATCTGTAGGAAATAAACAAACCAAAGATTCACCAAGAATTACTGAATGATGTGGAGAATGCTGCAGAGAACATTTCTTTACATGAATAAGTACATAATATGAGCATACCATTAGTAATTTTATTTATGAAGCTTTAAGGCATTGCTTTCTTTTCATCCCTTCCCATCCACAGAGGCTTAGGACTAGCTGCTGAAGTTGAGATATCTGTGCAATATTATGCCTACTTAACCAAATTACGCTTCGCAACATGTTCTCGCTCTTGAGGTGTTTGGAAGTTTTCCTAGGTGGGCCTCACCATTGTCTTCTTGAGTGCACTGGACAGACTCAGAAAGCCAACTCACCCGGAGGGGGTTGTCCCCCTCCTGCAGCTACATTCTGGGAGGTGTAGAGAAGAGGCAGAAAAGTCTGTCAGGGCCCCATCTGATCATCCCAGCCATGCCAGCAGTGGCACCTGCCTTTTGCACACCAGAAATGCCACTCAAGTATTGATCCAAAAGGTGTGAAGTAACAACTATGGAAGATCCTTAACTTAAAAGGATTGAAACACGTGGCTCGAGTTCCCCACATTGGATGGACACAACAGGTGAAATCAGGCTACACTCAGGCATGCTACATTCAAGGATGAAAGGAAGCATGAAGCCAGCTCAAGCCTAGTGGTAGGACACTAGACTAAAACTGGGTAAAATGAGTATGCTGATTTCTGTTTTTACGTCCCACAACTGAGTCATGTACAAACACAGGGACAGATCAGGAATATCCAGAGAGAAGACAAAAATCTAAGAAAAGCAGTTTATGAGGTTAGAGGAAGAATAAAGACAAGAGACAAGATTTAGGATGTAGACTACTAGCAGACATAACAGCAAGAGTGAAAAATCAGAGGTCTGATCAGGGGAGAGTAGCAGAGAAAGGACAGAGGAGCAATGGCACCATCCCAGAGGGCAAGGGGACTGGAAAAGGGTTTGCTTTCAGTTGTCACAATATCCTACTCCTCATTGGGGAGAAAAAAGAAGAAAGAGCAGAAACAGCTTTTGACCCCTTTTCTCACACATTAGATAAGTGACAACTACATTTAAAGAAGGTTCTAAGAGTAAAGGGAAGCCATTTGGATACTGCCCAGCTCTTCCCAATGGTTCAAGTAAGACCCCTCAAAAAACTGAGCCCCAAGACAAAGCACAGCTGCCATTAGCAGTTGCCTGTTTATCAGGACAACTCTGCTTAGGTCCAGACCTCAAGGTAGCAGAGGTTTTAAACTGACCCTTAGGGAGGATTTAACTGATCTGGCTTAGGTAGTCAGTCTGAGAAAATCATCCTCAGCACTCTGTGTAACAAAGTCAGAGAAAGGAACCTTGACACAGGGATTCATTTCATCCCAATACAGAACAGAACCCATAACTGACTCTGGAGGTACCTATTCATTGCCTAGTATCACCAGTTCAGCCTTGCAGGCATGTAAAGTCAGATGAGGGGTGTCCCATCATTGCTGATTAACTATGGAGAGCTAACAGCAGCCTGGCTTCCTGCTGCAGTCACACATTAGCCTCCCCTTCTCTGTACTGTCACCAATGGCCAGCTGGTCCCAGCTAGCACAGGCTGCTATTCCAGCGGAAAGATATTACTCTGCTTGTAATGTCATTTCCCAGTTGATTTAGTTCCTTGATTCCTGGCAAGGATAAAATGACCATAATTCCTGTGAAAAATGATGCCAGCCAAGGAAAGAAATGCCCTTGGCAGCAGCTGAGAGGGCCTTCAATGTGTTACAAAACTGTGCCATTGCATGCCAGCAGGATACAGAAAACAGGAAGATGCATTAGTGAAAGAATTCAAGGGACTAAATTACCAGAAAAACAAACAAATAAACAAAAAACCCCAAAACAACAAACAAAAACACACACAAAACCAAACACAAACAAACAAACAAAAGAAAAAAAAAATTCAACCCAGCATGTAATCATAATTAGAGTGGGAACATTTTTAAAGAAGGAAAGATATGGCAAAATACCAGGCTGCAATGGAAAATAATAACCAGCAAGAGATACAGAACATAGGAAATACAACGACATCAGGCATTTTGTAATAGCATGCAAGCCATCAAGAGTTATGGAAAGGATCCAAGAGTGTTATCCTCAAATGACAAGGACATATTTCTTGGAGTGATATCCTCAATACAATAAAACACTGCAGTATGTAAGCATTCATGACCAAAATCTTGCACTGGAACTGGGGCAGTGTTAATGCTATTTCAACAAAAGGTTATTTTTACTTTCAGGCTGAGAGACCAACTAACACTCTACATGTGATCTTGTGTAATTCTACATGTGACTATATCAGTGGGCAAGGGAGGGGCTACAGATGTCATTTATCTGGTCTTCTGTAAAGCCTTTGACATGGTGCCCTAGAACATCATCTCTCTATATTGGAGAGAGATGGATTTGATGGGTGGAGTGTTAGATGAACAAGAAAGTGGTTGGACACTCACATCTTGAGGGTGGTGGTCAACACTCAGTGTCTTGATGGACATCAGTGATAAGTGGTGTCCCTAAGGGGTCTCTGTTGGAACCAGTGAAATTGATATCAACATTAATAACATGGATGAAGGGATTGAGTGCACCCTCAGCAAATTTGCAGATGACACCAAGCTGAGTGGTGCAGTGACACCTGAAGGACAGGATGCCATCCAGAGGGATCTGAACAAGTTCAAGAAGTGGCCCGTGAGAATCTCATGCAGTTTAACAAGACCAAGTGCAAGGTGCAGCACCCAGGCCAGGGCAAATCTCGGTATCAACACAGGCTGGGGATGAACAGGTCCAGAGCAGCCCAGCTGAGAAGGATCTGGGGATGCAGGGAGGGTGAGAGGCTGGACATGACCCAGCCATGTGTCCTTGCAGCCTGGAGAGCCAAAGGTGTCCTGGGCTGCATCAAAGGCAGTGTGAGCAGCAGGTGAGGGAGGGGATTCTGTCCCTCTGCTCTGCTCAGGTGAGACCCCACCTGCAGTGCTGCATCAGCTCTGGGGTCCTCAGCACCAGAAGGACATGGACCTGTTGGAGTGAGTCCAGATGAGGCCACCAAGATGATCGGAGGGATGGAGCACCTCTCCTACAAGGAAAGGCTGAGATATTTGGGATTCCTAGAGAAGAGAAGGCTTCAGAGTCACCTAATTGCAGCCTTCCAGTACCTAAAGGGACTCTAAAAGAAAGATGTGGAAAGACTTCTTACAAGAGCATATAGTGACAGGACTATACTGAATGGGTTCAAACTGAAAGTAGATTTAGATTAGATACTGGGAAGATATTTTTTTACTGTCAGAGTGGTGAGACACTGGAACAAGGCTGCCCAGGGAAGTTGTGGATGCCCCATCCCTGGAAGTGTTCAAGGCCAGATTCAATGAGGCTTTGAGCAACCTGGTCTAGTGGAAGATGTCCCTGTCCATGGCAGGGGGGTTGGAACTTGATGATTGTAAAGGTCCCTTCCAATCCAGGACATTCCATGATTCTATAATATCTTCACTGGACAAATGACAGGTGATCTTGATCTGATAGTAGTGTACTACCCAATGTCCTTCTATTCTTAGAGCTCTGACACACCTTTCCAAATACAGATAAGGGAAAGAAGACAAAAGAAAGGGGAACTTATCAAAACAGCTGCCCACGCTAATAGAAAATATATGATTGGTACACAGAAATGGTTGTAGAAGCAAAATGCAGTGGGAAAATGAACAGGTTTCTGTGCATCTGATGTGACTTAGTTGAAGCACGTGCAAAAGCACTCAACTCCTGCACATAACTAGACACTAACAAAGTTCTCAGAAGTCAAAGTATTCTCACATTAGTATGCTACTGCAGACTTTCACTAATCAGTCTACATCACTGGCAATAGTCATGATCCAATGTAAAAGCCATTGCCAAAAGAAAGCCACCTGGAATATCTTTCAGTGGCAAAACCTCCCAGAGCAGCTCTTACGCATACCACAACACATGCACTCATAATACTTTACCACATATAATGCACTAGTTGACAAATATTTTTAAAATTTGAGGAGTACAAGGGATTGCATGCAGTTTGAGATGCTTTTGACAATCTTATCTCATTTGGAAAAAAAATGTGAATTCAGAAGGAAACAGAAAGAATGTGTAGAACACAATTTGCAAGCAAGGGTGTTTATCTGAATTCATATAAACTGAAGGTGTTATTACTTCCCTTAACTGTATAACTCAATGCTTCTGCTACCAAAAGATTCTCTAGGATGACAATCCCCTTTGAAACTTTTTCATTAATGTCCTTCCATCTAAGCAACTGCCCTGAGAGATTTCTATATTTTAATAATGTACATTTCTAGGGAATAATATAACAAGCTATGTTAAGTAAGTGATAACTACCGGCTTTCCACCTGCTTTGGTACTCAGCAAATTCTCTAACAAGAGCTGTGTACCTTTCACACAGCTAGAACTTGACCAGAGGGCAGCTATGCGCCAATTAAGAAGCTGCAGAACAGCTAAGCAGTGATCACTTGAACCTCCACGTTTGTCTGCTCAGAATTTATAGGGCATTTATAGGAGCAAAAACTAATGCTTCTGATCTGATTGTGCGGTGACCAGTAAAATAAAATGCTCCAGTGGTCTTAAAGAGTACACTGACCCGAAATCTCAACATCCAGTTGACTTTAAGAAAAGTAACAATGAAAACCAAACCAAGACTTGCTGCACTTACTCAGTGCCACCAAAAAGATACAGAGGCATCAGTTCTATACATAACAAAGTCCATGTACTCAGCACTGTAGTTGTAATGTTTAATGTCATCTTCCTTAAAATCAAGGAACAATGTGAACATACTCACATGTACATTGAACATAAATAGGCAAATGCACATTTAAATACAGATCTGCTTAGGAGACAGCCTGTCAGACGTGGTGGGTTGACCTTGGCTGGATGTCAGCCACCCACCAAGTCACTCTATGGGTTTTGTATAAAAGTAGAGAATGACAATAGAGACTTTTTGACACTCCGTAATTACATAAAAGGCGATTCTAACATATCATATATCATATTATGGTTTAGGTTGGAAGGGAGTTTAAAAATCATCTAGTTCCAACCTCTGCCATTGGCAGAGACCTTCCACTAGACCAGGTGGCTCAGAGCTCCAACCTGGCCTTGAACACTTCCAGGGATGGGACATCCACAACTTCTCTGGGCAGGCAGTTCCAGTGCCTCACAGTAAAGAATATTTTTATAATATCTAAGTAAACCTGCCTTCTTTCAGTCTGAAGCCCTTTCCCCGTCTTGTCCCTACAGGCCTTTGTAAAAAGTCCCTTTCCATCTTTCCTGTAAGTTCCCTTCAGGTACTGGTAGGCTGCAATTGGGTCATCCCAAAGCATTCTCTTCTGGCAGAACAAACCAAATTCATGAAGATACTAAACAGCAAAGGAAGACAACCTCCAATTAAGAGGTTTTTTCATCTGCAGCTCTTAGCATGGCTCTCACTACATCATCTCACTTCATCTCTACATTAGCTTTGAACTGCAAGTTCTTTGCATAGCTGGAGAGAAACACCGCAAGTGCATCTGTAGGTGCTGCTGGACAGATCCAGCACCCTGGAAGTCTCCTCAGCATGCACCATCAGTCCTTCTCTTGCTCTGCCACATGTTCTTAGTATCTGTTTCCTTTACATTTCTTGAACATCACTCCAGTGAGCCATCAGACACCCTTCTTCTTATTAACACCATTCCAACAAGAAAGCTCATTGATACACATTTTTCTTTTCCTATTTAATACGGCTTTTTCTTTCCTGTTTCCTGTGCTAGGTGTTCATTAGATTATTGTCTCATGTTTTTAACTGATTGGCTATTATTACTGTGCCATCTAACAATGCTGGTTCATTCATATAAATTTTTTAAAGCTCTTTGTTTTAATTCCCAAAAATTAGATCTCTTAAAAGCTTTCTCTGATGATAATTTAAAAAAAAACTATACATAAGTAGAATTAAAATTATACAATCACTTATATAATTTTGTCCTTCCAAAGAGCAGACTTGCTCTGGCATTCAGACCAGATGGAGATCAAAACATCTCATCCATGGTCTCCTGGAGGCCTGCAGACCATTTCTAAAGAGTCCACTAAAGATGAATAAATGCATACCTACTGTCAGCAAGTTTCAGTATTTGCTAAAATCATCAGCACCATCACAGGAGATTTTGGGGTGGTTCACAATTAAGCCTGAAAATCACTCAAATTAAACAGAATTTCTCTGAATACTGTCTGAAGGATTTGTTGCTGTTGTTATTTATGCTTACTCCGCAATTAGCAAACAGGAGAAAAAGAAAATCACGGAGAGAGGCATGCCAAAGACAAGCACCAGGAATTTAAGCAAATCTATGGATACAGCTTCATTCTTCAAGATCCCTATTCAAAAAACAGCCAAAGCTGAAGCAGTTTCTCTTTCCACTCTCCATCCTTTTCCCCCATTTTTCACCCCTAAATCTCCAAGTGAGAGCTGCTTAAGTTCAACACTGGTGACACTACCTCTGAATTTCTCTAGGGCCTCATCCCAGGTTCAAACAATGCATGCAAAACCATTTCCTAACAATTCAGCCACCTTAAGAGGTAGGATGTTCATGTGGTTTTACTGGAAAACTTGAGCGCCTAAACTTTTATTACTATACAGACAGGAGATAGTCAACATCTTGCCTGAGGAGAATAAGATATTTATGTTGGTTAATTACAAGGGCACGTCTCCAGCAGATGGGAGATGGAGGTCTGGAGCAATGCAATGAGCTGTGTTTGGATCTCCTACTTCCCAAGTAAGTGGTCCCCGAGATAGGTTATTATGTGGCAGCTGGGTAGCACCAGTTTATTTTTCAAAGAGAACTGTAGAAAACACTTTTCTCAGAGACATTTTCCATAATCTCCATGCTTGAAGGACAACTCCTCACACAAATTCAAGGTAAGCTGCCACCTTCCAGAACTCTAGTTCTTGCAGCATTTGGCACTAAAGATGGTGAACTGATCCACTTCCACATTCAGCAGAGAGAATCATGGAACACTTTTCACAAGCAATTTTCAGATAGCTGCTGTGGCCATCACACACTTGTTTAACTGTGGTGAGTCACTTTCTTCAGCACTTAGCTCTCCTCCACTCACTCCATATTGCACATAAGCACAGCAACTTCTTGGTTTGGGGTCTGGTATCCAACTTGCAGCACTGTGAAACTCTTTATTCATGTCTATGTTTCATTCACTTGCTGTTGGACTATATCTTTAAAAGTCCATTCCAACACAAACCATTCTATGACGCACTGCAGAAGGAAACCAATGGAAACCCTGTAACTCCTCACCATTTGTCAGACTGCTCTGTCCTGGCCTCCAGGACACCCTATGGACCCTCCTAAAAAAATCTTCTGATAAAGTTTTGAGGAAGCAGCATCCATATAGTCGCGGAAGCTAAGGATCCTTGGATCCTAAGGAAAAATTTAGAGACTTGTGCACTGATGAAGAGCTCAAGCAGACCAACTTCTGTTCTTTTCTTGCTTACAGACATCTTACACAACTATAGGCAAATGATCCAGGACTAGCTTTTTCTGAAGAGGCACTTAGATGGGTGAGATGACATCTTGCTGGATTTTCAAAACCACCTCTTTCTAAAGCTTCAGGCTTCTAGTAGTTTGTTTTCCTCTTGACTTAAGAGTTCTTAAAAGATCTTAAAATCCTGCCATACTCCCTTGCATTTTTCAGTTCAAAATATATAAAATGGAACATTTTTAGCACAAAAATAGGCAGAAGCATTAACAAAGCCTTAGAAACGTTATTAAATGTTCTCTCTCTTGTACAAGTGTTTGCATGGCTAAAAACATCAAAAGGCTTTAAACTTTCTGCTGACATTCTCTTGAAGGGTCCTGCTCTCATGGCTGAAAGCCACGATGGCCTGTGGCTTGTGCAAACCAGAAGGAAACACTCGAATTTTAAGAAGCTGCCAACTAGTTATCAACCAGCTGATGCCTTATGAGCCCAGGGTGTGCTTCTTTCATGAGACTAACTTTTCCAAAATATACCCTAACACTCCTTTCATCAAGGGAAATTAAAATAGCAAGACCCTGACCACACAGCCTTACGGGAAGCGTGGTTCAGCCAGTAGTGAAATGCAATGCAAAACACAAACTACACTTCCCAAGAGACACCATGAGAATATTTTTGGCTAAATGCTCCTGGTTTTCAGCCAAAATAATTTGACAAAAGAACTGAACTATCCCAGAAAACTGACACTTTTCTTTAAAAAGCTACTCCGCCAAAAGTCTTCCTACTTCAAAAGGATTGTTTCAAGAATTTTTAGACAGCCCTAGAGATTACTAGAAAGAGCTTCAGAAACAGTACAAAATCACTCAAAATAATCAGAAAAAAATAGCCTTGAACATAACATACAATTAGAAATCACACAGTAGATTTCTGCTGCTTCCACAGAGCATTTCTCTGTTGACTGTAGGACTATGCCATGTTTAAAATGCTATTTTGACTATTAATTTAAATTACACATTATCTTTCATGTATTAACTAAAACAATAATTTCATTTTAACAGATAGATCTAAGAATTTTATGAAAGACAGTCCAAACATTTTTAAAAGGAATACTCAACTTGGAAGTCATACATCTTGTCTACAACACTGGCACACCTTATTTATGCTGCATCAGTAACATACTAAAATTTTAGGGATAATATCATTGTGTGACCCTTAAATCAGTGTTTGTTTTATATTTTCTAATTATTATAATGCCTTAAATGTTCATGATCATGTAAACAGTCACACAGATATGAAATACAAAGATCTCAGCTACAGAGAGGAAAATATTGGGCAACAGTTTTTGCAACATTTTAAAAATATTTCAATACCCAAGAATCAAAGCATATCGGTTTTACACCAACACACAAGGTCATAGTATTTCCAGTCCAGTTGCTCCATTTCACTGTATGAAAAGTAAAGTTAGGTCACTTCTCCACAGTGATT
This sequence comes from Bombycilla garrulus, assembly GCA_013400315.1. Classification (NCBI taxonomy): domain Eukaryota; kingdom Metazoa; phylum Chordata; class Aves; order Passeriformes; family Bombycillidae; genus Bombycilla; species Bombycilla garrulus. Next base: position 94,644 of record VXBU01008764.1, read on the forward strand.
TGATTTTGCTACAAAATAATCCCCCTCCAAAATTTCACTGCCTATACTCTACACGTATATATGCAGAGATCAGAACAGAAACTTGCAAGTCCATTAAGAATCCTAGTTTTCACAGCTCATGACTGAAAAGCAGGCATGTGCCCTACCGCTTACTGAAGTATGACTTACTCTCATATTCCTGCTCACTTGGACCAAGATTTCGTATCACTATACACTCTTATATCTCACTAAGCATTTCTGCAAGGTACTACTCCCAACGTAATCTGGTTTTCACCGAGGTTGCTCTTAATTATCCAGCAATGTAATTCCAGCCCTTACTAGCCTTCATTATCTGCTTTGCAGTTGTATTAAAAGATCACTTTTTAGAGTGGAAAACAGAAAACTGCCTGTGTCTGATACCAGGAATTACAACTCAATAATGAAGTAAAAGAAGTTTCAGTTTTAGGAAAAGTTAAAATTCATATACAGTTTTGTCCTAACCTGTTAAAAGGAAAGCCAGTTCTTCCAGTGGCATTTGTAAATTTTAAATACAACCCCCCTTAAACTAAACTGGCATTCAGTGATCTAACCCACATGGGTGCTTCTCAGTAGAAAGGTCCAACGTTATTCAGTAGATTCCAGCAAGCTCTTTCTTCCTCTACCTTCCCCTTCTGTTTCGGGATTATCAATCATATTTTGCCATATACAAATCAGCCCCCTAACAAACATTCAGACTTTTTCCTCTACGTGTTTTTACAGAGTGAAAGCACAGAAGTCTCTTACCTTATGGCTGCTGAGAGAATGGGAACTGCACAATGCTCTGTGCCTGCAGGGACACTGCACAGATGAACCTCATTGCTGCTGTTTACAGAAGTCTGACAGTTTTTAATTTGAAGAGAGGTTGTCTTTTGCTTTTGGACAGTTCAACAAATCAGACAAAACAGTTGCAAGTGTTATCTGTAAACAGCTTCCTGTTTGAAATAGATCAGCTGTCCTGCAGGACAATAATTAGGGAAGAAGTGTGGGAAAACTGAAGAGGTCCATGATGTAAGCTTTTTATTTTGGGAATGTACTTTTTTGGGAATGCACACTTACTTTCCCCTCCTCCTCTCTAGCAGAGAACCCCTTTTTAACCATTTACATCTATTCAGCTCTAAGCCATGCATGCACACTGCCCCAGCACAACACTTTTCTTGCTTTGCTTCAGTGGATATAAAAACACATGAAAAGCAGCACTGAATCTGATAATCTTGTGTGGATAATTAACACTCTCTCCCCTTGCTGAAATTCTCTCTATTCTTGCGATTGGCTGCAGCATTCTTGACTTGAGTAAAACATACAATTGTTTCAGAGACATGTCTGAACACCCCACATGACTGTAAATGCTAAATTATCCCCGTGGCAGGCATCTTCACAAAATTTTGTGATTTTTAAACACCTTTTCATACAACTTTAGTGCTATTTCACTATAGCTTCTAAATAGTTGCACAACTATGGTTTTTACCTTAAACAGCTAGACTAGTTTGAGGCTTGGATAAACCACAGTATTCCACTACATTGAAGCAGCAAAAATCTGGGGATAGCTGATTCTGGGAAACGGGATTTTGAGAACACACCCCTCAGTTACAGCAGTTTATACTTTAACATACATAAACAGCTGCAGTCTCAATTTCCAGGACAAATAGAGAGTACCACTTGTGACTATATCAATTAATACCCTCTGATGAAAAGCTGCTGTATCTGTAAGATTGTAGCTCTGACAGCTAAACAAAAAAATAATCCGGTGAGTCATCTGTCTCCATCCACCTTGTGCCAGATTTGTTCCTGCCTCCCAGTTCTTCCAGGTAATGTTTGAGGGGTCATGCTGTAAGCAAGCACCCAGTGGGCTGGGAGCCTGGGTAACCCCCAAAATGTGGCCTCTTACTGGAAAAACAGGACAGGAGCTAAGGGCAATAGTGGGAGGTTCCTTTCCATCTTCCACAGTCCCAAGATCAGCAAAGTATCAGAACACAGAAAAGGTTTCAGACTGAGGGGCTAGAGAAAGCTGCAATAGAATACTCTGTGTGTTCAGTTCTTTATCACTCTTCTGATCACTTTTGAGGTGCAGGTCCTGAGAATTTTGGGCTGTGGTGGGGCTTGATGACACGGTACTGATGTACTCTCTTCCTGCTTTGCTCCTGACATTACATATCCTCTCTCCCAGCAAACCTCTCCCTAAGCCTGGGGTGTGCAGCCTTCTCACCCACAACAGCTCCTGTTTTGTTAGCCCACAGCACACACTGACCAGCTTTAATGGCTAAGACAAAAACAGGTACAAACAGAAGTAGTGATGCCTCATACTCAGGACTCCCTGTGGACTACCTACATACAGGTTTCCAGGTTGGACTAGAACCTAGCTGCCCTCCTCTGCTGCTATGGACTCCTGTATTTTAACACACACCAAATGGTCAGGAAAAGTTAAGAGCTAATGATCACCTCCTCAGTAAAGAAAGGGCAAAATGGTAGAACATGAACATAACTGTCTAAGGACTATGCAACTCTAATTTTAAAGTTCATTTTTTATGCATACAGGCCCCATCAGTTCAGTGGGAGCAGAAGGCAATTAGCAGGACTGGGCCCTTGCAGCACTCTGTTGGCAGAAACTTGCCAAGACAAACATTTTATGTAAAGAATGCAGTGAAGTGACTGTAGTCCAAGCCTTTGAAGATCATATTACCATGGCAAAGACAACTCAATTTACATACTTATCTACTCTCCCTGTAAACAAGAGCAAATAACTTTGAGGCCAGAAACAGAATTCAATGGAGAAATAGAGCCATTCAGGGAAAGCTGGTAGAAAAGGTAGGACTCAACACTGGGGAAGCACGTGGTTTTCTTACACATGAGAAAGGCATAGTCCCCATACAGAAGGGCTTAAGTAACCTTTTCCCACCCCAAGAAACAACTGGAAACTGTGTAGCCATATCTGTGCATTATCTAAATCAGGCTACCATGTGCAAACTGGGGTACTGATGAAGGGACCATGTGGGAGCAGCTTAGGTCATCACCAGGTCAGGACAGCTGCTGGTTATTAAATTCTTTATTATGTTGACATGCCTGTCTGGGACACTGTGGCACTTCAGGAGCTGATTCCCAAGTCTTTCAGCCACCCTTGCTGGATAGAGGGACAGCCTTCAAAGGCCACTGGATACCAGTACAGAGGAACAAGGAGCTCCTGGACAAACTGAAACATAGAAAGGAAGCCTGAAGAGGGTAGAAGCAAGAATGGGTAGCCTGGGAGGAAGAGAGATTCCCTAAACAATGAGGGATCATGTTCGGAAAGCTAACATGCCCTGAGAGAATTAAATCTGGCTGGGGACTTCTTTAGGTACATCAATGATAAAAGGAAGACTAAGGAAAATGCGAGTCCTCTCTGCAAGGAAACAGGAGACTCGTTTGACAGGCTCAAGAGATGGCCCTGTGCACACCTCACAAAGTTCAACAACACCAAGTGCGAGGTCCTGCACCTGGGTTGGGGCAATCCAGAGCATTAACACAGACTGGATCAAGAAGAGCCTGAGAAAACGAACTTGTTGGTTGATGAGAAGCTCAACATGAGCCAGCCACATGCCCTTGCAGCCCAGAAATCCAACAACATCCTGGGCTGCATAAAAAAAAGCATAGCCAGCATTGAGGGAAGTGATTCTGTCCCTCTACTCCTCTCTCATGAGAGCTACCTGCTGTGCTGCATCAAGCTCTGAGACAGTCAACATACAAAAAATGTGGACCTGGTGGGATGAGTCCAGAGGAACACTAATGAACATGATCAGAGCTCGGTGGGAGAACCTTTCGAATGAACACAGGCTGAAAGGGTCAGACTTCTTCAGCATGGAGAAAGCTCCTGAGGGACCTTAAAGCACCTTCCATTACCTAAAGGGGGGTAGGGCTAAAAGAAAGCTGGAGAGGGACTTTTGCAAGGACATGTAGCAACAGGGCAAGGCAGAAAGGCTTCAAACTGAAAGAAGGCAGGTTTATATTAGATACTTATGAATTCTTTACTGTGACACTTGTGAGACACTGGAACAGGTTTTCCAGAGAAGCTGTGAATGTCCCATTTCTGGAGATGCTCAAGGCCAGGCTGGATGGGGCTTTAAACAACCTTATCTAGCAGAAAGTGTCCCTGTTCCTACTCTAGGGGGGCCTAGAGTAGATCATCCCTAAGGTTTCTTGAAACCCAAACCATTCTATGTTTCTGTACAGCAAGACACCAGTTAGGCAGCTACCTCAGCTTGACCAACTACACAGCCTTTCCTCAGCCTTTAAATTGAAGTTAAATACCCCACTGACACAACTACAAGTACAAGTAGAATTCTTGGATTCAAACCAAACCCATGCAGATAAAATCCAATATTGTCCTGTTGTAAAAAGGACAATAAAAAGCTTTTAGAAAACAGAAAAAAATACACTAGCATATTTTAGGAGAACCCAGGAAAAATTTTCTACTCTGCATAGTCAGTTGGCATTATCTTTGTATCTGTAAGAGAATTAAACACAATATCTATTTAAAACCACAACGGTTATTTAAAAATCTGAAGAGAAGATGACAAGGCTCTGATTCTCCCTTTGGTTTAGCAAAGCATCCAGTGCCATCAGCACTTCCCAAACAGATCTTCCCAAAGAATGAAAATTTCCAATAGCCAAACTCTTTAAATCAGTATCTGAGCTGAATTGCTAGAGCTCAATTTATTGCAGGCCATCACAAATGCTGTTCTGGTTACTGAAAGTAAGAGCTGTCTCACTAACCAGCCGTTATTAGGCCTCCTAGGGCACTCCCAAGAAACTCCTAGAAGTGGCAAGATGCAGCAGATACAGGACTCCTCCATGGTACAAACAGGCACACAAGCACACCAAGTGCAACCCCTCCTCTGCTTTCGGGGCAGCACAATGATGTGTCCTATTCCCTTTGCTTCACATAACAGTATCTGTTCAGCCAAGAAAATAGAAAGCAATCCTATTAAGCATTAAGACAATTCTGGTAAAACACAGCCTGTAGATCCGTCCCTGTGAAAGTATCCATCTGCCACGTGAACATTTTCTGAGCACCGCCCTAGCACCTCTGCCCTCTAACAGAGGGCAGAAGCTCTCCTTACCACCTCTTCTGTGCAGCACATGAGATGTACAGTGGGAAAGATCAGTGTGGCCACATCAATACAGGATTAACTTTATTTGCAACTGTGTAAAACCTGACCACCCACTTCATTAGTGATGTTGAACTAATGGTTTTTCTTGTATAAAAATGTTTTAAGCAGCACTCACTACAGCAACTGTGCTTTTTCTGTTAGTCATCTCTAAAACTGAAATTATCTCTTCAGTGCTTGGATTTAATTCTATTTTTGCTGCTCCAGGGGCAGATCACAACTGAGCCATACACATTGACTCAACATGCAATAAATAAAAATGTTAGCTATTAATCATTTAGCAACACCAAGTAGCAATTGCATGACACTACGCTTAAGAACGATCTTCCTGAAAACAAAGAGTAACTGGAAGGTAGAAGAGGGAATGCATGAACTCACAGACTTAACAAACCTAACAAACTTTCTCCTCCTTATGGCAATACATACCTAAGGTCCTTTACTTGCATCTCTGTAGGGAACAGAGCACTATTACCTAGAAGTTCAGGTCAGCAAGGTTTTCACAGAAGCACCCTCAAGGCACACAGCAAGGGGGAGGGCAACGGCACTTTGTCAAACAGCAGTGAATTACTCACACTGATCAGTGCTGCAGTCAGCCCCTACTGGAGACAGGCAAACTCACACTCCCTCAGCCTGACCACCAGCCTTCATTTTATGAGGCTTCATAACTTTGTTATCGACATCTGTTTTTCTGTCATTCTGATAAACGTCTAGTGGCCTAAATAGCACATCCCACAAACTGGAAAAGGTCTAGCTTTTCAGCATTGTTCTGACCTCCAGATGTAATTGAGAATCAAACTCGGGCCTCCCACTGGAAAATTCAGGAAAAATAAAGGAATAGGAAATAGATTATTTCAGTCCACAATGCAGGAGTGATAGCACTTCCTTTGAACTCTGCTTGGCATGAGATTGCTACACTGAAACCCACCAGTTGCTCCCACTTACACTCAAGAGGAGCTACTCAGACATGACGTTAGCATAAATCAAGTTACCTTATTAAAACAAGACAGGTCAAGCACTTAGCACCCAGAACTTCAAGCAAGTTCTGTTATACTACAATTGTGACACATCTACACACTTTTTCAAAAAGAAATCGTCAGGGATCAGTCTTCCTCACAGGCAAAAATAATTGAAGACATTATGAAAGGATTCATATGAAATAAACAACTGAAGCTCTAAGATCAGGTGAAAGTCTCATGAGCACTTAACATATGTAAAGCCCTTGCTTCACATTTGGAGCTACTATATAGCAAAGAACTTCAGTATATGGTTTTCTCTCCACATTGATACTATCCACACACTACTGCTGCACAGTTTTGGTACAGGATGCCCCATCACTTTTTCACTTAGAGCAGCTAATAAAACTCATGATCAATTGCATGTTCAGACTTCAACTGTGCCAGCATATGAAAGGTACAGAAAAAGTCTAGCATCATCTCACATGGAGTTTGCTTAGGTTAAGGTAACATTTGACACCAGCATTCCAGCAGCCTCATTAGCACTTGACCAGATGGCATCAAACTGACTTTCCAGATTGCAGGCATGCACTTAGTATGCTTGTCAAGGGACAGAGGGAGTTGTCTCACTGTATCACTGACACAAACACACAAGGGAGTCTGTAAGTAAACTAAGACTTAAGTCTTTTGCAAACACACAGCCTTATATTTTTATGCCACAAAAATTCACCTTTCCTTGTAGTTTAGTTGATGCAAAAACCAGAGCTTTGACAGCATTATCCTTTCCCTTAAAGGATCTGCTTGTGGGGCCATTGTGAGCCTTTGCATATCATATAGTTCAAGAGGGCTTGCAACAAGAGCCAAGAAAAATCTATAGCCAGCTGGCAATGCCTGGGAACATTTGCAATCTTTATGTTCAGTCTACTGGATTTCTCCTCCTCTGCTTACCCCCTCCCAGTGCTTTGAAAGAAACTCAAATGACATTTTTATTATTATGAAGAGATGAAACCTGAGTTACATTTCCCTATAAAATAGGAAATGCTATCTAGCAAAGCCTGCTGAGGATCACCTCTCCTTGCAGAGGTTACACAGCCCCAGCAGACTCACCCGCCTCTAACTGAAGGTAGTTAACATCTGGTAAGCCACCAAATACTCCCCAAGCAGCTTCTTCAGCCCACACCAGCCCAGGTCTATTTGCACAGGCTGCCATCTGTGACTGTTTTAGCAGAAAGCTTAGTAATGTATCTGACTAAAGACTGTATTTTTAGGGTATTAAGAGGCAGCATTTCCTATCTGAATAATACCCATTTTTGTAATGAAAACTTGAATTCAAAAGTTATGGCTCTTCTACTGTAAGATCTTTTACAATTATTCTCCACACAAGCAAACAGGATTGAGGGTTTATTATATACCTACAACTCCTCTAGTTCTAAGGGAAGGTGATGCATTCACTTCTACTGAATCATTCAATATGAGCAATAAATAGTCAAGGAATAAGGAATTAAGTTATACTCCAGACACAGAAGTTTGAAAATGAGATAGGAAAAGTCCTTAAGGTAAACAAACTTCTTCAAAGATACAGCCTGCTTTTTGTGCAAATATTGAAGCCTTGTCAGCAAATAACAGGAAATTACCTACTAAGTGCAACAGGGCACATTTTCCTTCTCTCTGCACTCTCAACACCAAGAGTAACAGCACAGGGTTATCCGTCCTGTCCTACTAAGTCATGCCATAACTTTTAAAGTCTTCATTTTTTCAATGCAGAACTCGTTTTAACCTTTTAGCTCTCCATAGCTAAAGAAGAGGTGTCAAATGGGAAACAACTGAAACTACTGTAAATGGAAAAGTAAAGGTACAAAGTCTCTCCGTGAGTGGCACTTGTTCTCCATCTACTCTCAGACAGGAAATTGCAAGTGCTCCTGTCACATAACATGTTCCCAGCTTAGCTCTCCATTTAATAGACTAACTCCAAAATCAGTTCTTTTACTGTGTTAAACACTTATTCCTAATACTATGCTTAGTACCACCAAGTACAAAATTCATATAATTTGCTCATAAGTTTACATGACCAACACCACCCTGAGCCTGTGTAAAGTGTTCTTTAACACAGACACTGAAGTCAAAAATGTAGTGTTTGAGAGTCACTATCAGCCTTTGGATGCTGATACATATAGTCCATCCCCACCTCTCCCTATATCACCAAGAATGTACAGAACCATGTTAAAACATCTCCTAAAAAACCCCTAAACATTTCTTGAAAACAAGATCAATTCCTAAAAAATATTTAGGTTTTGTCCAGTGATGCAGTCAAGCACTGAAAAACAAAAATTCCTTCCCATTTCAGTCTGAAAGGTGAGAAGCTAGAGCCTGCTTTTAGGTGAGAACTGGTAAGGAATGTTGCCATTTATGCCAAGTTAAGTTACCTCAAAATCAACCTATACCTCCCATACACTATTTCCTAAGAATTCAAACCCCTTATCCAGATGTCATTTCTACATATTTTCTAAGTCACACACCACCTGGTAGTTGACTTCTTCCAGCTTCAGGAACATGTAGGTCTCCAGCTTGTATCCCGTGTGCAAAACTCAGAAGTTCCACTGTTCTACAGTAATTGTCTGTATTTTCCCCAGGTGAGATTTGGAATGCTTAGGTCTTTCAGTACAAATTCTTTTTGCAGACTCAAGACTCTTTTGTCCAGTTGTGTTGCAACAATGCCAAGAAAAACCTAAGAGGACTACCATTAAAATGCTGGGGACTTACTACTTTGATTCACAGGTATCACTCTCCAGACAGTGACAAAGTCCCATGAACCATTTAATCCCCATCTGTGTTTATGGAATTCAAAATTTAAATGAAACTACTCTGTTATATGAACAGTTGTTTATTCAGCCATTTTTTGCATTTTACAGCTGGAATTCTGGAAATTCAAACACCACATCTTTGCCTGTGAGCTTCTTGTACACACCAGAAAATGTTTCCACCTGTGAAGACAAATAAATCTTGCTTATACACGCTGTGTAAACAAATAACTCTAAATTAACATACTTAAAGTACTACACTATTTGCCAGTGTATCTTCACTCTGAGGCCAATTATTTTCTTCTAGATTAAGGTAGCTACAGATTTACACGAACTATATATTTCCTCTAGAGCATTTGGGCCCTCTCTAATTTGCAAAAATGTGAGACCCCGAGAGCTGAGCAGGCCCAAACACAAGCCCCAATTTCCCCAGCCAGGAAAAAAGCCAAGCAAAGTGCAGGCTTTACTGAGAACATCTGTTTAAGGTCAAAACTAAGTGCTTCACTTGAAAAACAACAAAAAGAAAAACACAAATAAACAAAACAACCCAACCAACCCCTACACATTCAAAAAAACCCAATAAAACACTGTCTGGTCCCATGAGGGAACCGACACAGCTACTTTATAATCCAGGGGTTTTGGCAAGTTGAACTATAGCTTTAGTTCCACACTGTCTTGCCTCTATTTCAGCTACTTACTCCAAATACAAACAGAAGAATCTCCACAATCAAAAAGGTAAGTCTTTTGTTGTATCCCTAAGCAGTCTCTTAGGGATGTAAGAATGTCACCCTCACCTGCATGAAAAAGTAAGTTGTTTTTTTTACTTACCTTGTGTTCAACATTGTTCTGTTGTGCTTTGTCCAGATGGACTTTTATAAGCCTGCTGCCGTCCAGCTTCACGCGGATTCTCTTGCCCACGATTTCACTTGGGAAGACCAGGTCCTCAAGGATAGCATCGTGCACTGCAGTAAGTGTACGGCTGAAAAGCCACATTTATATTGTTAATACACATCCAAATGAAAATTTTCCAGTTTGACAAGGTTTAAGTCTTTTATAGCATGCTTTGACTGAAAACTCAGTGGTGTTTTTTCTCTTTAATGCCACAGTGTGACAATACAACACTATCACAGGGCATGCAAAAACAAAAACTAAATTCTACAGAGTGCAGAATCCTAATGACTGCACAAGGAAAAGTAGCCAGATTTCTGACCTAGTTCACATGTTGCTTTGCAGCAACAGCCCTGAAACATTCTTCTACTTCTACACATTTAATAAATATTTAAATCAAAACCAAATTGCTCCATCTGCAACTCTGCCAGAGACACTGACTGGAAGAGTTAAAGTGTGTAACTACATAGTACATTCATGGGAAACCCAGTTTTGGAAACACTGGTTTCTTCATCTGCCTAAACCCAAGCAGCTTAGAAGACCAAAAGAATAGCTGGTCAATTGTCTGTGTTTAGAAGACTGTTTGAAATCTACATGCATGTTCCTGAATTGTCCAGAAGTGAGCCAACATGAGAAAAGGGGGCCTAGGTTACTTTACATGAGTCTAGAGGACTGGTAATTCATCTGATCCACAGCATCCCCATCTGCAGTTTCAGGGCAGTATCACTCCTAACACCTGTGTCTATGGCAGCACTTCACACCTGCTGAGACTGGCATAGCTGAGAGAGACAGACATCCACAGCAACACAGCAGCCTGATCTCACCTCATTTCAGGCTGACAGAGGCAGTCCTGCACACCTGCCTTCCCTCATGCAGGAAGTGGCAGCGTGCTACTCAGACACAAATGCCAACTTCTCTAACCACTGTGCAGTGCTAGTTTTAACAGAACACAGGCAGAGTCCTCCAAAGGCAGGACTGCAGCTAGATGAGTACTGTGAAACTGAACTTTTTAAATCCACACCTGAAGACTGCAAAATACAGTAACATATGACACAGGTATAATACTGGGGCGGGGGGGAGCAGGGAGAAACTACAAGACATGGCACATGTCATAAAGAGAACAAACTTTAAAGACACAGACTTAACAATATAGCAACACAGATGAGACACTAACATCCACAGAGACATAGCAGTGTTGCATGTCTAGCAATCAAGTGAATAGATGAGAGCAGGGAGGCCATTTAACACACATGACTATACTAGTGCTATCAAATTCATATCCAGAGGGACTAATACTCGTACCTACACCCCTCCTCAGCCACTCTCTCCCTCATTGCATCCCCTTCAGTGTGCCAGCCTTGACTTCTGCACAGTCTAACATGTGATGTGGAAGAGGCTCTTCCTACAACTTAAAAAAAAAATAGTTCTTGTCAGCACACTGGTAACTGAGACAGCAGGTTGGGGTTCCTTAAGCCAGCACTGCTAGCTAAAAATCTGCTACAGGCGCAGCTGGAAGTACAAATCAAGTGCTAAGAAATGCAACACAGTGCCCAAAGGTGAACTTTCTAGTGAACACTTTAACAGCCAAATGACAGATACTATTTCAAGCAGTAGGAGAAAGGACAAGACCACCCAATCACTTGAATGACTTCTCAAAAACTCAACTAACCATTACTTGACTAAACGACTGGGTACAAAAGAAGGGTGTCATACTGGATCAGTATCATTTACTGACCTCCTTGGACGCTTTTGCTTGTTTTTTGTGCGGCTTTTTCTTGTTGGCTTGGGAAGAATCCTTCTCTGTTAAGGCAAGAGAAAGACAAAAAGGTATTTCTCAGTATCTCATGGTTACAATGAACTCAGAAACATCCCCCAGCACGTGCACCTTCTCCCCCCCCCACTAGAAATCAATGTATGAAAAGCCCAAAAGGTACACTTAATAATGCTTAAAGTTACATTAGCATTAGAAATTAGAGAACTAGAGTTGCTTGCGGAAGGTGAAGTGCTGTACTGCTCTATTTCTCAATTACTACTCCTTTATTCAGTGCACTGAAATAGAGGATTTGTACTTCATCCCCTCTCCCCAGGAACACAACCACAGTAGTTTACTGTGTGTCATCAGCATTGTGAACACACGTCTTTGGGAACAGAAATCCCAGGGAATTTTAAACTTCTGTTAGACTAAGCCTCTGGTGCAAACCAGAGTGGTGAGCTCAGTTCCACAGACAGCTAGGTGACATCTGAGATTGAAATGCTATTTTTAACAAGGTGATTTGTTGCACAATCCAGATCAAACCCTGGCTTAAATAAAACCAGTTCCAAAATTAAGTTCTAAATGTTCGGTCAGTAAATTTTTTTTCTACTTCCCTACTCCAAAGTAGATGTTTTAAAACATTCTAGATGCAGTTTTAGCCACTTGCAGTATTTTCTACCATTGCATCAGAGCTTCTCCATGACTGTATTCATGATGGGGGTTACCATAATCCAGACTGGGTCATGCCATACTCAAATGCACATGTTCCCTTCTATAATACAGATTACCGAACTCATAAGGAATTCTCAAGGGATTACAGAACCACAGAATCTCACAAAATAGTTGGAAGAGACCAACAAAGACCATCAAGTCCAGCTCCTGGGCCTGCACAGAACATCTCCACAAGTCACACCATGTGCAGAAAGCATTGCCCAAACACTTCTTGCACTCTGTCAGGCTGCTGCTGGGGGGCCTATTCCAGTGCCCACCCTCTGGGTGAAGAGCCTTAGGTGAAGTGAGTCAGAGGCACTTCATTAAAATAAATCTTCTTGGTTATTAAAAGATTTAGGGTAAGGTGCTCTGGCTCTTAAAATGGTATTAAAAATTTTCAGTTAGCTTCAGTTCACTCCACAGACAGATCCCTAGTTTGTCCAACCCTTAAGCACTGCCCAGAGATCCCTCTAATTTTTTCACCTTAGCTCCTGCCATATGTTTAGAACTTGCATGAGTTTTTATTCCTCCTTAGTAACTTAAAATTTAAGTGCTTAGATTGTCTAAGCGTAGCAAAGTTCCTAAAAATATTTGCTCCATTTTGTTACAAGCTTTGTGTGTCAAACTTCTGAAGGACTTGAGAGGCCAGGACAAGGAAGTTGTATCCTCCATGAAAGAACACTGCATCTCACCAAATTTCCACTGCTGCCAGCTGAAAACATTAGCTACCATCCACTGGACACTCACTACATTTCCTGCAGGTACAATGAATTATTATCACTGTTACCTTGAATGGGTAATGCAGCACTGGAACACGTGTGAGCCTGGACTAGATCACCTCCAGATACCCCCTCAAATCAACATTTCTTCGATTCTAAGGGTCTTTTTACCTGAGCAATGAACACCACATGTTTTCCACTAAATTTCTTCTCCAGCTCCCGAACTAGCCGCACCTGAATCTTCTGGAAGGACTTCAGCTGAGGAACTGGTACGAAGATAATGATGGCTTTTCTGCCACCACCTACTTCAATTTCCTGAAACAGAAGCACAAAGTAAGCATTAGCTGGGGGTTGAGAAGTAATGTTTGGGCTGACCATGAATCCTCTGAGCACAGGTATTGATAGTCTTGCTTCTGACTCTGTGGAACAGGGAGTACCTCAGAGAGCAGTACCTGCCTTAATGCTCTAGAGACAAAGCAGTGAACAGAAAAACTTTTATCAGAGCACTTGTTTCACTGCGGAAGAGTGATCAAGCAACAAATCCCACCATCCCTTTCAGAATCACATCCTCAGAACAGCGAAGCCCATTCTCTCTGAAGGATGAGACTCAGTTGCAAAATTTACTTGCCTCTAATGTAGACTCCAGACAAAGTTTAGGGGAACAAATCTCTTACTTTTAATCTACTGCTTCAGGAAAACTTTTGTCCACCACTTGCCTAGGTCTGCATCACTGCTCAATCAAAACATTTGTCACTCCTCCAAATACCAACAGGATTACAATACACTAGGATAGGTTACCTCTCCCCTGGTTTATCTCTCCAAACAAAAGTTTGCATAGGCTTACAAGGCACTTCTCCCATGAAAACTGGCTGCAGAAACATCCTCATTCTCCAACAGAACGGAAGGATGGATTGTTTTTCACCAGCTACCTTCTCATATGAGCCAACTCAGATGCCCATAGGAAATTTCTCACAAATAAAATCAAGCAGCTAAGTAAACAACTAAGATATTTCTAAAAGCCCTTCACTAAGGACAGCTAGCATTGCTGTACTTTCAGAGAGATGTGGTTTCTTCTGAAGGCTCCTCAGCTCATACACCAAGCTGCTTTCTGCATTCCTAGATTCTTTAACTCAACTCTAAGCAGTCAGCCCCCCATGCGCATACTTGTGGGCATGGGCAAGAACCAAAAGCAGCCCAATAAAGTTTCTGACTGCAGTGACCAGCTTCATGCTGCAATCCAGTCTCCTAGGCTGACAAATTCTAACACTAATTTTCTTCCTCCTTTCTACTAATCTTTTTTTTTTCTTTCTTGATGTTTCAGCCGTATGCATGATCTAAAATTGAAATGTACAAGAAAGCTAAGCTACATGATCATGTCAGTCTATTGCCTTAATCCACCCACCACCTCTTAACTGCACATTAGAGACTCACAACATTTTTTTTACAGAGTATTGCAGCTTATGTTTCTGACTAAGTTTCTGTAACACCTACATTTCCAGCCAATATCTACATGTAAACAGCCAGTTTCAGACCTTAAACCGGACTCCAAATCCCCCGTCTGCAGAGACATAAAGTAGAATCATCATTTTTATACACTTTTACTAAACACACTAAATTGCTATTTTGGCCTTTTACAGTAACTTTTCAGACTAGTTCCTAAGAAAAACACTATTACTGAACCCTATGTGCTAGCAGCAAATACAAGATGATAAGCCACCATAGCACATAACAAAACCACCACAGGCCATAAAGGCTTAAGACACCATGCACTTGGTACATTAACACCCACAAAAATTAAACATACACAGAACAAGTGACCACCCAGTTCTCAGTGGAGAAGGTCCAGCCTACCTTAGCTGCTGTGATGTTCAACTCCCGCAGCTGAGCCTTTAAGTCGGAGTTCATTTCCAGCTCCAGCAGAGCCTACAAAAGCAAAGTTGGGGAGTAATCCATTACATACACTTTAGTTCATGAGAACACTTGAGACCAAAGTGTGTCCACAGTGTCAAAGAGCAGATATAGACTTTAAACCACAGTCAATATCAAAGACTTAACTTCCTGCAAGATACATCAACACCCAACAAGTTTAACAGACAGAAACAGAGGCTGACTCAGTTCCCAAATACAACAAGGAAAGAAAACACGTTCACAGGATCAACCTCAAAGTTTAGGGTCTGGACGACAATCTCTATAACTTGAAGTGAGTTACTTAAGAGCACAAGGAAAAGCCACATACCTGGGATATACCAGACTCGAACTCATCTGGCTTCTCGCCATTAGGCTTCACTATCTTGGCGCTAGAGCTGAACATGGCCTTTCTGCAACGCAAAAGAACACTTCGGCTGTCACTAAACACGTGTCATCTGCTCCAAACACAGCCAGGATTCTGCAATACGGCTGCGCAGCCACACGCTCCAAAACTAAGCCAGAGAACACCCCACAGGCCGGACCAGCCCCAGCACGTCGCACCAGGGGTGCCTACCAGGCCACACGCAAAGCGTCCCGGGGAGCGCGGGGCCTGGCCATCTCGGGGCCCGCCGCAAGGCCCCGGGAGCCCAAGGAAGCGGCACCACCCCTCACAGAGCCCCAAGAGCCGCCCGACGGGCGAGCGGCATTCCCGGGCCCTGCTCCTGACCCTGGCCCCCTCCTCCCGCGGAGCGCTGCGGGCCGAGGGAGGAGGGAAACCCCGCCGGCTGGCCACCCCCGGCCCCGGGCGCCCCGGCGGCCATCGGGCCCCGGACAGGTGGTAATCGGGCGCATCCCCACGCCACGGTGCCGCGGGGGGCCTCGCTCCTCGCCCGGTCCCGTATCGCTGCGGCCCCGGGCGGGGAACGGCGGCCCCGGCCCGGGCACCCACCTCGCTCCGCGCCGGCCGGGAAAAGGGGGAGCTCTCGCGAGAGCAGCGCAGATCGCGGCCCGGGAAGGCGCTGGCCCCGCCCACCGCGGGTGAAGCCAGAGCAGGAAGAAGGGCAGGACGGGCGCCGCCAACACGGCGCGGATCCGCCCCAGTGATGCCCGAGCGGCCATTTAGAGTCCTGGCGCGGGCCGCGGGCTGGCATATGCGCAGTGCCGCGGAGCTGCCCTCCCGTCCCGCCTCTCCCTTTCGCGCTTAAAGCAGCGGGGAGTAACGGAGAGCGAAGGGAAGGCTGGCTTGCCCTGTCCCTTGCTGTTACTGCGCGGGCCGCCCCCGCCGCGCCTCTCACGGGCGGAATTCTCAGCCTCTGGTGTCGAAATGCCGCTGCTACGAAAAGCCGCCAGAATCTCGGCCTTGGCAGCGCGGCGCGCTCGGGGTGCGCAGCGCGCGGGGGAAGCGCGGCTCTGGTGCCCGCGTAGCTCGCTCCCTTCTCCCTCCCTCTCTCCTTCCCTCTCTCCCTCCCTCCCGCCGGGGCTGTGCAGGACGGCAGCAGCCAGCGCTCGAACAACTGTGGGAAAGGGGATGTGTTTTTCCCTGTCCTCTCCGTTTCATCATTCCACGTGAATTTAGTGGTGTGGGAGTTGACCCTGATGTTCAGCCCTTCCAAGGAGGAAGAGCCGTGATGGAGCAGTGCTGGCACAGTCACCCCGGCCTGCAGCGAGGCGTTGTGCTGGAGAGCCATGACCGAACCCGTGCCAGGGAGTGTGCTGGCAACCCGGGAGTGTGGACAATCGCCTGCCAGCACAGGGCAGCCTGGCTTTGCATTTTGTTTGCCTTTACAACATGACTTCTCAGTTGCTTCTGCTAAGATAGTGTCACAGTGATCACAGTTCCTAGACTGTTACTAGGTTAGAAATAATGTGTGAGACTTCAGCTGTTTTCAGGTACTAACTCAAGATGAGACTTCTGGGCATAACGTACTCTGTCATCAGTGGAACCACTCTTTATTATACACTGTGTTATTATGTAACAAAGAAGGCTTTAATAACACTTGCACACTGATATCTAAAATAAACAGTACTTTTAATTTCAAAACAAGTGCCTTGCATTTTGGTTCAAGTAAAAGTGCCTGGCTGTATGTGAAGTGGAGCTAAAATCTTGCCTTGATAAAAAATCCCCATCTTGTCACTTCCCTGTTTGCTGATTTAGGTTTCTTGCTCAAGGGAAAGTTCCACTTGAAGGCAAGTGTGCAACTCTTTGCACATACTGTCTAGGGATGTTAGGCCCAGCAATGGGGTTCAGAGCACTGCTTCTGTGCTCAGATTCCCTGGATTACCCCTTAGATAATCCTTAACAGCCAGCCTAGGTTTGTACAAACACATTTGCTATTACCATGTAGTGCTGTGTGTAGTCTGTTACTTTACAAAATGCAATAGTGGAGTAAACAAAAAACTGACAAAAATACCAACATCCCAGACTAAACACCTTAGCATCTGCAAAAGGCAGCTCATCATGTTTTCTAACATTTGTGGACTTTTCACTAAATTTATGATAGCCAGAAAAGCAGATTTTTCAGTGCCCATTTTTCTCCCATCACTCTTCTTTCCTAGTGTTAATTCAATGAATGGCAAAAACTGTTCAGCTCATACTGATGGCCAGGATTAGTATTTACAGAGATTTGGATTGGCTAAACAACAGTGATCAGGTCCATTGAAGAGTACCAGAAAATAAGATAACTAGAAATCATCTCGCCAGTCCAGTAGTATGCACTCAGTTTATACTGAGAAGCCATTCATGAGAGGGAGAAAGAACAGCTGATGTGTGGATGGATCAAAACATGACTGTTCAGAGTGTTAATCAATAAAGATGCAATGGGACTAGCTGCATCTTCCCATCTCCATGCTGTGAGTGCTACTGAACAGACCAGGATGCTGCATAACAGCAATGAGAAAAAAAGGTGTAGAGATGTTTCCTTTTGGACACTGAATTTATGTTAGGAGAAGGATGTAGAGTGATCAGTGTGCCTGTTACCCAATAATGCCTGGTACTCAAGATATCTGACAGGTTTTAAAGAATCACTGTGGACCTGTGATCTTTAAAAGAAGTTATGTCACTAGAAAGTAATGTAATTAAGAAGGTTCTTATGCCATGCAGTCTCAGAATGGGCACAGTGAAGAAGTGGAGAGAATAAATTAGTCAGATGTGTAACAAAAGTATCCCAACAGCAATAGGATGCTATGAGAATGTGAAGTCTCATGAATATGCTGGAAGAAGTAAGGAAAATGAAGTAATTATATTTTCATACAACCCTGAGCAAGTTGTTTGTCTGTTCCACC
Source organism: Bombycilla garrulus (assembly GCA_013400315.1). Taxonomy (NCBI): domain Eukaryota; kingdom Metazoa; phylum Chordata; class Aves; order Passeriformes; family Bombycillidae; genus Bombycilla; species Bombycilla garrulus. Next base: position 112,812 of record VXBU01008764.1, read on the forward strand.
AAGGCCTGTGAAATACATAAGCTCTTCAGGTTTGAGGGTCTTTTTAACAGAAGTACTATCCTACTAATACACACAGTAATTATGTGTAATGTTGAGTCCATTTGTTGGTTTTGCAAGAGAAGGCAAAAGTAACGCCAGAGTTTCGCATTCTTGGCATTTTACTGGGCCACCCTTGTAAATCTGAACACAACAATGCAGCTCTGGCACCATGTCGTCAGCTTTGTCACAGTGGTCTCTATTAGAGCTATATATATTAGAGGGAAGTACAACAGCAGCTTGGATACCTTGGGCTGTTTCTGGAGGTGGCCACACCAGTGTCCCCAACTTTGCTACTTGGATCTTGTCAGAAGCTGAGGTACTGATTTGGCACACACCCAGCTCCCAGCTTTGGTCTCCCAGTACATGAGAGTCTAAGAGGATAGTGCCAGATTCTTTTTGGTGGTGCTCAGCGACAGGATAAGGAGTAGTGGCCATAAACTAAAACATAAGTTTCACCTCAACACGAGGAAGAACTTTTTTACACACAAAGTATAAAACAGCTGCCCGGGGAGGTCGTGGAGTTTCTCTCTTTAGAGACATTCAAAACCCACTAAGACATGCTCCGGTGTCACTTGCACCAGCTGACCCTGGCAGATGGTTTCCAGAGGTCCCTCCTAACCCTGCGATTCCGTGAATGTGTTTCTCCTCACTCCAGAGGCCACCTCGACACAGGGGTCATCTGGAGCACACGCACCTGGAGCTTGGGCAGCAGGATGAGAACCAGCGTAACGACCTTGTTCAGCTCCAGCCTTTTGGACGTGCTAAACATGCCAACACACCTGAGAAGTCTTCTTTGCCTTTTAGCAAAGGGGCTTCCAGAACGAGCTGGTTTGTGCAAACCCGCTGTGACCTCACACGCGTCATACCCCACGCCCAAAACAACAGCTGACTTAGGTTTTTAAAATTCCATTACCGGCGGGGGGAGGGAACAAAACCAACCGAACAAAGAAGCCAAGCCATACAAAACCCTGCGTTGTGGGATTTTTTTTCTGGTAGTTTGGTCTCTCTAGCGGCCCGTAGGAGGCCGCGCAGGCGCGGGGGCGGGCGTGGGTCGGGGTGGGAGTGCAGATGGCGGTCCGGCCGCGCGATGCTGCGCTGGGTCGTCGCCGTGCTTAGCCACTCCTGCTTCGGCCCCAGGGCCGGCTCCATGTTCTACGCGGTGCGGAAGGGCCGGCGGACCGGCGTCTACCGCACCTGGTGAGCAAGGGCCGCGGAGGAGGCGGGAGCCCGCCCGCCCGGCCCGGCCTCACCGCTGCCCGCTGTGTTGCAGGGAGGAGTGCCAGGAGCAGGTGAACAAGTTCCCCTCCGCGAGCTTCAAGAAATTCGCCAGCGAGAAGGATGCCTGGAGCTTCGTGCGCGCCGGCCTCCCGGGGCCTCAGCGGCCGCAGCCCGAGGCGGCAGGTAGCGCTTCCGGCCGCCCGGAGGAGAAGGGGAAGGAGGGGGAAGCGGGACAGGCACGGTGGCTATGCCAGCGCTGTGGCTGCTGCCCGAGCGCGGCACCGGCCCCTGCTCGTTCCTGTCACTGCTGTAGCGCCGGGGCCATGGCCTCGGGACACGGCGAGGGATGCGCCAGCGCCGTGAACGTGTGTCTGTATGTGTTTGGAGAGCGTTGCTTGCTTGTTCCGTGTCCATGCTGAGGTGTAAGGGCTCTCGTGTGTCTGTGATTTAGGATGAAGAATGACTAGTGTATTCTATTTCTTTTGTATAGTAGTTTGGGGCAGTGTCAGATAACGGACTAACATTGCTAATAACTGCTGATAACTGTTGTCTTTAGAAGCAGTTATTTCAAATAAAATTTGATTTTGCTGAACTTCTCTTTTTTTTTTTTTTTTTGTTTTTTTTCCCTTGAAGAGGCATTTGGTCCTCTAGCTATAACACAAGAAAGTGGTAGCTGGAGAGAGGAGCCAGAATTAAGTACCCTGTGTTGCAGTGCGTGTAAAAGGCCATATGAACACTCCACAAACGAAGAGAAGATTGCAAAGCGTGCGAAACATGATGAAGTACACTCAGTGTGCTCAACACCAACAGTCAGTGAAGATAAGTTTTCATATATGGGTGAGGTCTTTGATCATTCCTTTAATTATTTTCATTTGTTTATTCTCTGTGGCAAGCAACAAGTGTAACTATTAGAAAGCTTTTAGGGAGGTTTGCATATGGCAGAATCAGGCCCTTTATTTCTTTTTGAAATGGAAACGTGAACCATGATCTCTTTGTTCACATTCTCTTTCAGTGTAATTGTGATTGATTTTAACTGGTGTGAATATATAGCTTAATCATATTGTTATAGGTGTGATTTTAGGTGTGTGTGGGCTACAGACTATATTTAAATGTTTGGATGTAGCTGGAAGGTTTTGAAGAAGACATGAACTTTTTGGAAGAAGTATGAGACTTTGAGCAGAAGTTCTTGAGGCTGACTGGTTTGACAGCAGTGAGGATGTCCAGCTGCCTTGGGAGTGTGGTGTTCTGCACTGCTAATTCACCTGGCCTCTGCAGTTACCTTTTGGAAGGGCTGTCTGGGGAGGGAAGTTTTGGGGATTAATATACTGGCAAACACTTCTATCTTAAATAGTCAGTGTTTTTGAAGAATCACCTTCTGATTTTGGTGATTTTTTTGTAGGTGACTTTGCAGTTGTTTATACAGATGGTTGTTGCACTAGTAATGGACGTAAGAGGGCACGTGCTGGAATAGGTGTCTACTGGGGACCAGGCCACCCTTTGTAAGTAGTTCAATTTTCTTTCTTATTAATATATTCTGTTTGGTTTTTATGTGATTTACAATAGCCTTCTTTTAAATATGGAGCTCTGTTGTTGAGACTTATAATGACAGTGTTATGAGGCTGAGTCAGGAGATCCTGAGGGGAACTGAGAAAGCAGCTTCTCTGGGAAAAGTCAACTGGAAATAATATTTTGGGGAGCTGAAGCTAGAATTCAGTAATGTGGGAAGTTTCAAAATAGAAGTCTGTGTGCACAGAAGATGACAAATGTAATGTCATACTGATGTCAGGTCCAGATATGCAGTCTGCTCTATGCAGGTGGAAGCCAGAGCTAGAATACCCATCTTTCTTGATAAAAACAAAAGTAACGTTATTTGTTTTTTTAACATGTAGCCATTATACATCATTCTGAATACTTGCGATAATTAATCTACTATTTGTTCTTTGGACACAGAAATACCAGTGAAAGACTTCCTGGACGGCAGACTAATCAAAGAGCAGAAATCCATGTAAGTAGCAAATGTCCTGAAATGCTTCTCCATGTTAGACTGCAGCTGCACTTTCATGCCTATTTCAACTCTGGTTTCCAGAAACCAGTATGGAGCTCTAAGGGAAGTATGCAAAATATTCAGTTATGACTTCAAACAAATAGTTATCTTCAAGTCTTATTGGTCTTTATTGGCTTTGAACTAGGTAATTCCCCTTGAGAATTCCCAAATGTCACCAAGCACAGCTATTTAAACAGCCTTGCATTAACAAAGTCTGGCTCTCAAATCTATGTAGATTCCCTTGCTTTTTAATGTGTATGTTTCAGACCTTAGAGTGAGGGATGCTGAGTATTGGTTAAGAGGAGAGTCAGCTTCTTACGATGGTGAGATCAGAATATTATAATCCTGTGATAAATATGAAAAACAATTTTAGGCTCCTGTATAACTTCTGTTGGCAACCAGATTTAGTGTTCTTGTCTCCCCTTGATTATGGTATTGCTGCTATCCCACTCTGCATGTTTGGAGATGAACTGAAGTGGGCAATTGATTTGCTTAAAAACTAAAAAGTTCATTTTAGAGGTGCTGTTGGTGTGCCAGTGGTCAAACTTGTCACTAAAGAGCTTTTCAGTTCTACATTGACATCCAGCCACTTCTCCCTTACATTTCAGAGCACCAAAAAAACCCCCAACCCATTAAAGCTTCCAGACTGTTGGAACTGATATTAATTCTTCTTCCTCCTCAAAGTTTTGGAGAAAATGCCTTGCTTGATAGAGATTTTGATAGTTAGAAAACAGGTCAGAGAGCTACTCCTTCACTGCAGAGTTGAACATCAGAATATTACGAGGTTTTGTTTGCCATTGAAACTTCAATGGCCTGTCTCTTTGCCTGAATCATAAAGGTGTCATCTGCAATTTTGGGATCCTCTTCACTAAGACATGTTGATAACCATTGGTGGAGTGGTTGCAGTAATACTCTGCAGGTCTGTGTTAGCATCAGGTACTTCATTGATATTTTAATTCCATTTGGTAAAAATCCTTCTGAACTGTGGTTGTTTTGAAATGTTCTTAAGGCAGCCTGCAAAGCAATAGAGCAAGCCAAGAGTCAAAACATCAAGAAGTTAATAATCTACACTGATAGCAAGTTTACTATTAATGGTAAGTTAACAGTTTTAATTTTCCTGATCCTTAAAGATACTGCATATGCTTTCATTACATAAGACCCATAGAACATTCTGAGTCCTGGAGAGAGGAATGTAAGGAAGACAGTGCATAACTTATCACTCATGACTGCTTGGGGGAAAACTTCAGAGTATCAGACACTGCCTGCTAACTGCATGAAATAGAAGTAGAGTCAGTATCTGGTACAGTAAATTATGACAAATAAAATCAGGATTTGTGTCTTGAGGTGTTCAGTGTGACACAAAATCTAGAAAAAATGTCATTTTTGTATAGGCTGTGAAGGCTGTGCTTGGGATGCTACTTGGAAGTTAGTATGGTAACCTGTAGAGTTTTTGTTTTGCTGGTATTGGAGAGGCTGCCTTTAATACACACATCTGTGAAGTACATTCAAGTTCTCTTGCTTCCAAGCTTTTAGGCTACACTGGAAGACTAGCCAGAGATATGTGCTCAGAGTATATATTTAAAAACCTGGAAGACTTAATTTTCTATGAAGCAGCCAATTAGGCTGAATTTATGAAAAGAACTTATTCGTCTTTCCTAAAGATCTTCAGATTTTGTTCCTGAGATAATCTAGAACTGCATAGGTACTTTTTTCTGTTTTTTTTCCTCAATTTTAGTCAAGGCAGTACATGTTTTTGTTGTTTCCAGATCGGTTTGAAGATTGGGTTTTGTGGGTTTTTTTTTTAAATAGTGTTAAACAAAAACTTAGTGCAAGTTATGGTTGAAAATTAAATGTTTCTTTTTTTGTTTTTGTCTTAGTCTTTTTGGTTTTGCTTGTAGTTTCATTTTGCATTTTGGGTCACAGTGGTGCAGATTCCATTCTTGTTTAGCCAAAATTATTTTGTAGGTGTGTCTAGGAGTTTTTTAAAAATGCCAGAGAAGGAGGCTTGTAGTTAAGTACAAATGGATGTAATCTGTTTTTTATGAGGTTTTGTGTGCAAGATTGGAGGTTTGCTATTTGGTTAAGGTCATGAAAGCAGTAAGCATAGCTTACATTGTCCACACCAGCAAAGATACTAAAAAAATAAAGATCCTTACTTAAGGAATAATACAGAAGATGATGAGTAGGCTTTGCTTACTTTATCATTAAGCAAATTCTTATCTTCAGTTTATTGAAATTCATGAAATATTTTGTGTACAATGCATATATAATATTATAGTCTTTAAATGAAAGAGCTGTTTGGAAAAATCTGAGTGAGTAATTTGGGTAATAATGATAAAATCAAATCCTGAAAGACAGCAGCAGAGAACCAAAGAAGAATTAACTTTTTTCTCCAGTGTTTTTGCTTGAGACTTTGTACAGAGTTAATGTCTTGTTAAGAGGCTGGTGGCTCAATCTTGATCCTTGCTGGCTTCTTTAATAACACTCTTATGGTGATTCTCCCTTGGCACAGGTATTACGAGCTGGGTTGACAACTGGAAAACAAATGGCTGGAGAACAAGTTCAGGAGGAAGTGTAATAAATAAAGAAGATTTTGAAAGACTTGATAATCTAGCAAAAGACATAGAAATTCAGTGGGTAGGTTCCTTGTTTCTTATTTTTAATGACATCTTAAAGACATTTGTGGTAGAAACTTAAAAGTGTGATCGTAACTAAGACTTTTGTAGAGCATGATATTGTACATCCCTAAGTAAAACTGCAAATACAGAGAACCTTCTTGTTGTGTTTAAAGCAGATCAGCAACATAGATTCTTGGAAGCAGTATTTAATTTATTTAAATGAATATTTGTATTTGTTTCCTGTCTTTTATTACTGCTTAGAAAAGGCCTGCAGGAATTATTTTTAGTTTGTTAGTAGATGCAATATCTGTTCCTGGAAATCTAACCTTAGAATATAACTGGGTTTTGTGTCATAGCTAAATTTCTGTATTTGCTTTTCAGTACTCTTTAGCATGTAGAAGTAACTCAATCCACATGAGTGTCTTTAAATAGGGAAAACTGAGTGTGTGTAATCCTAAAAAAACTAACTCAAGTTTTCTGTGCCTTAACTGTGTCTCTTCTAAGAAAATTTGGTACGAGAAGGTCTTTAAAATAACGATTTTGAAATTGTTTTGCTCTCCAGTAAAGAAGTAAATCAACTTTTATACAGGTATTTCTGGTAAAATGTATTTTTCTGTAATCTCTGATATCAGTGCTTAACAGTTCAGGTGCTATATTCCTTCACCTCTTAAATTTCAGCCTAATTATGGTATAAGACCACTGATGTGAGAAAATGTATGTACAGTTGACTTTGCAGCTGCTAATGGCATGTTTATTCAGCTTCTGTCTTTACTCTGTAGAAAGCAGGATCATGATGTAGATATTTAATGTACAATTTTTTGATAGGAATTTATTGCAGGTATTACTGTTGCTCTGTGTTACAGGGTTGGTGACTGCAATTTACAGGTTGACTAGATTTTTCTGTAGTTACTCCTATTTTCTATTGAGGAGGAAGTGTAAAAGTTAAAGGACCAACTTTTTAAATTTCTGCTGTTCTTGGGAATATTTTATGTAATTAAAAGATAGTCCTTCATGCACACTGCTTGAACCTGACTTTCTTAAAGGTGGGAATAATTCTGTTTTCAGGAGGAGTGTATGCATACAGAGTCCTCCATGGGCTGCAGGGGAATCTCTGCTCCACTGTCGCTTTCTCTGGGCTGCACCACATCCTGCAGGGAAATCTCTGCTCAGGTGCCTGGAGCACCTCCTCCTTCAGCACTGACCTTGGTGTCTGTAGAGCTGTTCCTCTCGCATATTCTTAGTCTTTTCTCTGGCTGCTGTGCAGTGTTTTTACCCTTTCTTAAACATGTTGTCACAGAAGATTTACCAGCTTTGCTGAGGGGCTTAGCTGTGTCGAACTGTGGGTCCCTGTTGGAGCTGTCTGGATCTGGCTGTCTCCATTGTAGGGGCACTGCTTTTGTCTTTTCAGAGAATCCACACCTACAGCCTGCCCTGTGCTACCAAAACCTTGTCTGTAAATCTAATGTCACCTCACACACAATTGATGCTTCTCCCCTCTCAGATCTTATCAAACAGCAAGCTTGATTTTCTTCACCTTCCTACTCAATCCATACCTCTAACAAGGATGGGCTTAGAGTAGTAAGATTTCAGTTCCTGAATGATGGATGGACAATTATGACATCTGAAAATTTAGAGGATTTTTTTATATCCTATCTATGTATCCTAGGCGAGTGCTGTAACTACCAAGGCTTTTAGTGGAACAGAGGTCTTTGGCTTTTGGGTAACTCAGTTGAAGCACTCAGTGCAGGAACGCGGGAATTTTTAATTGAAGCTGTTGTCCACATTTCTTAAAGGACAGGTTAGCTGGTCCTTATGCATTTCACTACTCCCATAAAGATGCTGTTGACAGTTTTGCAAGACTTTCCCTAGAGGAAGAGGGACAATGAAAATCGCTGGGAGGAAAACGGAAGGGCTAAATATTAGGTGCGGACCTCTGAGGAGGTGCTCCTGTACTATCAAAGACAGAGCATTGCTTGATCACATTTCATGTACCTGGTTTCTTCCATATCTAACGTTCCTCTGTTCTGTCCCGACAGATGCATATTCCTGGTCATGCTGGCTTCCGAGGAAATGAAGAAGCTGATAGACTAGCAAGAGAAGGAGCTTGTAAACAGACATGCTGATGTCCTGGGACTAGAGATTGTGGCACTGGGAGGAAAAGGCCTAACAGGACAGCAACAACTTGAACTGGTGTAATTGGTTTGGAGTTGAACTTTGAGCTGTACTTCTTTCTGGCCTGCAGCACTAAATATAAACCAACTTGTGGGAAGGAAAGCCCCACATTTTCTTCTATTGATTGCATTTGTTTCACAGTTGAGACAATATTTAGTTGATGATACTGAGTATTTGTTTTTTCTCCATATATTGGAAGGGCTGTGGTCAGTGTTTTAGCTGTCTTTACTTATGAATTCACCTTAAAGACAGGTTTCTGAAAAAGTAATTTTAAATCAAAGTGTTCTGTATTTTCATCTTAGTGAAATAAACTTTTCTTTTTTGTACAGAGGTACATATTGCAGGTCAAAATTGATGGGGCAGACTTTGGGGTTGGTTGATTCAGTAGGAGGTCATGTAACACAGATGTCCACTGATCCACTCTGGCATTTTGGTACTGGCAATAACTGCTCCACAGATGGGCTTGTATCACTGACCTGTGTGTGCCTCACAGTGTCAACTACAGCACCAGTAGCTTTCTTTTATTGTGTTATTTTGCAGGGTGGCATGAACAAAGAAAAAGCCAGGTCACAAGAAAACTTGAACAATTAATTTTTACTTGTTTTCTCTACCTGATCATGTCCAGGCTCTTAGTCTCTGGCTTCCTGTTTCCATTAAGTAGGGTTTTTTTAATGCATACTGGTTCTTTTAGCATTGTTAGTTCCTCTTCAATGTTGTCCCAAAGGTAGTAATTGACCATTTCATCTGAAATAGGACTAGAAGATGATAAGCTTTTCCTTACCTTCCGGATCTCAAGTGTTTGACTTCATTTTTTTTCAGTCAATTATGAGATTAATGGAATGGCTAATGTGCACTTGAATTGGAGAGTAATTACCAGTAATCAACATGGGTTTATTTTCTGTGCAAATGTACAGGAAGAGCCAACAGGTTTGTTGTGTTATCCGAGTCAACTTCTCTATATGGTACCTTTGTACCACTGAATTAGTAGGGCTTAAGCTAGGAGTCACTGAAGTGTTTTTGTTTTTTAATTTCTATACAGAAGGGTAGAGTTGCAGAAGTTTGGTACTTAATAGTTCTCATGCATTATAATACCTTTCCTGAGGCAAAGTGTGATGTTTTACATATTAGTCACATAGTTGTAGTAGGAGGAGGAAACTAGCTCTCTAGTAGTTAATAGATGAGTGATAATTTTTATTTTTTTTTCTCTATCCAAAATTGCACATTGAAGCTCATCTAGGGGTAAAGAGGGCACTGATTGCCCCCTCCCCCCCACCTCTGCTTCTTTGTATATATGCACCTAATTATCTGCTTTAGAAGTTTGGCTGCAAAGACCCACCACCCTGATCAGATTTCTAGTAACTTAACTTGCCTATCTCAGATATTCTGTTAAACAAGTAAACCTACTTACTGTATGGAAATCAGTTTGGTTTTGTTTTGGTTGTGGCTTGTTTGTTTTTGTTTTTTGGTTGTGGGTTTTTTGTATGTGTATTTTTTCTTTTTTTTTTCTTTTTTTTTGTAGCAGGAGCTTTGGAAAACCTATAGGATAGTGGTGGCTAAATCATAACAACTATGTAATACTGAATTTAGGCTACTTGATTACCTGAATCTAATAGGCAGATTATAAAAGAAAATCTAATAGGACAGTTTTACATCAAGTTGATATGAATGTTTATTCTTATTCTGAGAACTTGGGACAGAAGAAAGCCAAGAGGAAGGTTACAAGATTAAAGCTGATTAAAGGATGGAAAACAAATAGTACTTCTCAAAAGGACTTAACAGGGGCTCAAGGGCCTGCAGAGGATGGTGATGTCAAAGTCACCTTTTCAGACAACTGCAGCTTCAGGAGCCATACTATTCAGTGCTGGCTATCCCAAAACACTTAATTGTCCTCCATGTGCCTTAGCACAGCTTCTAGAGTATCTGATAGCCAGTAGTGCTTAAATATAACTAATATACATTAAAGGGATCTGGTGCCTTTTTATGAGAATTACAGTAGTAGTGGTGGAGATGTTTGGTAAGTAAGAAACATTTTAGGAAGAAAAAAATCTAAGGCCATTCTTATATTGTGCTGAGCTGGCTGTTGGTTTATTTGCCATGACGAATCAGGTAGACACTGAAGTGTGAAGGCTGGAGGGGATACACCCCAGAGTGCCTTTTTAACTCCAGCTTGGCGAGGATGCTGAGGATGTATCTTTGTGAATGGAGGCAACACACATTATCTGTGTAAGCATTTCTTACCACTTTCTTTATTTTTCTCCTATTTTCTTTTTGATTTTTCCACATTGTGGGGTTGCAATGCTGGCCTTTAAGCCTGACACGTACCGTTCTCAGAGCTTTATAGTGAGGGCCGGTAGGATGCAAACACCATGGCCGTTCACTGGGGTTACCCCGGGAGGCTGCTGCTGGTGAGAAGCCCCGAGCCCCGGCCGGTCTCTCGGGGGCCCTCGGCTCTCAGCCTGGAGCTGTTCCCTCAAAGGAAAGCTCCGCACCCCACGCTGTTCTTCGCGTTTCGGGGCCTGCAGCGCTCTGCCCTAGGCTGCGGGGCGTGCCCGTCCCGCTTGCCGCCGGGCCCTGGAGCCCCGCCGGGGCGGGACGCGCTGCGAGCCCGGCCCCGCGGACGCTGTGGCGGCAGGATGGTGGAGGCCTGGTACATGGACGAGTCCCAGGAGGACCAGCGGGCGCCGCACCGGCAGCGGCCCAACCAAGCCGTCAGCCTGGAGGAGCTGCGCCGCCTCGGCGTGGTGTACCGCAGGGTATGGGGCGCGGGCTG
>VXBU01008764.1:123809-167281 GCA_013400315.1 Bombycilla garrulus
TTTCCCTCTGCCAATTATTTTAGTTGGATGCTGATAACTATGAGACTGATCCCTGCTTGAAAGAGATTCGGAGAGCAGAAAATTATTCTTGGATGGATATAGTGACCATACATAAAGACAAGCTTCCAAATTATGAGGAAAAGGTACGCGAAACTTTGCTTTCAGGGCGGGTTTCCGCGCCGGCTGCCGCTGGAGCGTGCGGTCGGCCTGTGACACCTGCACAGCCCAGCGGGACACGGGGATGAGGCTCCTGTGTCTGAAATACATCCTGTACCGAACTCCTGAACGTTAAAAAAGAACTTTTGATATTATTTTAAAGACAGCAGAGGTCTTTTGCTTCTGTAGATTGCCTTCAAAGGTTTTGAGGATCATTTCCATTACTGTCATTTCAAAACTAAGATTCCTACCCGGAGAGTTCTGCCAATGCTGACCTGTCCTCAGAGAGCCTCTCTGGGATGAAGGCAAGGGGTTGCCAGCTGGGCCTGGGCTTTGAAGGCTTTTACATCCTAATGGCTGCTTGCATAATGCCTCTTTTTTAAGTGAGTGTTAACCCCATGGAACTGGAGGAACAGCACTCTTTGTACAAGATTTTTTACCTTGGGTAGCTCTCACCTTGACAATTTCGTAATGTCTCAACACTGTTCAGGTGAGCCCCCTAGAGCTAGAAGCTTTCTCATCCCAGCCTCCAGGTGCTGCTGCTCTGACTTAAAGATGGCAATGAAATTTTCATAACTTTATTAAATTTTCATTTACCATTTTGTTGTAAGCCGGTTGTGTTCTAGTGGTTTTGTCGTGGTGAGAAGGTGAATTGGGTAGTAACTCATTAGGTAGATGGCCTGGGTGGGCTCTATCTGACAGAAAGATGAGCCATTCTTTACTTTTTGCTCATCTTGCTGTGCTGGATCACTTCTGGCTCAAGGAATTCTGCACAAGTGTGGCTAAATATCATCCAGACCTGAGCAGGTGGTGATGGTACCTGGCATTGCTCTGTGCACTAAACCTCTCAGGTCTCTGTTAATTGAACTTTAAAAATGTGTTTTAACTTCTGTGCATGTATGAAGAATTTGCTCTTGTGGAAAAAAAAGAATGTTGCTGCCACTGTCTTGGATGAGAGAGCCTGGAGCTGGGTCTCACTGTGTGTGGGCAGGCATGACGCACTGTTTATATCAGATTGCTGTAGATGGGTCGTGTTTGGCAGTAACTTGCATTTCCACAGACAGTAGTAGTATCCTGCGCAGCTAATTCAGCTCTACATAAGTGCAAAAGAGGGGAAGATAATTTTTGGCTTTGTTTTGGTGCTGCATGTTGAGGAGAAAAAAAAAGGCACAAAATTATCAAACTGAGCAAGCACAAGGACCAAATCCTGAGTGGGAAGTTTTACCCATCTCTCTTTCAAATCAGTGTAAGCATTACTGTTATTCAGATAATTGTTATGTACAATTAGAGCTGCTGTTCCTTGTCAGAGGAGTTCCTGCCCTCCAAGGGAAATGTAGGAGTCTGCTTAGATGTGTCCTGAGACAGGGGCTGGCTAGCTTGGTTATCTTAACCGTGTTGGTCTCCTATGTTAGTTAAAATACAGTTACCCTTTGAAAGCCTTTCTCAGCTTCTTGGTATTTCTACCAGATTTCTTTGCAGTTTTCCTATGTCCAGTAGGTTTACATAATATTTGCTATTCCTAGATAAAAACATTTTATGAAGAACATTTGCACCTCGATGATGAAATTCGCTACATCTTGGAGGGGTCTGGCTATTTTGATGTTCGGGACAAGGATGACAAATGGATTCGGATTGCCATGGAAAAAGGAGACATGATAACCCTCCCTGCTGGCATATATCACCGATTTACACTTGATGAGAACGTATGTTGTTGTAGATTACTGTAAATTTTGATGACAAATCCGTGTGAATATATCACATTAGTAACTACATGCCCTGAGACTTGCAGTTCATTAGCAAAACATATTAAATATGAAGGAGGAGAATGAAAAACACTAAATAATTCACAGCGTCTGAACCTTTCATCTCTAGGTCACAAATTCAGCTTCTCCTTCTCAGCTGTAACTGTAAGTCAGTGCCACATGATATCTGTGGCATATTAAGCCTTGGGCTGTCCCTCCCACATATACCCCAGTTGTCAGCTGAGGTGGACAAAGTGCAGATGGATCATTCTGTATTGCCTTGTTCTGTATTTTTGTGGGGATAGAAGGGTGTGTCTGTGTCCAGCAGTGACATTTTTCACAAGTGCTAAATTCACCTTTGGGGAAAGAAGGTTTTAAGGGCCCAGAGACACTTCTTGCCACTTTTTGTATGCTAAGCTGGATGCTGGCTTCACAGGTGGTGACCTCTTTTGGAAAGGTATTTTGTCAGTGGGAGTGTGAGATTGGCACTTATAGTGCCAGTCTGTGTTTCTCTTCTTGTGGGCTTTTACAAACCTGTTTGTAACCTCAGCATTACCCCTGCAAAATGGGGAAACACATGCTGCCTCCTGTGTGGTGAAATTGAAGAGAATGGTTTTGAGAATGATTTTGTTTTGAATCAGCTGTCCAGATAGCAGTGTTCATACAGTGAAAAAGGGAGATGCTGCTTTGCTTTTCCCACCTGTATCTTGAAATCCACGGTGAATAAGCTACATTTGCTATTCTCAGGCTTTTTCTTTACATAGACAAAATGTCAGGGGTTATGTCAGGGGTTATGTATTGTTTCCCAAGAAGTCTTAAGTGTTTGTTCACTTCAGGAGCTTTAGTCCAAAAGTGCTGTCTTCGAAGTAAAATCTTTAGGTGCTTCTGGACTCTGGCATTTTGCAGTTAAGTTCTTATGGTACCTAACTTTATTCTTAGTGTTGCTGAACACTTGGGTGTAAGATAATCATCTATCCATGTTTTACAGAATAGATAGGCTCTAAATCTCTAGCATAATGGACAGAAGAGGAGAGTTCCCCATGACCCCATGGTTGGAGCACTTTTGCAGGATGTAAAATCTCATTTTCTGCTACCACAGCTGTACCTTGCACCAGGCATACTTTTGGTTAGCTGGTGTTAGAAGCTGTTGCTTTTCCTATTGGAATCTGGAGATTTTCACTTCCTGTAAGCATTATTATTCGGGTAGTTTATGCACTCCCCATTTGGTTTTTAGGGCTGTGACTTTCTTGCTCTTGGTATTTCCCAAAAGCATTGTGTAAACACCTTGGGTACTCTGGTTGCTGCTGTTTAACTAAGGAAATAGGATTTAACTGCTGCACTGCTGAGCATTGTGGATCAATGCAAAAGCCTTGCATAAGACAGGATGGTTTTGGTTTCTTTGAAACGGGAGAAGTGCTGCTTCTGCCTGAACTGGAGGCACTGATCATGACAGAGTATATCACTGTATCAGTGCCAGAGTCTTCCCCTGCTGCTGCTGGGAGAAGGAACAGCAGTACAGTGCCATGACTTTCTGGAATGTGTGAACCTTTCAGTCCATCATGAAATAGTTTCAAAAATTTCTGCAGAAGTGCAAGTGGAACATCAGCTTTGGAAAGAAGATCCCTTGAAAAGGAGCTCTCAAGTTATTTGTCACTTTTGTTGTTCTTTGGCAGAACTATGTGAAGGCAATGAGGCTGTTTGTTGGAGAGCCCGTCTGGACTGCGTACAACAGGCCAGCTGACGAGTTTCCTGCTCGGAAACAGTATATGAAGTTCTTGGCTGAAGAAGCACATAATGGTGTCTGAGACCTGAGAGGTGGAACATCCTGAAGCCCCATCAGAATCAATGTGCCTTGTTGCTTTTCACTGATTAAACTTGTATTTACATAGGAAACTGGAATCAGAAAAAATTTGATTTGAGGGTCATTTGGAGATGATTTAATCTAACCCTGTGAATTACTATGCCAGTTTTAAAGCTAGACCAAGTTGCTCACGATCCTGACGTTTGGAAACCTCTGGTCTGGGTGCTGGTTCCCACTTAGCTGCTCCCATGGCCAAGCATTTGTTCTTCATGGCCAACTCCCTGGTTGCAGTTTGCAGTTGTTGCCTATTTCACTGCATGTCTGAGGAGAATCTGGCTCTGTCTTCTTCACAGTCCCTGTTCTGGCAGGAAACCGTAGGTGGGTCTCCTCTCCAGGCTGCACAAACCAGTGACCTTGGCTGGGCTCCTGTTAAGGAAGATGTTCAACATGTTTTGCCTTAGTTCTGGTGACTGAGGGATGTCACTTGTAACCACCTGATAGTTAAGCTTGAGCCACAGACTGTTTTGAGCCCATTGGACCTGAGGTTCTTCATCCACCCGTAGTTTGTCTTCTCAGGTGACAAGGCTGCTGTGGGACACACTAGTGAAGCCTTGCTGGAGTCAAGGTGAATGACACCTATGGTAATCCCTCTGCCACAGAGCCATTGCCCTGGCAGTCAGCATCAGTGCCCTTGGTGAATTGGCATTGGCTGGTGTACCCCATCACCTGGTATTTCTTGTGCCTGGAACACCTTCATGATGGCTTATTCTGTGACATTCCTGGGGACTGCAGCAGGGCTGAGTAGTCTGCAGTTCCCCAGATCTGCTATAGTGACTTTTGGAAGGTGGCAGTATTATTTGCCTTTTTCCACTCAAAAAGGTTTTCCTGATTTCTGTGACCTTTCAAAGATGCCAGCAGCCTTGCGGTGACATTAGCTAGTTGCATTTACAGTTGCTCAGGAATCCATTTTCTAACCTTTTATTCCTTGGTATTTCTGGCAGGTAGAATTGTGAGAGGTGGGCTACATTAATATTCAATTTGCTCAGAATCCATGCTAATGAACTACGTAGGATTCGGGTTTTAATTAAAGAAAATAAACCCTCCTTCATTCTTGTCTAAAAATGTTCATAAGGTAAATTTGCATAATCGGCATTTTAGTATGCAGCTTCCCAAGTTCTGCCCTGGTACATAAACCTGTGGTTTTCTCAGTAAAATGTAGCAATTTGTTCTTATGAGTTATTAATAAAATTAATTTTACCTAGATATGTTGATTTTTTTTATTGTTTGTAATTTTTTTTAATTATTTGTGCTGACATTTAGGACCCATTGAACAACAGTGTTACTGTAATTATTAATCAGCTTTTATTCCTTGTGCTGGCATTTATTTGTTCTGTAACATGGGACAAATCACTGGCTGTGTCTCAGTTTTTTGAGCTGTGAGAGAGAGAAGAGTAGGCTTAGGCACACTAGGCTGGTTTTGAGTAAATGCCTTGTGCTCACACAGGACATGGAGCTCCCCAGCAATGGGCATTAGAGCGTTTTGCTCTTCTCAATGATGAATCATGTTAGCTGGGCAGAGGTACTGCTTGCTCCAGCTCTCAGTGGATGATGAGCTGACTGCAGCCTGTGTGCTGATTTCAGCCAGATGTAGTACATCTCTTGCCTTGCAGTCTCCTAAATACACAACTCTAGAAGGAGGTTGAAATGGCCCTACCTGGGTCTTCCTAATGTAGCAGATGATGGATAATTGAACTTTCCCACTGTTCTTTCTTATGAGTGTGTACACAGTTCTACTTTAGTATGTAACAGTGTTTTTTCTCACTTTGTAGCAACATTACTGTTAACCATTTCTAGGTGTTTTATTTCTTTGTTTCTGAAAGTTGCAATTTTGAAGTGAAATTGTACTAAACTTTCAAGTTGGAAAGGGTGAAGAAAAAAGCTGTGTTTCCTGGGGTTTGGGTTACAAGCTAGCTGAGATGTGAGCACACAGCTGACCATTCAGCCTGCAGGTGTGGGCTCAGTTTCTGGGAGTGGGTGCAGGCACAACCCATGCTTGCAGAACAGAAACTCACCCAGCACTCCATGCAGCTGGGAGTGGCTTTTGTGCTGTGGTCTACAAGCTGGTCTGAAAAATCGGGGCTATGAGCAAATAGGAAGTTTAGCTGTAGTGAGACACACGTGGGGAGGCTGTGCTGTGACATATGCCTTCGTGGCTCGAGGATTTGTGTGCCACTTGTCTCAACGGAGCACTTGAATGCCCTCTTCTATGGCACACTGGGGCTTCCTGCTCCTGGAATAAACTTTGGGGATTTTTCAAGGTGCAGCTACAGGAATAAATGACAGTTATGGCCTGCAGCAGATTTTATTCCTTTGATTTATATGCTACAGAAAATCTTGTTTCTGAATGTAAAGTAAAATGACTGCTTTCTCTTGATGCTGGTATCAGTCCCTGGTATCCCATCTAACTCATGCCCCTTTTAAGCTTTTGTTTCCTTTTTTTTTTTTTTTTCAACAGAATGCAAGGTGAGACTGATCATTCCTCCTATGGGCCTTTCTGTTCTCTCTCTCCAGAAGGAGAGGTGGGGCAGCAGCATGGGCCCTGAGGAACCCCCAGTTACAGAGCAGCCATCTCCTGACAGGCCAGGGGAGCGAGCAGGAGGAAAGAGCAGGTAATACATTCTCCTCAGGAGAGATTTACAGTTTGGAGCAGAGATGAGGGATGGACAGTAAAGCAGCTGCCCACTGCAATTGCTTTCAGGAGCTCACTGATGTAGGATGTGACCTGGGAAGCAGGACTGAACCACCTTGTTTTGCTGCCTCTCTGGAGGAATATATACACCCAGTACAGCTCCCATCTCCTGGCTGTCAGAATAACACACGATCACTCCACTGGAGATCGTTCATCACTTTCACAGCACAATGCATTCTGCTGCTGAGAGATGGCAGGGGCTGGGGGAGTCTGACTGTCAACACTTTGGAGTCCATGCCCTTTAGTGCTATAGGTGTCTTTGAAAGGGTAAAAGCTTTGCACTGTGAAAGTGGTTTTTGTCAGCCAGGGAAAAAGCAATCTGGGGCCAGTCTAAAGATTCCACATTGCAAAGGGGTTATGTGGGAAATTACAGTGGGAGGAAGCAGCTGGGCAGAAAAAGATGTTAATATTAATAGAAAATATTCCAGAAAGCAGAGAGATGGGAAAGAGAGCATGCCATTCCTTCGGATAAAAAACGCAGTTTATTTTTCATCATTATTTTTGTGTTTTTTTCTTTATTCCTGTCCTCCCCTGCTTCAAAAGTGCAAAGCAAAATTGATTTTTGGTACAAAAACATGGTTCTGTTTTACCACAACTAGTGAAAAATCTTGGTATATTGATGTAGTATGAAAATTCATGTAAGTAGTTCCAGCAACATCATATTGGCAGCATTAACTTAAGCACGGGAATTATTTCAGCTCCTCCAGGATTAGAGCTTTAAAAAAATTAGGATAAATTATACTGAATTGAGATGTTTAAAGATAGCTTTTTATTTTTTTTTTTATTGGTACCTATATTATTTTCTGCTTTAATCCAAACTTTCCCAAAGTAGCATATACCCAATTTTCTCATTAACATCTTAAGAGAGCTTTTCTGAAGGGGACTCAGTGAAAACTGAGTGGATGGACAGTAGGATTTTTAATAATTTAAGTGGACAAACTGGTGGCTGCACTCCCTTCTTATATGTCCTGGGGCAAGTTTCTTTGGCTCATTTTTTGAAAAATGACATTTTTTGAAAAAAGACATTTCACGCCAGTTGTAGTTAACTAGGAACATCCACTTGGGGGGGTCTAAAAATAGGTGAAGGGAGGTGCTGCTGGTGGTGAGTGTGTGGCCCTGGGCTGCCTGAGTGCAGGGGCTGTGCTGCTACCCACAGCTGTGGGAGCTGGCAGCTACCTGTCCTGCTGCTGAACGTGACAAGTGTAAATCTTCACGTACTCAGAGCATCAGACCCTATGGCAGAACAGGCACTCTCCTGCTGGGTTTCTGCTTCCAGGACTTGGCTTGAACGATGAACTTACCAGATGGGACAGTATCCTGACAAAGGCAGTCATTTAATGTCAGCTGGCAAACATCAGCACGCATAAAGACTGAGATGCAAGCTGAGTACTGTTTTGAACACTATTTCTTTGTAGCCAAATTTTAGGTTTAGATATCTGACCAAGCTGTAGACCTGACTTGTGCTGTGCTTGAAAATGACATCATTTATTTGGGAGCCTTTCCTGGGAAAATGACAGAAATTCTCAGATTCCCTCCCTCCCTTCCAAATAGGGGAGGAAGTCTGAGAATAGGGTAATTGCCAGTTGTCTTCTATATCTTGAAGCCAAATAAATATATGAACTCATTGGGGGATGACTTGGTGTTACAGTTTAAATATTCCTGTCTCAAAGATGCAGATTTCATCTGATTTACTGCACTCATTGTGATTTTACAGCTTGAATTCCAAAACATTTTATATGGTTGCAAAAAGGCAATACTCTGCTATATCTGCAAATTGAAAAACCTATTGTTGTGCAACTGAGTCACTAGGTCTCGTTATTTATTAACTGTATAAATATCCAGATAAGGCAAGAAGCAAAATTTCACAAACCAAAATGCTCAGGGAAAGATTCAGCAGTTAAAGCATTGTGAATCTCTTTTAATTCTGGCCTCCCCTGCTGCAGTTCTCTCTGGGATACCTGCATTAATTTTGTTTCATTCTCTGTGCTGCTTCTCAGAGTACCAATTAAAAATGGTTGTGCCTGTCAATATTGGCTGGTAGAAAATTGGGCTGGTTATGCTCTGGGATTGCCTTTGGTCACAGACACAGCCCAGAGCAGCCAAGCTGAGCTCTGGGCTCTGGTTTCTCCTGTGATCACAGCCATTTGAGCTGGGAAAATTTGATTTGGATCCACCCTCAGGCTTATTTTTTCCCAAATGATTCAGGCAACTTAAAGCTGACTTGCTGTTCATGGGAGAGGTGAGCTGTCCCTGGTGGTGCTGTAACAAAACACAGTGGTGGGGCATAAACAAAGTGGTGGCTGGGTTAGGCACAGGCTGCTGCCCCAGCCTTGGGTGGGGGCTCAGGCCTGCTGCTGCCACTGGAGTGTGTCCCAGAATTTTAAGTACTTGCTCACATCTTGCATTGCAAAGAGTGTTTTGTTTGTGGTTTTTTTTTTTGGGCAAGGGGATTGTTGTGGGTTTTTTCCTTCTAATAAACAGCTCCAGTTCTGCATCTCTTTACTTCAGTTTTATTCAATTTAGTACTGACAGTTTTGACAGTTTTTCAAAGCCAAAGAGGCTTCTCCTCACTTCCTTCCTTCCTTCTCAAAAAAGTAACATCCAATTTTTTCCCCTCTTCATGGAAAAATTATAAGTCATTATTGCTGCCTTTCAGGTTGGGTTCATTTTAATGACTCTCATACATAATAAACATCTGCAGATGACTGCCCAAATCTAGGACACAAAATCAACATGTCGATCCAGAACAGCTTGGAAAGGCAGCACCTACATCCTCCTCCCCAGCCACACGTTTTTCTTCTTCCACACCTCTTGAAGATGAGAATCTTTAAATTTGTAATCCCCAGACTGACTGGGATAACTATTGGGGAAAGCAGCCTTCTGCTACCATTTCCTGAAAGTTAGTGCTGGGGCTTGTTTCCATCCAGCACTACAGAACTGCTGTTCGAATGCCAGAAACTCTGCAGGTTCCTACATTGTAAAGTACCTCACTGGTAAGATAATTCTTTCCTCAGTGTTCAATTAATTGGGTAGAAAGGATGGAAGGAGTGAATGGCATCTTCCTTTGAACTCTTATAGGTGTGAGCTACTGGATATACTCACTTTTTTAAACATCTTTCATTTCCCTGGCCTCTGCTCAGGACAGCAGCAATGTAGGTTGCCACCTGAGCAATCTCAGAGAACCTCAGCTGACCCTCCCTGCTGTGGTCCTGCCTGTCTGAAATACATCTACATTTGTGTTTGATGCTTCAGTCCCATTTCACCCAGTTGCCTGGTTGCAAGTTGAAGCAGAGAGGGGAAGTGTGTTTCTCACTGCAGCTTAGTGATGGCTGTACCACACATCCTGAACTCCTCTTTTAGACAGCTCCAGTGCATGTGGTTGATTAAACACATCATCTGGCATACAAATGAGAGACATAACTGAGCTGTGCATAAAGATATCCTGCTTATCCTCCTTCTCTGGATTTGCAAAATACCTGTAGCAAAGGCTTCAAAGAGGGGCTGTCTGTGTACCTCTTGCTAGGGCTATAGTGCAGGAAACCCCAGCAGCCTGCACAGGCAGTGTGGTAATTCCTGGCACATCCTTGTGTTGAAAGCCTCAGGATGAAGATGTATCTGAAGAGGGTGTTAGCTGGCTGGGTGAGTTCTTCCACCAGGTCAATGAGCTCATCCAGCTTGTGCAGAGTGCTCCTGCTGACAAGGATGGGGTAGGTGAAGGAATGACCATCCTTTCCAGTACACTGGCTGAAGTCCATCGTGGAGTTTCAGGCACCTCTGCACGTGCCTTTGGGGAACACTCAGTGTGTTCAGTCTGAAAACTGAGGCATCAGAAAAATATTAGTGACCAGCTGGTGAGGGGATGCCATTATCACCTGAACTGCAGCTAGGTATTAGAAATGCCAACTTGAGAGATGCTCAAGTTCTTTCGAGGATCAGAGTCTCTGTGCATAATGTAATTACCTGAATGTCTGAAGTACAGCTTATTTTCCCCTCTTTTAATGAAAGCGGGAATTTAAATGCAAAACTTCTTTTAAGGCACATTAAGCTTTAAGATTTGAATACAACAATCAGTCCATTCAGGCTCTGCTTTCCACAGCTTTTCTCACTTAGCCAGATGACATATGCATGCTGTGTTTTAGAACTGAGCTCTGCCCTCATTTACACCAGGAACCCTCATTAAATTCAGCTGAATTCATTGAATTTAACAGGATGGCCTGGTGTAATTAATGTTTTGAGGACAAAGTTTGTCCTTAGCTTTATTGTTTTAACATCATATAGAGCATTCAGATGTGTAACAGGCAGAATTTAGGGAAGTCAAACACTTATATGTATGTTACATCCAAACCATAAAATGACATTGAGTCTTGCCTGCATTTCATAAACAGCTAACAATTTGCATACAACCAACAGAGATAATGACTTTGCATTTAAATTTTAATTATTCTGCAAGTCTACCAAGATGTCACTTGTTTAATGGCTCGCTGGGCTTAGAGGTCACCCAGTCCAAGTCTCCTCTAATGGCATTTTTATCCGAGTAAAAGCTTCTACTAATAAGAACACAAAAACATGCTGAAGTGAGACCTATGTAGTAATACACATGCATTAGAATGTAGAGAAATCTGGAGAACAGGGGACCTTGTTTACAGAGTGTTTCTTTTATGACTATTTGACTCTGACTAGATAATAAATTTTTATTCTCTGCCAATCAGAATATGGACTGTAATTTACATGTGCAGTATCAGGCACTATGGAACAAAAAAGGAAGTTTTTTACTTCAGTTGTAAAGAGGCAAGTGGCTTCAACATGCTGGATGGTGATGGATCATGCTATTTGCACTTAGCATTGGAGCAAATGCTTCCTCAAAGGCAATAGTACAACAATACAACATCGTGTGAATCTCTTTTGTATTATTTCAGGTATTATTGTAAAAAAATCTAATAGGAATTACAGATAGCTTGGGTTGGAAAGGACGTTGGAAGTTCATCTTCTCCAACCCTCCCCAGGGGCACAGACACCTTCCACAACAACAGGTTGCTTAAAACCCATCCAGTCTTTGTCTTGAATGCATCCAAGGATGGGGAGTCTCTCTGGGCAAACTATTCCAGTGCCACACCAAGAAGAATAATATTTTCCTTATGTCCGAGCTAACCCTACCCTCTTTCAGTTTAAGACTGTTGCCCCTTGTCCTATCACAACATGTCCTTTGTAAATTGTTCAGTGCTCTCAGCATCTTTAACAACAATGGTTGTCACATAACCAGGAGTTCTTTTTATCTCTAAAGAATCCCCATGCCCAAGAAAAGGGACTTATGCTGAAGAAAATATACTCCTAGAATTAAAAAAAAATAAAGTTAGTACAGGTAGTAACATACCTGACCAGATTAACAGCTGTTAACAAAATGAAAACTACAGTGACTTCAACTTGGTTATCAATGTAAACTGAGAATCTGTGCAATTATTGTTAAATCTTGTCTAAAATCCTAGCAGTAATTAAAACAAATGTAAAACCTCATCAAGAATAATGCCAATGTAACTACTTTTAATTTACTATTTTAATACTCGCTAAAGTTATGTAAATGGTATTTAAGCTCAGCTGAAGCAGGTGGTGCTGAATATTTAATTTCTGAGTTTAGTAGTGGTACCTTAGGATAAGTCTACCCAGGTGCTGCACAAGTTTAATTCAGATCCAGCTGTTTAACCTAGAGGCCAAGTCAGAAGCAGAAATACCAACTGCTTTAATTTTTTTCAGTTGATTGGTACACACTAGCTGTTGTTTCAGTGTACAGGTATGGCATGTCAAACAGAAATATACTGTAAAAATAGAGAAAATTCTGTTTCTGTATAAGCTGTAGGCTTATGTCTTTTCAGGTGACCAGTGACTTTGTAGCATCCTTATGCCTCTGCATGTCTAGATTGCATTAGTTTTCAAACAACCTGATGTTTGAGTACAACTGTTTGACCCCTGTACAGTATCTCCAGATGGACAAGCGTAAAAATGAGTTATTGGTTACTTAAAAATACAGGTGGGGGTATATAAAGGGAGTGAAAATTAACTGATGAATATGGTATTAAAAAAATGTAACACACTTACAGAATTGTCCCATGGCGGTGATTTATGACAAGAAACTCGTCGAACTGCTACGCATTAAATCTCGAAACAATAAAACCCCTCGATGAACAGATGCATACAGTGTGTTCATGTATGAGTGCTAGTATCTGCATTGAATCTTTACGATACAGATGAAGGGAGAAATGTGGGCAGACATGTGAAATACACTGGTATCACAGTGATTCCAAAAATCTGTGTTCTGAGGGATGCCAAAATCAGTGTATGCTGATATGCTGTATCACTGATAACTGCCTTGTGTCCTGAACCCCATTTGCTTCCACTCTGTGTGGCCCAGACCTTAGATATCTCTGCCTCAGGCTCTGTATCGTTTTCCTGGGAAATACTTTGTGCTCAGTGTTTTTGCTTGATAATGGGAGAGGAACTGAGCTGAAACCCATTGTGTTTCTACTCCAACTGGCAGTGCTCCTTTCCCTACTCAGCCCAATGCCAGAGTGGAACAGCTTTGCAGAATTCATGTGTTTTAATCTGAAAGATTTAACAGTAACACCATACCAAGGAAGTAGAGGGAGACTATTTAGTATAGTCCCTCATGCTGTGGGAAACTGATACTGTGCAGGACTGCATGACTCCCTCACATGCTCTTGGACATGTCCCTGTGCTCCTGGGATTTGGACCAGATGGTCTCCAGCAGTTCCTCCCAAACTCAAGCATGCTGCTGTGATTATGAATGATGGCTATCAAGCAGCCTCCTCTGACAGCCACGGACACACAAAGGTATAATATTCAGGATGGGGACAAAATGAAGCACACACGGTAGAAGCAAATGAAGAGAGGTGCATTCAGGATTTCCTTTCTGTAATACACATACTGATACTCTGTCAGTAACTCCTAGCTGGTGAAATAAGATGATGTGCCTTGCTCATTGACTGCTGAAAAATCATCATAATGATATAAGGTTAAATTCAGTTTTTCTCATAAAATAATCTGAGCAATTGATTGTACACACACACACACATATATATACATATATATATATATATTATAGTGCACTGTAATGAGGAGTAACTGGACAGCAATAGACCTGTAGGGATGAAGCTGGCTCTAAGTCAGCACAAAGTCTTTGCCTTGACAGGCCTGTTAGAGATGACAGGTTCTGCAGTAATGCCACTGCATATTCATAATTGAATAGATTTTATTTCACATTTACACATTAGCGAAAGTATGTACAATTTAAAAAATCAGCCTTGCTGGAAAAATTAGATGGAAATCATCTATCCTAACTTGAGACACTGAGTATTAAAGCTGTCACCCTCTTTGACAGCTACAGCCTCTAGAAGAGCCTGCTTCTTCTGCATACTGCGAGATGACTCCAGTTCATACATGGTGGTCAGGTTGAAGAGGACACTCTCATGTAGGTAGTGCTGAGGGTCCTGCTGAACCATTCCTTCCAGCTGCCGGAGGGAATCTTTCAGTTTCCCCAGGTAAAGAAGACAAACAGCAGCATTGTTGTTGGCCTAGTGAAAAACATATTGTAAATAAATACTGGGTTTATAAAAAAAATTTATATATGTATGTATTTACAAATTGTGAGAGAGAAGGAAAAGAAATCTAGTATCTGCAGTTACAACATATTTACTGTTTGCTAAGGATTACTATTCTGCATGTGTGTGCAAAACTAAAATACATTATCAATTATACAATGCTATCCTTTTCTTCTTATAGTTCTCAAGATTTACCCTCTGCCAGTAGGACCTGCTGACTTCTAAGAGCTGAAACTCCAAAAGATAAGAGTCTAAAATTAAATATAAATAGTACAGGACATTAGTTAATTTTGAAAGCCAAGTGAAACAAATTTCAGAAACCACATGAGCCTCTACATGCAGTCATTTTCATAGATTTTTTTTTTAATTAATTCACTATATTTTCAGAAGTGTTTTTCTCTCTCTCTGGCTTACATGTCCACATAAGCAACAGGAAAACACTTTCTTATCACAAAGGCATCTACAACAGACTTCACGTAAATCCAGTCTAAATACATCATAAATGATCAAGCCAGGTTCCAAACCCCACAAAATGGGTTTTCTGAGTTACTGAAAGATTTCAACAGTACAAAGCGATATAACATGTTTAGCAGCAGAAACTTTCATATTTTCTGAAAGCTGCAAATAAAGAAGAACATGGACTTTTAGAAAAAATTATTTTTCTGTCCATTCAGGAAACTTTACTGATATTGTGTGATTTATAATAAACACTATTTTATAGCCTGAAAAATAATGCAATTCACGTGTTCCTGAAACTCAGTCCCTTCAGTCTGTAAATGGCCTTGGAGCAGATTACTGGGGGTTAGCTGTCTTACATGACCATGCACTGAAAACAGCCAGGTGCAGGAAACCCAAAGGTAAACAGCTCTTTGATCTCAGCTTGTGACAGGAACCCAAGGCTCTGATATGCAATGTGTTAAAAATGTCATATTTAAAATTACAAGATCCTTTCAATGTTGTGTGAAATCAAGTTAATTTTATACGCTTTGGCAGCTGCCGTTTCTTTTTCTGACATGCAAGTCCATGCTAAAAACAGAGAGTGCAAAAAAAAGCACTTTTGCAAAGATCCTATAAAAGAAGAGTGTCTTGGAATTTCTACATGCAAGCCTAAGTATTCACGCCCTTCACACAGACTGGGTCTTAATTTCCCATCCCATTTCCCTTATCCTTATGTATTCTGAAAACCTTTGGGCACACATGCCACATCCTATTTTTCTGTAAAGCTCTGAGCATACTCTGGGTACTAATTAAATCCATGCATGAAGTATTACTAGAATAATTTAGGTGTTCATTATATATGTAGCAATTTGAAGATTTACCACAGCATTTGATGAGTCGATCCTTAAAATTTCTGTGAAAAATCGATGAGCTTCTGCAAAATTATTCTGACCAAGGTGGAGAAATGCTCTAGAAAGTAAGTGACATATAAATAAGTTCTCCTCAAAAACCCAAGGTAATAATACATTTCAAAAAGAACGGACACCATTTTTTATTTTTCCTGTTACAGATGTGAGAGTTTCTGACATTTGTTCTTCACAGTGTGAAGGAGACGCTGATTTACAGACAAATGGAATGATAACTTGGATCACTCAGCTATTATATTTTCTGCCTACAAAAGCAACAGTATTCATTGTGTTTTTATTAATTTAAATGCAGATACTCTCTTCCCAGAATTATTTCTCTTCATGAAATCAGCCATATATTTTTCAGAGCACTTTGGAATGGCATCTTCTAAATGTACTAAGCCAATGTGCTAACCATTGCAAAGTGGGTCCCCCATCACACAGCTCGATTTACAACAGTGTATTCAAGCATCCTTTGAAGCTACCAGGTGGTACTTTCCTGGCAGATCTGATTGTAGCATAACTGCCCAAAATAACTTCTTCTCTCCTAAGAGGTATTCATGCAAATGTATATTGAAAAAACACAGTGAAAATATGCAGTGCCTGAAAGAATGAGAAAAAGCTTTGTAGAATCAACTGAAAGATCACAGTTTCAATGCAGGATAATATGACTGTACCAAGTTATAGAGATCTCCTGAGTCTGTATGCCGTTCAGTCTCACTTATGACAGATAAGTCCCATAAAAGAGAGGAAGAGAACAAGATTGTCTCAAGGATATTTTAATGATCACCTTGCATACTTTTAGAGCTACATTTTAAGAAGTTTTACTTAGCTATTAAATTATCTACCTGTTCATTAAAACCATAATTTGGCTCTGTAGTCCATCCAATTTGTGAGTCACTTTCTCAACATCTTGAAAATATTTTTCTGCAGTTTTTATGTCTCCAATCTAGACAGAAAAATCATAAGTAAGTTACCACAATAAGAAGAAAAGAGCTACATCCTGATTATATCTTATAAGGACACAAAAACATATATAACATATCAAAGTCCATTATCAATCTCTTTACACAAGGTGTCTGTGTAACACCTGTTGCCAAACAATGTATTTGAAGAGCCACTTAAAGGTAAGGAAATGCACCCCAAAAGCATGTGCAGTTTCCCAAGGAAGTTTCTCAGCTGGGGGCTGTGGAGCACTGGTGGACTATAGGGCAGGGAGGCCCCATATCCTCATTTAGCTCCTTTGTTGTAACCAACTCCACAGTTCAAAAAAGTAGCTGAAAATGAGAAGTGGTCAGAGTTACTTTTGATGAGATGGGGCATTAGTCCACAGGAAGGGAAGACAAACACCAGTGGCCTCGCAGGTAGCACAGGACCCACACCTGGTAAACCCACAGCCTCTGGGCCGTAGCCAGGGGCCACAGGACAACGTCAGCACATCACACCACATTGTCAGAAAACAACTCCAGTACAATGGGCCACTGAGGATATTGGGAAGATGGTCCATTTGCAGATTAAAAAAACCACCAAAGAGTGAGTTGAGCAAGATGAAGGAATGAGAGATTTGAAAACTGGCATAAAGAAGTAGAGAGTTGATGGCGGGTAGAATGGGGAAGGGGATTTATAAAAAGGAAGAGGTATTTCACCTGAAGGTGTGTCACATACATTGCTTTTTGAAATGAAAACAATACTTAAGGAGGCTACTTATTTGGAACATAAGTTAGCAGCATATTTTTCAGGCTGGAGAGATGGAAGAAGACAAAAACTTACTACTAGGTGAAATAAATCCATCAGAATCTATCAAGAGGAGTAAAATTAAACTAGTTCAGAAGCATAAAGCCATGGAAACCAGGCAGTCCTCAGGTGAGGAGATTCAAGGGGCCCTCAAGAGACCACCCATTTCTTTAAGAACACTATGAAAAATGTTTGTGACAAATTTGTTGACATCTCCTCACTGTTCTCAGATGGTGGATATTACACATATGAGTCTTACTAGGAAACTTAATCCAGAATTCTTAAATTGCCCTAGCATCAGAAAATACCTTCTATCTTATTGCACTTTCTACCTCAGCTTCTTGTCCTGTCCATAGTGGTCGAGGAGAATGTACAACTCCTCTTTTTTTTATAGTCTTTTGCACACTTGAAATTTTTTTCTTCCCGTTCTAGAATAAGAACCAATTTTCAGGCAAAGCAGTGTTTACCCCTTTCTCATAGATAATGCTTTCTGGATTCTCTGAACTCTCTCCTGGTACTTCACATCGTCCCTGAGTACCCACATAGGAAGTTTCCACAATCCAACTCATCTCTCAACAGCAGTGAGAAGCAGGAATCACTTTAAGTTTCACATGCAAATATGAACTCTGCTTTTACGCCAAGTATCTGGAAGTCCAATTTGTTTACCCTTGTGTAGTTTTCTAACTCTTGACCTATTTCCTTTCTACAAGAAATAGGCTTATTGTTGCTTCTCATTTTGTATTTTTATATTACTCCCAGTCTTTGGTAGCTTTGCTGTTTGAATCACAGTCAATTTAACATTTCAGCTTCTCAACTTGTCAAAGATTATTTTGCATTCTGATCCTGTCCTTCATAGTATCTGTACCACTCCCAGCTTGGCATCATTTTACAAGCATGCTTCACATTTCATCATACAAGTATTACCTAACCAAAAAATACAAACACTACAAATCCTAAAGAGATCCTTGTGGAAAAGATATCTACAAGTCCTTCTAGTCATCAGCAAATGACTTTCCAACTGCACTTTTCAGAGACAGCAAACATCCATCCATCTGAAGATATCATCTACATTTCTTCCCAGTTTGCTTATGGGAATATCACAGTGGCAAGACCCAAAGCCCTACTAACACCACTCATCTAACAGATACAGCTTCACCTCTAACCACAAGACTTATCCCTTGTTGACATATGGAAATTATTCTTGTTTACATTTAGGAGATGATCCAATTGAACACTGCAGTCAAAGATGCAACTGTCCATCTACCAAGCATTTCTGGAACACCCATTAACAGTCTTTTCTGATGGAACAGATGCATTTCTCCCAGATGTTATGTAATTGGACTCAAAACAAAACAAATATTAATTGTAAAATACCATACATTCAGTCATAATGACAAAGGTTACAATTTCTCTCTATAAATCCCACTAAAGATGTAAATCACCAAGAAAATAATTACATGTAACTAAATGATAATGCTGGCATAGTGTAAATGACTCTGTCCTCAAGTATTTTTAGCCTGGTAATCCCTTAACCATGGGAACAATCAATTTCTGAAGTAAGCTACCAGTTCGCTCTCCTGGGAGCTTGATGAGTCCAGATCTAGCATGCTTTGATTCTAATCACACATTATTTGTGATCATGAATAGTTCTGATTTCTTAGCAGCATCTTGTATCTTCTCAGCAAACATTCCAAACTCTTAAATCTCATTTTTCCCACAGAGGGGAAATGGCTTAGTTCTTAAAAGTTTTTGGTGGGAAAGATAATTTAAAAGATAACTAGTTTTAATTAGTTATTTAAGTATTTAACGTCTTTATCACTAATTCACTTGTTTATCACTTTATCACTTATTTAACTTAGTTCAGAAAGTATGACATCAGTAAATAATAATAATTAGCATGTCAAATAAAAATGGAGATTCTACTGTTAACCTCAAATAATCATATTCTCTAATAAGGAGAATATACTATATGCTATATACAGTATACTATATGCTTAACTTTGTTGTTTGCCTGGAAACCAACATTATTTTCCTTCTAGAAATTTTGTATTGCTTTTGACTCAGTTTTGCAGAAATTTATTGCAGAGGGTAAGGCCAGGCAGCTTTTAATTTTTTTTCTTAAAGTACTTATTCTAATGGAAATTTTGGATAGGTCAGCCAGCGAGAGCTACACAGTATAATCCTAGAGACTAAAATGTATTCATTGTTTCTCCATTTCATGTGAATTTCTGTTTTACAGGTCAGGTGACTGCTAAAAGAATTACAGTCTTTACGAAAATCCCTTTGTGATAGCCGCTGTCTTTTTCTCCATTCTGCACTTCTAAAATTCTCATTTCCCACTTTTTAAGGCAACAGCCGAAGGTGGTTCATCAGATCTGGACCTCCTTATGTTCCACTTACAGGTGACGACAAAGAGGATGCCTTTGACTAGTTAGCTCAATTTAATTAAGAAAAAAAAAAATCAAAGCAAAATAAATAATAAAGCAAAGTTTTATATGTTGAAAAAGGCTGAAATTTTTCTCTTAAACTCTTGAATTACACTTTATTCTACTTTATTGCTTTGTTTCATATGTGTGATGTCTATTGTCTAACAGTGTCTGTGACTCATAAGCAGCTGGAATCTGACTGCCTTACACCTCTCTTGGTAAATGTTCAAAGTTAGCAGCACAGTCTGAGGTTATCTGGGAATTACTACTTGTTTCTGAGAAGTTGTGACATTTGAATGAGAAAATTACTTTTTCTATTTTAGCTGCAAGAAATTTTTTTTTCTAGAGAAAAGTGTGCCTTGTTAACAGTGCACACTTGCCACAGAGTGATGTTACCTGCACACTTACTACAGAGTGATGTTACCAAAATGATGATGCCCAGGACTACAACACATTTATCTTTCTATAACTCAGACGGCTTGGTTTTGATTACCTGGACACTGCCTACTTCTCTTAATTTATCAAAATCTTGCATCTGTTGCACCAGGACCCCCAAACAGAGCTGAAAATTTTGTCACAGAAAAAAATAACAAGCCAAGCAATGACACCTTATCTCCTTAAGGTGCTAGAAGAAAGGATTAGAAATTATTCTTTTTAACTTCTATTTAGGTCACATGAAAATATCAAGGACTCCTCATAACCCCTTTTACTATGTCCAGATCTGACAGTAAAACCCCTTGGAACTGGAACCCTGTTGTCACAGCCAGTATTGTGGAGGTCAGTGATTTCAAATGATTCTGTAAGTTAGAAGATGCTTTCCTCATGGGAGTGAAAATTTCTTCATAGCAAATGGAATAACAGACAGACTCTGGGTGTGGCATCAGGGCAGACACTCTTGTCAGAAAGGCAGTGCCAGTAGCATACCCAGTCATTTTCCCAGTAAGACCAGAACTATTAATAACTTGTATTTCCTTTAATATTTTCCATATTTACAGTACCATTCTTTAATACACATAATTATAATGTTCCCTATTTAGGTAATAATTAATGCACACAGCCAATATCATAAAATTGCTCCATAGTGATGGAGATCCACTTTAAAATAGAGACTTTTAAAGACAGACATGTCTAACACATTGTAAAACCATGCTCCTGCTGAGACCTGAAAATCCACAATTGAATTTGAATGACATTCTATGATTTCAAGCAAGCAATGTTAATAATTATCTATTAAGAGCAAATTACTCAATTTCAATATAATCTTATTACAGCAATGTCACAAATAAGACCATTTGTAGATACTTGACAATCCAAAGTTAGATTTATCATTAATAATAAAAGTTGATCAAAGGGGAAAAGTTTGATTTATCAGTATCATAAACACAAAATAACTGCAAAGAACTTGTGAGATACTAAAAATTAAAAAAAAACCAGATAGCTATTTAGATGCATCATTTTATGAAAAACAAAAAAGACATACTATTTTTATTTACCATTAAATACAGTTACATGGACATTAATTATACTTTTCTGTATCCTGCCCTCCCCTATCTTCTCAGGGCTATGATCTAGACAAAAGAAGGACACTCCTGAATTTTTTCTAGATGAAGATGGCAGTTATACAGTGTGACCGAGAGTTGCATGCAGTCCAAGGCAGTTAGACATGAGATTTTGAGGGAAATTCTATCTCACTAATGTCAATGGGAACTTTACACTTAGTTTTAGGGAATGCAGAATGTTACATTCTGAATAAAATACTAGCAAATCTTTCTACAGCATGTTCTTTGTTTACTAATGCACTTTTAATACTATAGGCGCTTTATATTTCCAAATTGTATCTAAAATGACACGGTAGAAGGATTTTTCTTTTGAGCATTGCCTCTACAATTTGACATGTGCCCTCCAAAAACAGCTATAGTTTTAAATGCAATGATTATTCTCTACGTAGCTATCAACAGCAGTATTACTAGCAAATTTAGAATAAATGCATACCTGAAGGAAAATCCTTCCAATTCCACTCAGCAACTGAGGCTCTTGCTGTGGGTAATATTTGATGACAGAGTGGTAAGCATCTACAGCCAGCACGTAGTCCTAAGGGTGAAATGCATACAATCAGGTATTTAAGCTCAGAATAGTTCAGCCTTTTTGTCACCTTCTTTGTAAAGATATATTCCAACAGAAAAGTATTTGCAACTTGTCAGTGGGACCGAATTTCCATCAATCCCTGTAGGCATGAGTAGCTGACTACATTTGGTCTTTTCTCAATTATACTGGAACTGCATACACAGGGGGATCTTTTTTTTTTTTTTTTTTTACAGGATCACATTCCTTTTGTAGCTAAATGCCACAAATTAAAACTCTGAACATGTACTCTTCATCTTAGATTATGATTTAGGATGAAAGTCAAGCACCTTCTGTGTGACTAGGGGTATACATACTTGAGAAGTGTCTCATGTTTCAAATATGTGTATAATTTACATGGTTTAACAAACTATATTCCAAAGCTTTGTGAAGTGCCTGTGCACATGCTCTTGTGAAAAACATCACGTGACAAAAAATGCAATTCCTGCACATCTTCAGATGACAAACTAGCACTACTACACCAAGGGATACAAGATATTTTCCCCTTCCTCCACCCAAATTGTTGTTTTTTTTACTGCATAAAAGGAAGTAATCTAAATAGAAAACATATTTGGGCTAAAACTAAGTGAGGGGAGGACTGGTTCTGAACTTCAGAAAGCTTTGCAAATGACACAATGTCAGCATAAAGGCCACGCTGGCAGGGGGCAGGCAGTGTTGAGATCTCCCTGCTGAAGATGGAATGCCAGTATACCCTTCCAGCGAAGGACCAGCGACAGAAGATTAAATAAATGGGCCCCATTTCCCACTGGAAAGAAATGTCCATGTGACCAATTCCTGCAGTTCAGCTGTTTCATGGCTGAACTGCAGTAATTCAATGACCTTGACAGGATATGACTTGTCAGAGCTTCAGAGCCTGGCCACGTGGTTTGGCAGGCAGAGGGGAGAGGCACTGCCTGTGCTCTGTGCTGGCTGTAGCTGTAGGAATGTCCACTGGCCCAGGGCTGTGCCAGCCTCTGTTGCTGCAGCTTAGAGAAACATGAGCAGAGGCAGAGAGCACCTGCCTTCACTTACAAGGGCCAGGCTAAGAGAAGGCTGAGGACTCTGTGTGCTGTAACTTTGGTGCTTCCCAACAGTCCTACTCTTCAACTTAATACAAGAATTGTGGTGGGCATTAGAAAACAAAGGACAATGGAGAATAATCTTACAAAACTACACAGACACCTTGGGCTACTCTCTGCCCTACCACTATTCTTAGTCAAATTATAGTACTCATTTAACTTGTCCCTAATGTGATCACAGCTACTAGTAAAGGTTGTTTTTCTTCATCTCCTGCTTGGTTTGAAGAATCAATGTTCCCCATGTGTAATTAATTTATTTTCCTGAGGATGCACTTGAAAGGAGTAAACCCTGTATCCAGTTCTGAAGTCCTCAGCATAGGAAACACATGAACGTATTGGTGCAGCTCCAGAGGAGGGCAACAAAAATTATCAGAGGGCTGGAACATTTCTCAAGAAGAAAGGCTGAGAGAGTTGGGGTTGTTCAGCCTGAAGAAGAAAAGGCTCTGGAGAGACCTCACTGCAGCTTTTCAGTACCTGAAATGGGCTTACATATCAGGGTCTGTTGTGGTAGGACAAGGGGTAATGGTTTTAAATTAAAAGAGGGTTGATTTAGACTAGATATAAGGAATGAATTACTCACAGTGAGAGCAACGAAACACTAGAACAGGTTACCCAGAGATATGGAGGATGCTCCATCCCTGGAAACATTCCAGGTCAGACTGGTTGGTGCTCTCAGTAACCCAAACCAGTTCAACAGGTCCCAGTGCACAGCAGGGGTAGGTTAGACTAGATGACCTTTTAATGTGTGTTCTGACCCAAACCATTCTATTTGAAACATACTGTTTTATACAAACAAAAAGTCAAGATAAGTCTTTGGAGTCTGATCTGTATATGAGAGAAATTACATGTCCTGTAATAGTAGAAGATGGGTTAGCCTAGGAAAGTCCTCTGCAGGACCTTTCTTTTGCAAACAACTTGTATATTGTGGGTATAATGATTAATTCTGAACAATTAATTATTAACATTTAGAGTTTATTACAATTCTCATGTGGCATGAAAAGCTCACACTTATTATTGGTAATAAAAAGATTTCAGAGGAAAACCAACATGCCACATACACAAGTGTATTTATTTAAATGCTGCTGTATTTATCATTCACAACTCAAATGTGATGAAATTAAAGCAACCATAATTTTTCATAAATTTATGATTTAGGAAAACTTCAATTATTATAACAGCTCTCAGTAAAGGACTTCATTGATCATGGAGTACGACTGTGTTGGAACAGGGACCCTTTGACCTAGCTCTTTAGAGGAGCCCCAGCCATGACTGCAGTACCTATTAATCCTTCCAAGAGATTCTACTAAATCTGAAGGATTGTCTACAACTGTGATTTTTAATCCCTTTAAGCATCAAATGTGGTCACTAGAGAAATAATTTTCCTGTACCAAATTCTGTGGTCTAAAGCTGCCCCTTATCCAATGCTCACTCTTGTGCACACTCTGAGGTTCTGGCTACACAACAAATGTGTACAGCACAACTATGAGGGATTTGGGCTCTGCAGTCACATCCCCAAACTAATGCAGAAACAACACCCAAGAGACCATGCAGCAAGTTGACAGAAAAGTGCTTCTGCCAGCTTAGTTTACAGCTTAGCATGAACTGACTGCAGAAAAGCCTCAGCCACAAGAAGCTGTACGAGTGGGCAGTGTTTGCACCATCAATACAGCACAAGCTCCCTCATGTACACAGCAGCCAGCTTTGGAAGGAACAAGCAGCCAAGTCTTAGAGGCCCATTCTGCAGGGGCTCCATGGATTTGGCCTAGTCAGGCAAAGAAACCCTCCTCCTTTTCTGCACTCCTTATCTTCATCTCCAACACCATATGCATTACAACTACAAGTACATCAACAGTGACAGCTCCTGAAATGTGAGAGGTGAACATAAAGAGGCTGTGCACTCTGTTGGTGGTCACTGCACGCTCTTTCCATACAACAGCACAGCACAGCATATCACATCTGTGCTTACCCACCCCATACCTTTTTGTATCTGTCACAGAAATAGGAACCATTTCTTCCAGAAGATGACAAAAGACTAAATTATAAATGTCCAAAGGCAAAAGCAAGGATGGCCCCAGGATGAAACTGTGAAACATCATCATACCTATGCTCACTTCTAAATACAGCCTCATCCTGTGGTCACCTGTGGATCCCACAGTGAGTTTAACATGCATTTATTATTCTCCCCACACTACAACAAAAACATTAGGAGATTTCTTGAACATCCCACGTGATACACAATGGTACTATTCTCTGGTGAGTTACAGAGGCATCTTATCTGACAGTTCCTTCTGATGGAGCACATTGTACAATAGATGATATTTGGTCTCACTAACTAAAGTTGTCATTCACAGTTTTGCTAATGTGACATAATACAAAAAGACTGTCTGATGGAATGATAAATATACACTGCCTCTGAGGAGTGAGGACTTGATTGATACAAGGTGTGATTGTGAGGAGTAAAACATATTAAGTATTGCCAGTAAAAACCCCAATGACTATAGCCTGTGATCTTAAGATATAGAGATGGGGCTGACATATTGTCAAGGGTCTTTAATTTAAAAAAAATTAACAGCCTTCCAGTCTTCCACACCTTTGTAAAAAAATCCCAAAAGGAGGTCTGAAGTTACAGTATTTAGGATACAAATGAGAATTGGCCTATTGTTTTATAACTTGCTATCTCTTTTATTATGAAAATTTTAGGCTAACATTACATATACTGATCGAAAATAGTTCTAGTAAGGCACTGGACCTATTTGCTGGAGTATGTTTTTCTTTTACTGCACCACAGTAGTGCAGTAGCATACAGTATAACTGTATTTCCCTTCACTGTCACTGCATTACACATTTTCCTATTTCCCTCACAACCACCTTAAGTGCTTAATTAGAAACAAGCATAAATGACCATGATGTGTAGAATGCTGAGAGTAAGTTCAAGAAACTTCAGAGTAAAAATCTTAGTTACAAGGAGTGGGTAGTTCATAAATACTTTGTTTTGGGAAGAGAGGACAGGGATAACTTCTCCTTCCTCTCTCTCTAGTGCAGTTGTGGAAGGGTTATGAGAGATTCACAGTGCTAGGAATCCGGAGAGCTGTAATGCAGGACTCAGGCAAAAGACACAATGATTCATGCAGTCTTTCTCCTTTAAATCACAGAGGAACCAAAGTCCTCAGGCATCAGTACCTTGTGTCACTAGCACAAGCTGTTATCTCCTTCTTAGTACCATTTTAATTGTATTATACCCAGACTGAAATCAACTCCAATGCTTTTGTTTTATGAAGGGCAAGTTCTACAAAAGCTAACACAACACTGAAGAAAACTAAAAAGCATGAAATGTGCCTTTAATTAGAGTGCATTTATAATATATATGTAAAATACTTAGGTGTTTATTCCTTAGAGAGATAAAAATCTGGTAAGATAATGTCAAAAGGGATTTTAACTCAGATGAAAAGAACTTAAAAAGTTTTTAAGACACTTCCATGGTGATTTAGTAAAGTGACAGGCATTTTGCAGACAGACTTTTGAAATTAAACAATGCACATCATCAGCTATATGTTAAATTAAACACTCCCCTCATGCTGCTATCTTCAGGATATGCTTTCATAGTGACATAAGCTCACAGTTCTTGTAAATGGAGTCTACAGTGAGAGGTGACATGGTCTCCCCTTCCCCTCCTGCTGCATTTCCACATCTTTCCTAAGTTCCCCTTGCTCACAGGGAACGGGGAAGCTGATATCAGTTGATACAACTGCAATCCACCATTTCTTTGTCATTTGGTTAAGTCCAGCAGTGGTGCACAGAAAGAAAGTAGAACCTATTTAAGAAAGGTTATCCAAAAAAAGGGAGATATCAAGAAAGAAAGACTGCCTTGAACTGCTACCAAACCGGTCACACGGATGAAGGGACAGAGCAAGCAGAGTTCAGTACCTGGGAAAGACATTCCCAGAGTGTAAGAGACTTGACTGATTTCCTGTGTCTGGATGAATCATTTTGCCTTCACTTGCTAACTCCAAAATAATATACTTCCCCATCTCAAAATTTAAGGAGATGTTTAACTATGAAACAAATGAGGCATATTTAAAAAGGCAAAACCCATTATACTACATAAACAGATTTTTTGATTCAGGTAAGTAATGCAGAAAAGATATTACATGAAATAAACCTAATTAAGAGTTGAGGATAACGAAAGTGGATTTAAATAGTTATAGGGCGAATATCTAATCAAGTGGGGTTTATTTTAAATTTTGAAGTGTCAGTTCTGACAAGATTGTTCCCTGTTAAATACTACTGTAGGTTTTTTTGCCAAAGAAAGAGGTCAGTAAAAGTAAGATAATATGTTTGGGATTTTTCTTTCATACCAAAGTCACACAGCTTTACTTCAATAAATTATTATTATTATCATCAACTACTTGCCCAAGGTATTCATCACCCAACAGAACCCGGGGATCAAGCACAGTGTTGCAATATTGTAAATGGTCACTAGATGGCAATAGATGGCACTAACTTGGAGAACGAAATCGTTTTTTCTTAAATTACATACACTTGAAACACTAGAATAAACACAAATGAAGTTTTTGAAGTATATGATACAACAGCAAAAAAGGATGGAACCGTGTTAATTTAATATAATTGTTCATGGGAGAACTTTTGACAAAAGTGTGTTTAAAACTTACTTGAATGGATTCAGGCTGAACACCCTGGAAGGTGGAGAAAATGACTACAGTACTGCTGCATGTTAGAATGGTCTGGGGATATTCCTGAAAACTGACAGACTCACAAGTACCCTATAGCCAATGCATTGAAATGCAAATTTCAGATGGAAGTAATTATACATTAACATTCAATTGTGGGTAATTTGGAAGTTATTGTGAATCATAAATTTCTAATTTAACAGCTGTGAGATAGGCCCTAAATACAACTGGTCTTAAGAAGTATCTGAGCTGCAGTATTTCTGAAATATCATTTCCAAAAAGACGATAACTGGAATTCACAAATATATTTGTTACTCAAAGAAAATAGCACTAACAACACCAAACCAGACAAAGGTGAGAACTGCATGTGCATGTAGATTTGTGTGTACACATGAAAAAACACATGACTTAAAAAAAGAATTCACAGCAAAAAGTAAAGTGAAGTGCTTGAAAACATATATACCAGTATTTTTTAATTTATATATACTACTTTGTTTGGGATAGCAGCTCATGCTTTTCTTCAATTGTTTACTGAAAAAACAGAATGATTTAAAAATGAACCTATGTCATGTACCTACTTCAAAAGACAATTTGTTTTAATGAACAATTATTTCTATGCAAGACAGAAATGTTCTTACTACAATACAATCATGAAAACAAATGTGTGTTTCCCCTAATTCTCATAACAAGAATATTCAATTTCATGTAAAGCTCTATAGCTGGGTCTTATATTTAAAAAAACAAACAAACAAACAAAAAAACCCCAGCAAAAACATACTTTTTTGATTTGTTGTAATATTAAGAATGGAGCCTTGTTTGGGAAGTAGCTCAGTAAACATCAGAGGATCAGGTCTGGCATGACCTTGGGCAATAGAAGTGCAGGGAGCCAGGAGTGCAAGTCTTGGCCTGTGAAGATGCTACTGCTGACAGCCCTGCTCCAAGGCTGCTGCTGCTAATTGATTTGTAAAGCACAGTTAGGCTCAGGATAATGGCAGTTTACTGCAAGAATGGCAACAACCCTGTGTTCCTGACCTCAACGTGATCGGCAGAAGTCGTTTTATTTCTACTTCTGAATACAAGGAGAAGCTGAGTGTGTTGCACCAAATGGAGTACAATTGGTTAAAAAACATAAGGAGGAATCAAGGGGGAAACCGCAGCAGTGAAAGCTAGTCACTTTGGCTTTTATTGCTTTCTCTTCCACCCCTAACTACTAGTGAGGATTTAAACTTGAAAGAAGACATATTAGTCTGAGATCAGTTGAGGAGGGAGGATGTTATTTAGACGTTTTGGATCTCTATCAGATACAAAAGCTACAATGTTATTAAACCTCACAAACAGAGCAACATTCCTAGTGCACAGTTTGAAAAAGGCAGAGCACATAATTGCTTTTAATTAGAGCATTTAGTTAAGTGTTTGAAAAATTCAATTTAAAAATGCAAATTCTGTATTGTTATTGCATGTTCTCTAGGATGATTTGGGGAAAAATAAGTACAGATATGTTCCCAAAGAACATTACTGCAAATAGCTATCTATTAAACAAGACATTATTAAGCCTAATTAATTCTTCACTAAGCAAAACCTTCATGTACTGTCAGGTAGTCTTCCCTTATCTCTGCACCAGTAATTCACTTGCATTTTCTCTGACATTCTATTCTGGAATATACGGTACCTCTGCAGTTCTGCCACCCACGTACCTTCATCATTAGCAGACAGTTTGCCATGGAGTACATCACCCGGCCCATACGTGACCTCCACAGCTGAACAGAGGCTGCAAAATAAGAGCAGCTTGTGAATTTGCACAAATAAATTAGAGGTTCTTTCTTGCCATCAATTACTGGTCCTATAAATTACGATTTTGAAAGGTCCCGCTCGTTAACACCACTGGGTTTTAGCCTAGAATTTTTAATCCTCAGCCCTGCTGCAGCCTCAGAGTATTGTGCATCTCTCCAAGGGAATTGCTCAAGCAGCTCTGGGTACCAGACACAAGGCAACAATGCAGAGCAATGGACAGTCACTCAGTTGTCAGCTCAGGCCAAATATTAAACACCAAAATAAGCCATACATTTTCCAACATCAGAACAAAAGGTGCATAAAAGGATTCAAGTGATAATGAGCAACAGTTTAAAAACATGTAATCTACAGCATTAAATGTGATAAATTAAAAAATCAAACATAGCTAGAATGTAATTTCAGAGCCAAAACATGCAGAGTGAGAAATGTCTTAGTCTGGGACTGTTTGTGCTTGCCTCTGGCTGAGAGATATGCTGAAAAAACTCTGCCAAGCTTGTCTGCTTTCCCTATTCTCCTGGAGCTTGCAGGCATTAAAAGCTGCAGCAGATTTCTCCCTCTTGCTTTGCAGACAGACTCCTGATGTTGCAAGAGAACAGTTCACATAGATCCTTATTTTCTCCCATGTTACAGTACCATAGATCAATGCTAGAAATACTTCTCTAATCCTCAAAAATAAACATTAGGACTATTCATTTAATACATTTGAAAAATACATGAATCTCAGTCAATCAGCTATCAAGGTCACTGTAATGATTTGAAAGAGAGTAGGGGGAAGGGAGAAGAGGCTATTTCAATAAAATTGTGACAACTGAGACCATTCATTTGTATCATTAATGTAGTCACTAATGAAAGCATGGCAGATTACACAGATAATTCTTTCAGCACACAAAGAAGTCATTACAAATAAGAAGTGCTTCGTGAAATGTCTACTGCTTTTTCTAAAAATGAAAACTCCTTCCAATCCTCTTCAACAATAAAACGAAAAAATCCAACCCATGAATATTCTCAAATTATCTTTGTCAAAAAGGGAGTTACAATGTAGGGTCCAAGAGTGAACCCAGTATTTCATCCACTTTACCTTACAATCATTCATTACTCCTAGCTTTTGTGTCAGAAATTCCCCTGTGACCACACATCCCTAGTGCTACTAATGGAGATGATATTGTAAACCATGAACAAATACTTCATTACATGTTTCCTTTTTTCTTTCCTTGGGGGTATCTGTAAAATCTGAGCATAATTAAATAACTGCCCATCATTATTTCACTTATGCAAATATCTCCTTTTTTGCACATCCTCATAGTTTGGTAATCACATTCAGTTTTTTAGGAGTTAGGTGACAACAAACTAGATGTTGATTCCTACACTGGAGATACCCAGGTTTCATTTTAACAATCAGACAGCACCAGCTATAGCTCTCAAAAAAAGACTGCAAAACAGGCAAACCAGATGTCTTCAGCCTGTACTGTAAACTGAACAGGAACTGGGTCTGGAAATTCTGTAGCTCTGTGGGATGAGGCTTCTTAGCACTGGCAGAAAGGGGTTAAAAAAAACCTGCAAAGCAGTAAACAAAACCAAAACCTAACAGCAGATCACTGTTTTATTGAGATGCCTGAAACACTCTCTGCAGGTCCGTGCAGCCATGCTTCCACTCTAATTTACTTTTCCTTGTTCTCATCAAGGGCTCTGTACTCCACACTGCCATTCATTTCAACAGGCACTGTGAAGTTACAAAATTGGCATCTTACAGAACACGTTACCAGGCAAGTGGTGCAATGCTAAATCTCTCTGCCTCTGAAAAACTGGCAAATGAGGTGCTCTGTTCCAGGCTAGAGATGCACATGCTAAGTTGATTGGTGTTGCACCTTCTTACACTGGCAGCATGGAAATTACATGCTAAGCATAATCCCCATAACGAATTAGAGCTGTCTTCACATAAAGTTAATAAGGTTTGCTTCAGCAAGTCTCAGATGAAAAAAAGCAAACCCATTATCAGCCTCCTGGAGCTCCAAATGCAGAGATGAAGCAGCGAGGGAGCAGACCTGGCTGACCTCCACAGGCAACAGCAGTCAACAGCCTCTGCAAAGGTCCCGTGGGCTTTTTGGCATTCTTAAACCTAGAGGCAGCTGCACAGTAGACATGTAAAGATCTCTCCAAATTTTCTGCAGCCATGTCCCTTGACAACTACTAGCTCCTGCTTTTCTAACTATGCCTCCTCCCGAGCCCATCTGAGCTCTCAAGCAGAAGCAGAGAGGAGAAGCAAGGAGCCAGTAACTCATGAGTGAAACAGACTGCAGGACACAGGATTATGACATACAGCTAGGAAAAAGTCCTTGTCCCTTAGAGGGGGATTGACACCTTGGTTTTAAAATTGTAAAAAAAAAAAAGATGTGGAGATAAGAATGAAAATTCTAGCAGAAAGTGCTAACAGGGAAAACTAAGAGGACAGAGGCAAAAAGGATATTACATACAGTATTAGATAAAAGAACAGAAACTCATGAAGTGGTGTGCCTTACTTCAATATAAGATTATTTCCCTTTCTGCTAAACCTTTTGAGAAGAGTAGTAAATGTATTCATTTGACTGTATGTGCAAATATCTTTACGATATATGCTGCTCACATGTGTTCATGTTCTTAGGACACACTCAGAAGGTGTATCAAGTCAGGTACAGTAACACATTAAAGCAACTTTTACATCTGGTCAAATTGAAGACCAGGTAGAAAAACAGTTCAGA
Source organism: Bombycilla garrulus (assembly GCA_013400315.1). Taxonomy (NCBI): domain Eukaryota; kingdom Metazoa; phylum Chordata; class Aves; order Passeriformes; family Bombycillidae; genus Bombycilla; species Bombycilla garrulus. The sequence continues at coordinate 155,785 of VXBU01008764.1, forward strand.
CAGGTCTGCACCCTTCCATACAGACACAGTTTTAAGGAATTATTTATAATTTTTTTCTGCTCTCTTTTTTTCCAGCCTCTTCTATCTCAGAGTCAGACTTTTACTTTCCAAGGGCTCTTGTGTGAATGGTCTCCTAGAAAGAACTTGATAACATTCCTTAGACTGTTAGATTAAAGTGAAAGTTTTTTGTTTTCTTGGTGTGTGTTTTGAACTTGCTAGGCATCACGAGGGGTCCATACAATCCATAGCAATGCCTAAAATGTTTCCTTTTGTCTAATTTTCAAGTATACTCAAATGACTTCGTAAGTATAAATTCTGTTAAAAAAAACAAAGCTTGTCCTGATCACCCTTTTTTGGTGCAGTAATTTGCCCTATACAATTGAAGCAACATCACTAAGATAGAAGGAACAATAGAAAACATAATTGGATACAAAATCATGAAAATGATGATGTAGCTCAATATAATCTAAATATTATTCTAAAGAGTGCCTTAGATATTTCAGGAGTCTAAGTACCATGCAGCTACAGTGAGACTCAGCCATCCGTGCAGCAGCACCCAAGCCGGAGTGGCAGCTCAATCAGAAAAAACTGAGGGGATGGCAGACATGAGGTTTGAGAGGAGTCAGCTAAGGCTTAAGATGAAACACCCATCTAGCTGCAACAGCAATGCACTTAAATATTCATCACTAAAGGGTAACAGCCATGTTGTTCCTCCGAAGTAAGAGAAAGTATTGATTTACTGCACGAGTTTGATCAAGGGCAAAACTGTGAAATTAATTCCAGCAGAAAGTAGTACAAGGTGTTATCATTTCAGGGGCTGAGTAGGCTATAAGATTACAAAACTACAGTTTTAACCAGTCTGGGGCAGTCTTGTGAAAACTTCTGGCACACTTAGGCAAGCAGTAAAAACACACTGTCTGAAAAAAATGTTTAAAGAGTACCTACCTTGTCTGTTCTCCTGTGTAATGTTAGTCATACTTCCATCTTCAGCTAAGCCTTGTTCCAAATTTTCTAGTATCTGTAGTAATTTTTTTAAAGTAACCAACATGAGTTTCAACAGCACTGCATATTTAATACAAATTATCTACAATGGACAAGCTCTGTGTAACAGTACAGGCAATTCATGCAGGAATGCTTCACCTAGGTACAGTTCAAAATTACTGGTTATTACCATAGCTAGATCAATTGTACAAAGTAAGAAATACACTGTACTGTAGAAGGAGGTTAGATATGATACTTACAGAATATTAAATGTGTGTTGGTGTTTTCTACAGACAATCAAGACAATCTGTACCTCTAGAAAGTCATCCCATGCCACCAATTTTAGACATATTAAGCTGGAAGAAATTGCCCTATGAGATACCAAGCCCTTTTCACAGACTAGAGTGAAGTTTTGAAATTAGGTTAATAAATTCATCTACAAAGAACTTAAGAGCTAAGAGAGACATACAATGAATGTAGACTATTTACCACCTGCCAGCTGTGCCAGGCTAATTTTCCTGGTAAGAACTGTTAAGCCATGACAAATACAAGGTAATATGGTTTAATGTAAACTTTGGTCAGAGGGCTAGACTGAGCTGTCTTACCTCAGATTTTTTGAGGCTATGAGCATACACCAGTATATACTGCAGCTTAGATGACAGGTGGCAATTTATGAGCTGGCAGTGGCACGCCTGCAAGACTGACTCTCAGTCCCACTTTTAAAAGCAGTTCAGGCACCTAGAAATCACTTAGAAACCAAAGTGCCACCTTTCAGTGTCAAATTCCTAGTGTATAATAAGACATCTTGTCAAAAAAAACCCCACATTCTTCTCTCCCACAAATTCAAACCACTTTATAATCTACTTTCTGTGGTCTAAAACCTCTTATCTTTCTCCTCCACTACAAAATATCTGGTGATTTCTTCTCAAATCCAGTAAGGTCCAAGGTTCCTACTCTTGAAATGGTATAAACACAATGAGGGGCCTTCATCAAGGCGACATGCTGTCTTGTTTAAAAAGACAATGGATTTCTCTGAAAACATTCTCACTAACATAATCAAAAAAGGAAGAATTAGACATTAGCAAACAATTAGAGTATTACATTAATCATTCTGTGACATTACTTGGGGATATCTAGCCACGACCTCAAGCTCAACATCATTAAAACAGAGCTCGGTGATGATTTGAGGCTAATTGTTTTATTCCCTAGGTTTATCTCTCTTTTGCCCGTAAGTACAAAAACATCACCTGCAGTTTTCCAGTATTTGGGCATTTCCCCATTTTCCATGAATTGTTTAATAGTTACATTAATGATTCAGACAGTTTCTCCATGTAAATTATTGCATTTAGTCAATATGAAATATTTAGGTGGTAAGCTGTTTATTCTAGCAGTATCACATGACATAGCTCTAACGACCCATGTTCCTACTATGAAGAAAAATATTCTACCATTTAATCCATCAGTTTTATGTATGACCTGTGCTTTTTCTTGTTTTCTTGAACACTTGTTGTTATGCACACTAATTAGTTTCACTGGCTAATATTACTACACTAAGTCTTCTGTTTCATTCCCTATCTACTGCCTGTATGCCAGAATCACTAATATAAGTACCCTTCAGCCTTTTTTGGTGCTTCTGGAACTGCGCCTTTTTGACTGGTATAGGGTCATCATAGTTTCTATGAACTTAAAAACACAAGGTGTCCAGACAAACACCCTCTTGACTGAAGTAATGTATGAGAACCAGAAAATTTATGAGCAACTAGAAGCTTATAATAATCAAACCTAAGAGACTGAAAAGTTCACCAGTTTGGAAGTAAAACAGAAGGCCAGGAGATATGGAAGGGTGTGTATGAAAGGGTCAGGGAGGAACTTAACTACTCAGGAAGGAGAGTGCTGGAACAACAGAAGTTGTGACTGATGGGCAAATAGCACAAAGTATTTTTGAAAAGTTTTGCAGAGGCCTTTTTAGGAAGCAAGACTGTTAACCTACTTGCCGCTGCTCCACCGACCTGGTGGGTATGTATGCCAGTATGGCTCTGTCAGTTGAGAGATTAGGGTTTAAAAGTGAAATATATTATACTATGAAGTGTGTAAATTTCCAGGAGCTCTCCCTCAAACATCTAGGGAAACATAGATATGTACAAACAAGAGGAGTTTAGACTTAGTCTGATAGTTGTCCTTTTCATATTTTGGTCTCCAGCTAAGCATTTTTAGCATGTCTTCAGCATTACTAGCACTAAAGTGATCATGCTTATGTTTTAAAATGAACACTTGAAAAGAACACATCTATTTGTGATTTCAGTTACTACTGTTACTCTTATTGCCTGGCTGCTCAAAGACCATTTATTTCAAGGTAGACTTGGAGGTGCAACAACTCATTGAGGCAGTTCATGTTGGGAAGACCAGCAATTACATAGAGACAGCAACAATTTCACTGAATTCCTCTCCCAGGCTATAATACCCATTTGACACTACAGATAATTTCTTTCCCAGATGTTGTTCATATAGAAAAAGATGCAAAATATCTAACCAGATCTTGATTAGACACTTGCAGGAATACTGGAAAAGGTAAAAATATTATTGCAGAAAAAAAAATGTAAGCATACATTCAGGAAAAATTAAAGTAACATTTTTGCACCCAATCTCCAATCCTGTTTCAGATACCAGAGATGATGTAAGTAGATGGAGGCTGTAAAGACCAAGTAACCAAAATGGATACAATTCCATCCTTAGGTGGAACGGTTAATCTAAAGGTGACAGGTGTCTGTAGAATATATACAACAAAAATCAATAAAGAATTTAGCAGATTAAAAGCAAGTATTGGATAGGAAAAAACCTCAGCATTACATTAAGGAAGAGAAACAAAATAGAAAGACAAATTTTCTTGTGATCAGAATGCACTACCATTAGCCTGGAATAACCTCCCAGGGGATGTGGCCTCAGCACCATAGGCTGGCTCATTAAAAACTACAAAACAACCTTGCATTGCAGAGAGACAGACTAGGTGAGCTAATAGGTCTTTGCTTTCTTCCAGCTTCTATGACTCCAAGATCATCTCATTTACATAATGATGATTCCTATGCCCTTCTGTAAATACGGATGACCAAAGATTATTTTTCCACTTTTTAAAATAGGGAGGTAAAACACTAGAGGCTTTTGGTTGAAAGCTCCCCAATTAATTCTGTTATAACCCAAATGGTTCCCAAGTGTCACATACAAATATTAAGACTAATGAGTGTATATCCTTTATGTTATTTTCTTGGTTATGCCATGGGTTTTTGTAACTATTAGAACCATATTCTTGAACATTCCAGTTGAGATCAAGATTATCAGACAAACAGCATTCTACACAAAAATAAAAATAAATATAAACTGGTTAAATTACTACCAATTTACAACTGTCTTTTAAAAATACAGTCACCTTTACAAGCTGTCCTTTTTCACACTCTTCTTTCTATAGTTGTCCTTGAATTGCTCCAAAAACTAAGGTATTTAAATGAAGTAATCTGCAATGAGGTATCTAGAATAACTGATCAGAAATATTACCAAGAAGGGTATTTTATTTGTTGGTAGTTATCTAAAAAGAAGCATCCATCAGCACAGACAACAGCTTGTCCTGGCTACCATATCCTGGCTCTAGAGGAAGCTGTCAGAACCAAAGCAATATTGCTGTCTTTCTTGCTGCAATTGAACACACTAACACAAGGGAAAACTTGCCAACTCAGACACAGGAAGGCAGAGGCAAAGAGGTGACAATCTCTGAACCAACACCAAGTGCAGAGAACAAGAGACTCCTTAGAAGAGTTTGTGGAAGACGTAGAGCCACCTCTAAAGCAGCTGCCTCCAAGGGTACAAGGGACAACACAGAATTCATGGGATCCAGGTCACTAGCAACTGATGACTGGGAACTCGAGTAAAGAGACCTGTTTTACAGGAATTTAGTGGGCAGAGAAATAAGTTTATATAAATTTGTAACTCTCCTTCATTTTCTATTTCATCTTCTCCACCATATTCAGTTTCCCTTATTTAAACAATCAGCCTAGTTCATATTCAAACAAAATCTTGTATTATAGTTTAAAAGCTTCCTTGGTACACTGGATATACTCTAAGGATATGCACCTGTAGAGAAACCTCAGAGGCAGAGCCACCTCAAGGTTGTAGATGACTTGAAGGTCTTGTAAAGGAGTGTGTGTGAGGAGACTGTGTTAATTTCATTTTATTTCATTCCTCTATTGAACAGCAATCTTTAACCTGCAGAGAATCATGGCTGGTCACACTGTAACTGAAATATAGCCACTTCAATCAAGTCTGCCAGATGGCTGATGGATGCCCTGCTCAGCAGTCACTCCCTCATTCACAATCCGTTTTCTCTCTTCATTACAAGATTAAGGAATGTAGAAACCGGTTTAGTTTTGGAATCCAGTGGCACCTTCATGACTGAGGGTGGACAGTGCAGCACTTAATACCAGATTGCATAAACCCGAGAGGTGAAACAGCTGATCTGCTGCAGACTGGGACAGGCAAATGTTAGTAGAAGCATCATAAAATCCTGTAATAGAGGTGTATGTGTTCAGAAGAAGAGAATTACTTTAAATTGAGGACTGTTTATGAAGAAGAGGGGTGGAGAGAATAGCAGGCCAGTGATATTAGTGGAGAGGTAACAGCAAGCTACCTTCAAGTGCTAAGAAGTACCACTTCTTGGCCAAATCAGCTATATCTCTCAACTGTTTCCAAATCAATTCATTACAACTTCATAAAAATGCCACTTTCACCTCTTACTACCTAAACCATTCATTTTTTCCCCTCATAATAAAAAGAAGCGGGCTTTTTACTGTAAATATTTGGTTTTCCTACACATTACTCTGTTAGAAGAAAGTTGATTTCATACACCTAATGCCATTACTGCTACACAATTGGCAATTATCAAATCCTTCCACTTCTCTTATCCAAGTTACTTTAAGGAGCAAATATAGGAAACTTGCAAGGAATATTGAAAATGAAAAGTAATCACACGTGTTTATCTTACATACAGTTTTGAACTTTCAAGTGTCATAAATAAAGCAATAATGTTGCATTTCTTCTACAGTTTACCACATTGCAAAATTCATGGTCACTGGTGATCAGACTACTTGGGAAAGATTTCTGTGAAAGAAACATTTAAGGACAAATGCTTATGATTCCAGGTTGCTGATTTTAGTTGATAAAGGTAGTGCTCACAACACCATGACCAATTTCAGTGCCAACAAATCCCATGTTATAATTTAGGCCATTATTGCATATTATAGCATTTGACAAAACAAAACAAAAACCCCAACCAAACTCAGCAGGTTGTATTTATATTCCTAAATAACTGCTGTTTCTAAAACCAGTTATTTGGACTATTTCTGAAGGACAAGGTCATTACCAATTGTTGTCAGCAAGCTGGACACGGCTGAGTGAAGGAAAGAAATCTCTCCTACTCACCCTTAAATCTGCTTACTGTGCTCCACATTTTGTCTGGCAAAAGCATCAAAATTGTCCTCTGTTATACTCATTTTGCCAGGGCTACCACAGAGAAGGATCTCTCTTAAAGTGGAAGAGGCACTTCATAACTTTGAATAGAAAATTTCTTATTTGCATTAAGACAGAGTAAAAAAAGTCATAATTGGAACTTAATGTTCTTCATAAGGATAATAACATTTATTTCTTAAACAGTAAGAAATGCTGGTGCCTAGAGATGCTGTTACCTTGTTGCAGATTATCTTCATACTATGCAGCCTGTCAAGTGATTCCTGAGGATTTCCTAGGTATTGAGGAAGTTCAGCATGCAAAATCCGCATGGAGAAAGGAACCATGGAACCTAGAAACACAATTGATTTTGTTAAGTCTGTTTGATATAATGATCAGTTTGTGATTTTCCTACATTAAAAAAGGTATGTCTCACTAGTGTTTATATCACAAAGTCCATTTTGCCTTCATATCTTTTTCTTCTCCGGATGAAAAAATGTGAAAGACGAGAAAATAGGAAACTTCTCAGCTATGTCATGTAACATGTTTAAAATGTTTTAAATAGGCAAACACAAGTAAACCATAATCAAGAAGGCAAGAAGGTGCACTCAGCTCAAATTTTCAAAAACAAGTTGTACTGGGAAGTCTAATATTTCATTGAAGACTTCATTAAACTAATTAAAATGAAGGATTAAAAAATGAAGTTTACTCAGGCTGCAGCTACGTTAGTATTAGTACTTAATAATTATGTATATTTTACAACCAGTGTAGAAGAAATAAGATGAAATTCAAAGTATGCTTGTGAAAGAGATATAACCAGGACACGCAAAACCTCTTGGCATATTTTTGTGTAACTTCTGGTTCATTCAAAACATCAAAAATAGGGATTTTTAAGCAATATTGTGGAGAGAAAGAAATTCACACTAGTTTACTACTTCTACTACTGTTGTTGATATTGTTGTTATTATTAAATCATTAGTATTGCCAAAAACCTCATTGTCTACATTTATGGGCATGCTGACTGACTTCACAGGCAGTTTCAGGAGTTTACCCAAACCCCAATGTGTGCAACATCTTGCTTTCAGGTAACTGCATAATCCTGATACACAGACAACAATACCGAACATAAAGGAAACACCACTACTGAAACCAAATAAGAGCTGGCACATAGGCCTTGCAAAATACCATGCCACTGATGCCTTAAGAGTTAGCTTTTCTATTTTTCAGATCCTGTACTGCTTTAATGTGTAACTCTAAAACCCCACAGCCCGTCAGCTACTGTTCTCCCATTTTATTCAGACAAAATAATTCCTCTCTAGGCCTGAAACTCAAGGACACCTTATTGTCTCAAGCCCCAAGAGATGTAAACAACAGTGAATTGGGGAGGGAAAACTTGGAGTAAATTACTTTATTACCTGAAGCTGTAATTGGAGGATTAATGCCTGATATGTAAATGGACCAAACTTATAACTGTATGAAAAACTCATGGCCATGGTCCATCTTGGGTGTAGCCCCTTGGAGGCTTTTGTCTGCCCAACGTGAACCTATTGAAGGCTTTCAATAAATATCCACTTTGATTCTCTTAATCTTGTCTAGCCTCTGTTTTAGATAGCCACTCCAAGGCATCACCACATTTCTAACATTTCAATATCTACATTTGCTATACACGTATTCTCAGGGGATTTCTCTCTCAAGTTACCTCTTGCCTCATCTTTTCTCAAAAACAGGACTCAGGAGCTTTCTAAATAGATTTTTGCACCTGTTCCTAACAGGCTTGCATGTCAAAGAGGTAAATGCTATACAAAATGAGTCGCTGCCTCTAGACTTTTTTTAAAGGTTGACAAAATTTTAATCACAAGACTCACTAATTATGATCTTCACAGTAAGCTACTTACATCTATATAAATTCTCTTTTGCTGATGCTAACTACTCCCGATGGCTTCCCTGACTGCTGTGTTCCTCTAATGGATGCACATGTGAATTTCATGCATCACCATATGTGGAAAACCATTAAGAAAATAAAACTGCCTTTGAAGTTCTATTAAGAGACATGTAAAAGTTGATTCAACTGATCACAAAAGATGTGAAATATTTTATGTATGTATTATGAACAGTGCTTAGCAGGACAGAAGATATGCAGTCAGTGTAGGCAGTGAAAAATAACAAAAAAGAAACTGAAAATAATTTAAAAGTAAATTCTGTGGCAAAATGCCAGAGAAAAATTGCTTTGAAGACATGTTGCAAACTGCACTGCAAACCTATGGATGCAAATCTGAACTCCAACCACTCCACTGGTTCTATCTCTACCACCTCTCCGATGACAAAGTTCTAACAACTCCACAATCCAACAGTAATCCTGCCAAAAAATAACAGTGCCTAAAGACAGCTAGTGTGGTACTGCTCCTTTGGAGAAGCTAGTCTTAATTTACTGATGATGCATTCTAAGGGAAAGGTAAAAAAAGGGAGGAATTTTGTAAAAAACTGAAAGAAGCTAAAGGTTTAGCAACATTTTGGTTAATGACTTTGTTGCAGCACTGTCAACTCTGAACAAGTTTTTATGTTTACATCCTCTTGTAAAATGCATCAAAAGGTCAATTCAATAAGCACCTACCCAGAATTAGTACCAGAACTCAACATACAAACAGACAGGTATTTAATGGAGCAGAGATGAAACATCTCACATTATCAATTTTATACAGAATTTATATAATGCATAGAGATACATTTTTTTGGAATTCTGTATTTTGTGAAGTATTGATCTTATGTATTGCTGAATGAAACCACCCTACTACAATCCCTGTGAGAGGACAGAATAACCCACTACCAGTCTACATAATCAGAAGTGGTGTCAGTGGATGTCAGAATGATGAATGCGTCTCCAGGTCAACTTAGACTCCATAAGAATCGGATTTATTTCCTATTACAACTAAATTCTCTGTTGTAACAGGCATTCAGAACTATATTACTTGAGAACGTACTGCATGGATGTGTTATTTCTCAATCACTTAGTATTTCCTTCATAGCTGATGACCAAAAAACATTCCAGTGAGATCCTCAGTAGTACATCAAGTGTGGTGATAGATCTCTCAAACAAAACCAGAAGAAAGCTGGCCCAGGGTGTAAGGCTAGTTACTGTAAAGAATTTTCAAAACCAGAATTTCTATTACTATTTTTCACAGGAGGATCTAAGAACTCTAGCTTCTGTTTCTTCTCTTTCTTTTTGAAACTTGTGACATAAATAGAAGAAATTTTACTGTAAACATCCCGCAAATCTATCCAACCAAGGTCTGTTACTTATTTCTTATTAAGCAAGCTACTAACTTTATTTAAAATATCAGAAACAGTAGCTATTTCTGCCCTCTTCCCCAGTTTCCTCGTAATCCCTTTGAATAGCAGGAGATTTTTTTTTTTCTTTGAGAAAGCACAAAACTGTACACATGCTATCATATAAATGTAACAACTGGGGAAAGGAGAAGAGAAAAGAAATGCCCTTTTACACTCGTAAGGCTTTCTTACCAGTCCATGTAAACAGTATTGTGTAATTTCAGGTCAAATCAGATGAGCAAATTGCTCATAAAAAACCTGCAGCACTTACTTAAGCCACTCAATCCAATACAGACATTAAATACACTGCTTATAAACTCTTGAGATTTTTGGCTAAGTGCATCTTCCCAGATATTTTCCTGTCTACAAGCAAACTTTTTAGGTAAATTATATGAGGTATGGGTAATGTATCTAATTCAGTTGCTACAGAAATAGATTGATTTACTGGTTTAAAAAAGGCCATAAATTTACTTAGATTTAGTGAAGTTTTCAATGAGTGCTACTTACAAAAGGCGCTAATACAATTTACATACACTTCTCAAAAAGAAATACATGGCAATAACAGAAAATGCATGTGAAGAGATCTGTTCACCAAGGTAATTCTCTAACTGATTAACAGCCATGTCAGAACTCAGAAGAGGTGAGACTTAAAAAAGGCAAAAGAGATTTTCAGAGAACACAGTGATTTTCATTTTACATTGCCTAGTTTAACAAGAAAACAGTTGGGAAGAAGTAAATTACATTTGCTGATGACTCAAATAGATCAATAATAATAGCATTAAGAAGGTCTGAAAGGCAGGTTTGTAGAATTTGGAGTACAAAATTTAATGAAAAAGAAGATTAGCAGGGGGAAAAAAAGCCCTATACTTCCCTCAATGAACACACTTATATGGGGGGAAAAAATCAAAACAAGAAAGTATGATTGACTGCATTAACACTCAGCTGTAACAGAAATAATACATGTGCTTGCTAGACTAAGGATGACATTATCTTGTCTGAAAAGTTTCACCTACTCACTTTTAGGCCACTTAAAGCAAGCAGGGAAAGACATATTTCCTTGTAACAGACTTCTATTATAAGCATGCATGTACATCTATTCCTGTGATATCCCACAGGGACAAGAAAATTTTATATAAACACTGAATTTGTCACAGACTGCCTTTTGCAAAACTACTTGAAATCAAACCCGTGTACTCTATTATATTTCACTCAGTACTGAATTTAACAGGGCAACATACCAAAGAAGTATTTAAAACAAATAGGATATCCTGTAATTAAAATGTTTAGTTAAGAGCATAAGAGAATGGATTTTGCCCTCTAATTCATACTTCTGATTTCTACAGTAATGTCCCCTTACACAGCAAAACGATGCCAGCTAAACTTAGATAATTTCCACAAAAGGCAACACCCTACAATTACTGCTATATATTGAGATTTTATTTTTATGTTAATCAGGTTTTATTCTGGCTTGATGTTTTACAGTTGACCTCTGTTGCTCCTCTTTAGGGGGTTTCATAATAATATATAAAAAATTTATAATGGAAAATGGTTTAATTTTAAGACAATTTTCTTAGCAATCACTTTCAAATACACTGGAGATTTTTTTTTTTCCAAAAAATATGTTTGATTGTCTTTTACGTGAATTAATCTCATTAGCGTGTGTATATATATATATACACACAAATTTTTATTAGCATACAAAACG
>VXBU01008764.1:167432-284427 GCA_013400315.1 Bombycilla garrulus
TATGAACAGCTGCACATTTTCATAACTGTCAAAACATAAACATCACCTCATGTCAATCAAATTCGAACTGCAGCCCTCATCTGCAGCCCTTTTGGAGCAGAGAATATTCCAATGACTAGCTATTTTATCTTTGAATTTTCTTGTTGCAAACCAGTAACCAGAAATGCTTTCTGATCTGCCATCTACAGTTAGTTCAACAAATCTAAAATACCTAAAAGCAAAAGAAGAGCAGATTATTAATTACTGAAAGGAAAAAGTGAGGTCTTATAACAGTAAAAAATCCCAAACCAAAACAAAAGAAATAATTCCTTCCTTCACTGGGTCAAAGAGAAATACACAAAATTGAGTTTCTGAAAAATATTCTGCTTCACACATATATACATAGAGAGATGTATATGCTTGCCTTTATATGCACATACTTCTACCAACAGTGTATGTGTAGAATTTACAGGATTTTTAAGAGGGATAATGTAGCAAACTTTAAATCCTAGCTTCATTGACTAGAAATTAAAAGTACACTTAAAAATCCCAGTTTAACAGACTAGCTTCCAAGTTTTTGTTTATTATCTTCGATCCAGAGAGACTGAAGATGAGATAGGAGACTAAATATTTGTAACCATTTAAAGAAAATGTTTTGAAAACTTTATCTGAAATTACATGCTTGCATATACTCCACAATTTAACTACACATGACCTAAGAACAGAAACTCTGAATCATGATCTGGTTTTAAAAGGTTTCAAAAATACTTTTTCAGTAATTCGGAGTTGCTTGCACTGAAGAAAGAAAAACAAAACAGAAAGAATGCAGGAAAACTCTACAACAATTGCCCTGCAGCAAAGAGAGCATGCTAAATCTTACCTACCGTAATCTTACCTAATGGTAATATGGCAGAATTTTGAAATTAGCTACTTGCTCATAGTATTAAGAAATCCTGTGTAAAGCTGGCACTGTCAACAGTGAGACTATGTAGCCTTAGGAAAGAATTCACAATTAAGTATTTTAGCAGTACTCTACCCCTTAGATTATACATACATTTATAAACTACAATATCTGTATAATTTCAAAAATACTTCTATTTGCATGTCTAAGTAGCCTGAATAAGCAACTGGAACCACAACATTTGAGTGGTATTTATTCAAGCTGTATTAGCTGATTTTACAGGTAGACAGTAGCTCTGAAGTAACAAAAGAGTGAATTTAAAGAGGCAGCAGAGAGGTACACAATCATAAAAACAAAATAATGGGTAACCAGTTCGACTAGAGGTTTTAATATGTTTTTTTACTGCCAACATGAGCTTGCATGAAGAACTCTCCTGAGCAACTGCCAAGACTGCATCAGTGTGACATGGGAGTGTTAACTTGAGGCAGTATTTGTGGTAACACATGAGAAAAAAAACACAGTACCACATGTAACAATGGAGTATTTTTTTTCTGCTTTCCTACAAAATTTATTAACAAAGAGGAGCGCTCTCTAAGACATAATTTGTGTACCCTGTGCATTTCTTCTCTTATCTTTGTTTTTACATTGATTACTTCCTTTTGTTTCTCTATGTACCACAATCTTTTATTATTAATCCTTTTATTATTATTAATCTTTTTTCCCCACACCACTTCACATTCTGCCAGTTATCCCACTAACCAAATCTGGTGAGGGTGAAAAAATTGATGATTTATAGCACCATCAGACCCCACAAATTAAAAAAAAATGAAGATTCAGTCAACCTGCCTCCTACTAGCATAGACAAGTAGAAGACAAGAAAGGAAGAAAGTAAACTCAAAATGGCCAGACACCACTGTAGAGGCATCACATAAAAGATAATTTCCCCAATCCAAGTCTGTCCTCACTTATAGCATAGGCTGACATTCAGAAACAGAACCAAGCTTCAGGTTGACCTTGCAACTGTACTTAATGCTCTGCACTATACAAAGTCCAGATGCCTGTAAAATATCTTTTGTGGGGACTAGAAAAATACTTTGGATAATGTTTACACAGCTAACATAGTATCTCTATATCAACAGACTGAAAACAAGTTTCTCACCACAAATTTTGCTACTTCATAAGCAAACAGAATGTAGTAACAGTTATTACAATGCACCTTAGACATCAGTGCTGAAAACTTATTAACAACATGGGTTAGGGACAGTTTCATACCATGTGTTATACGTTTCCTTTAGAACAACTGGAATTTCAAAACTGAATGAAAGAAATTAAGACCAGTTTTTGAATAACTAACGACACATTAAAAATGAAATCTCACACAAATTTTTTCTATCATTTTTTTCATATATTTCTGACAAGAATTCTGAATACACTGGATATTAGTAATGTCATAAAACTATTATTAGTGAAAAATGCTAAAGCAGTTGTGATATCTAGAATCATACTATTTTACATATACAGAAAGAAAAATATACATATGTATTATTTATTATTTAATGCCACGTTCCTTATTTAGGCTCTTCCTACCAGAGAACAGAAAACTGATTTTATTTAGAGGAATACAGATGATGCTGAATCATCACAAGGAGAATGAAAAGGGGAAAGGGAAAGAAACCCCATCCAATGTTACATAAACTTCTGGTCAGGGGAACCGAAGTTCAATTTTTACTTAGCCTATTTTTACTTAGCTTATTTTCCCCCCCTTTGCAATACAAAATAAATTATTCACAAGTTTTGGTTTTGTAGTTTTAGAAGACTGATTTTGGTAGCATTAACTTCTCTGGAACTTACTGCACTATTAACCAGAAACAAGACCAAATTACCTCATAAAAGAATGAAATAGCACTTTAATGTCCCATTTTAATTGTTGGCTCTCACAGGTTCAGAAACACACAAGAATTACCAATGGAAAGGCTGTCTCAGGCTAGGCAAGCTATCATATGAGAGCTTATTACATATCACAAGGAACACAGACACAAATGGTATGAATAGAAGTGGGTCAGACTGTATAAATACGAAGTTAAAACCCTTAAAAAAAGTCCTGAAATCCATCTGTCATGAGAACGATGACGAAAATTCAGCCTTATACATCCCACACACTATGATGTAGATGTGCAGGAAGCAAACTGAAACAGGGTTCCTGACCTAAGGACCTACCTATTATGAAAGAAAAATACTATATCTAAAAATAGAACTTTTTGGCTTTTTTAAGCAGATGAATTTAAAAGAAATAAAACTATAAGTAAGGAATTTTAAGATTTTACTAGATAATGAGAACAGTTTGTTCTCTGCTCCTTATCAATCAGGAACGATCTATGAGTGCCTTAACCAACCCCACTGGCCAACACAAGAATCCCAGCAGAATCAATGTCCTGAGAGGCTGCACTCCTACAGGCCATGCAATGACTGAACAAAGAGCCCACAGACACCAGGAAAGAAAGGTTCCAGAAGGACTAGATCTTACAGCCATGATAAAGACAACAATAATGGAATCAATGCACATCATGGCTGCAAATGCCATACCAAATATGAGGAGGAAATGGAGATTAGCAGCATTGCTGGAAGGGAAACAGCTTCAGGAGGGTTTCAGAGGGAAATTAAGAGGACTATGTCGGCCATGTTAAATTAATGGAAAAGCATCCTTCACTTTTCATACAGTTACTTGTAACTTAAATTCTTTGAGATAGATTTCTCGGAGGTTAATGGATGCAGGACTATAGTCACTGCTCTAAGCTTCAAACTTTCCCTACTTCATGCATAAACCCCAGAAAACTTCCTAATGTATTACATGTTTTATTATGAA
Source organism: Bombycilla garrulus (assembly GCA_013400315.1). NCBI lineage: Eukaryota > Metazoa > Chordata > Aves > Passeriformes > Bombycillidae > Bombycilla > Bombycilla garrulus. The sequence continues at coordinate 171,176 of VXBU01008764.1, forward strand.
TATTTTGAATACAAAGAAATTATGCAAAGTATTATCTGTATTACAATTAATGGGTACATTATTTATATCTATACTCTCACTTCTTAAATTGACTTTTAAGTGCTTACTCCATTTATACACCATGAATCAAAATTAAAATGTTGAAGTTAAGCCCTTTCTTTCATGCTTATTACACCACAAAATGATACACAAAATTGCCAAAACAAATGATACACAAAATAGCAGTGGATTGTGTATTCATGCTAATATATTTCAACCAAAATATAGGAATGATTTATCTGTATTTTATTGTTTTAATTAGCTAGTTAACAATGCATGTATACTAAATTTCTTTATCCATAATCCAGCATAGCATAGTTTAATACTAGACAAAAAAGAACTGCTTGTGTTCTCCTACATCCCGGCAAATGGCACTTCTCTCTCCTCAAAACTATGTAAGGAATGCTTGATAGCTGTTTCCACATCATAATCATGTTGGACGTAGATGAGATATCTACAACCAGCAGGTCAACTCCATCCAACTTTGATCCTATTTTCCTTACAAATGATCCGATTGTGGTCCCAGTTAGTATGTTCAACTGTTAAAAATTAACTGAGGCATATAATTATGAAATAGACTATCTTCCTTGAGCTCACCGTTTTTTACCATCAGTATCCTCACAATCTGTATGAAATAGCCACAGTGGTTGAGAGATTGCTCCAGGATCCAAAGCACAGTCACAGGACAGGTGATTGCAACACCTGGCCAGACTGTCCAGAACTGCTGCTCCCTGCATCATCTGTGGCATGAGCACTCGAGTGCCTCAAATATTAACATGATCTGCAAGGACTTTTCTTAGACAAAATAGCTTATTTTTAATATTGAAAAAGATGTGGCCATACATATGGCCTAACAGAAGACTATAATTGCTGCAGTATTACATGTGCAGCTGCCCCAAGAACACCAGATCCAAAAAGCTGTCCAACCTGATGACCTGGACCTTTTTCACTCTTCCAACTGATGCAGTTCCTTCCCAGAGGATTGCCTGTGATTACCTGAAGGATGACGAGGAACATCAGAGGGAGTTGTTCTAGGAAGTCCACATTGGCCTTGCTGGGCTGCAATTGATCTTTTGTATCACTAAGCAAAATAATCTGAAAAAAATTGTGAACTTTCTGACAACAACTTCCCTTCCTCAGCAACCTCAAGATCTGCTATCTTTCTAGGTTACCCCATCAAGGCTACCAGCATCTCACATAAAATGGACTGTAATTTTTCAGAGAGTGGCACTGCCTGTAACAACTACTTACAAATGTTTTATTACACACTGTGTTTCAAATACAAAAGCCAGAGAACACTAAGAGCAGTCAACAGTGTACTTGCTTCAGAGAGTTATTCTTTCTCTAAATAACAGATACAGAAAAAAAAAATTTCAAAATAGCCTCAACGAGAGCAAAATTGCTCTTAAAAATAGCAATTTTTCAAACCCAGACTTCTGGAGAACTAGAATATCCTGAGTAGTGGTACTATGTGGTTAACCTATGGGCTATTTGGAGCAGTGGAAAGCAGTGCATTTGTAACTTGAGACAAACTGCTTAAGAAGAATTGAAGCTCGTATTGTTTTTGCTCTCTTCAATAATGAGATACATAGTAAATCTCTGATTTTTTACTTACTTTCAATTTTTTAGCAATTAATAATACATTTAATCAGGTTTCAATTAAGTAGCATTTTAAACTTAGTTCTAAATTTAACTTTTTTTCTTTTAATCCTAGAAACCAGGAAATAACAACTGCAGTAGCATATGGGCATGCAAGCATTAATAGCATAGTGATACTACCTGGATGAACTGAAGTGGAAAAAGCTTATAGAGTCTGTTTCCATAAACTCTCTCATCACCTTAAAACCTGGTTTTGGGTAAAATGAACTACTCAAGTTTGGTAGTTTTTAATTTCAGTACCATAGAACTAAAATACTATATTTACTTGTTGATAGCATTCCTCTGTAGCAGTATCATGAAATACACTTCCTACCTATATTGCTCTACCTGCTGTTACTTCTTATCACTACCTCCATAATGCGAGCAATACTTTAATGTACACATCAATTATGCTCTTCTGAGGAAAAAAAACCCAACAAAATCAACATAATCCAAACCTCTCCGATGCTTCAGGCTTAAAAACCTCTGAATCCAACCAATATTTTATAATGACTGGTGAAACTAAAAAAAATAAAAGCATTTCATTAATCAAGTGTTTTACCTTTACGTCCAGGGTATACGTTAGGGTAATATTCATAATAAAGATCAGGCTGGTCTAAATTTCCAAATGGTTCAAATTCCATTTCTGCATTTTGGAACAGATTCAGTTTTACGAGCAGTGCCAGTCTCACAAACCACAGCTAAAATTAATACATACAAAAAAAGGGAAAGACAAGGTCTGTTACTAGCTTCAATCAAAAGCCACAACCAATGTGATTTCAACTTTTCAACTTTTTCTGATAAAAGCTAAGCAGAGTTTCCCTGTTACTGAAAACAACCAGGATTTATACTTACCTGCTCTTTTACATAGTATTTTTCATCAAATCATTAAAACAAAACTCAGAGGACCAATGTTTAATTGTTTGTAAAGGTACTAAGATTTTGAAGATGAAGTTTAAAAACGAGCCTGTTTCAAAATTAGAAGATCTCTCTCTGAATGACTTAGTATGTACGAATTATCAATCTGGTATTTTAACTGCTTTTCCAACTTCAAAATATTTTGATGAAACTCCATGAGCTTTATAATCACCAGGGTCAAAAACATGAGTTCCCACCTGGTGACATTTGAATCACTTGCAATATTTTATTAGTTTGGATTCTTATCTCCTAAGCAACATGAAGCACATTTATAACATGTGGAATCTTACTATAAATTTTGTAGATAGTTCCATGAACTTTAGCAGAGTGAGTCTTTCAAAACAGCAAAACATATTCCATTTTCCTAGTGTAAAATCCTTTAAAAACACAGAATTGACATTGGATTGTCCTTAAAGAAACTAAGTTTGTTTAAAATGAAGGCCTACTTTACATAAGCAAACAGAAAAAGTGACTTGCTAAAATAGTTAAATAACCTCAGTTTCTATGTTACAGTTAGGAAAAGGAGTTTGATCATGTTAAAAAAATGCCACTATGAATATTGTTGGAAAAAAGTGTCAAGAGCATATCTTTAAACATACCTGTAAAGAATCTGTTGTATGGCTAGCAGGCAATCCACTTTTTTTATAGCCTTGACCATGTGCAGTTAGAAGCCGCCCACACAAGTCAACTGCTGCTCTCCAGTTTTTACTGCTCTGGGAAGAAGAAAAGAGTAAGTAGCAAAATCATAAAGTCCCTAAAATGCACAACTGCTTATTTTGCCTGCAGCAGAGACATGGACCCATCAGTAATAATGACAAGGTCAGCAGAGCTGGCTGGTGAGAAGCAGAATGTCATTTGTCAAAGCTGCACATCTAATTAGGCAAAAAGGGAAATCAAGTACTAATATTCCCAGAAGACTAAAACAGAAGAATATACAATACCATACGCTCTAAACTTACAGCTATATAATGTTTGATGATATAAATGAATATACTGTAATATTCACAACTTTATTTTCTCCTAAAAAAGGAGAAAAAATTGCCAGCCATGTATTATCAATAGTATCCAAGTTACTCTACAGTCATAAAGTATTCCATGCCCATTCTTATCTCAATGACTTCAGTACCTCAGATTATAACCCCTAGTACAGTTCACTCAATGAAAATAAACTTTTAGCATTGTCCAGGATACAAAATTTCTATTAATCAAAAACAAAGAACAAGGAAGATTAGAATGTATAAATGATAAATTCAGAACAATAACAACTGTTTCACCTATAAAATGTAAACATCTGAATTTCCAGTACATGACTAATTTCAAAACACTCTTAAATTTGTTTTTTTAATTCATAGAACAAAAACAATCCTAGTTAGACAAATCAAACTGTACTCTCACTCTGTTAATCAGATTTCAACAGAAATATCCCAATAATGTTTCTGCCTTGTATAGTCTGATGCAATAAACCAAAAATTAAAACACAGATTAATGCTCCACAGGCTTTAAGCTATCATACTTTTCTACTACAGAGAAAAGTTAAACAGACATGCATCCAGCAAGTAATTCTAAAGTAAATATATGTTATTCCTGAAAGTAACATTTTTTTCAAATAGTTTCTTAATACGTAAAAAAAAAAGTGTAATAGAAAATACTCATGTTGCCTGATGAAATGAAAAGTAATAAAACACATTTAAATTTGTGCTTGCAAAGTTTAGATACTAACCTTTTATTGGTATTTTATTAATTTCTCTCCAATGTTTTAGAAAATGTGTTGATATAGCAAACAGTCACACTGAAAAAACAGTAGTAACAACTGAAGAGTTTTCGTACTTTCTGGCCCCCATTTTGCAGCCACACAGGCTGCAAACAGGCCACTACAAAGATCACCATGCACTAACCACCTCACCTTTCCTCTCTGCATTACTAAATGCCAGATAAAGTTGAGTTCCACTGCTCTTAAGAAAGAGCGGGAATTGATAATGCACTATAACATCCTTCAACATCTACCCGTATCAACTTAGAAAAGCACAAAAATACTGACGTGGACTACTTGAAATTCATTCCTCTCCTGGAGAGACAAACTAAATTCTTCTTATCCTTAGAACAGGAGCAAATACAGATTCTAAAACTACTCAACTTTTCTTCCCAAATGAGAGTTAGGGTCAAAAAATAATAATGGATCATTTATGACCAACTTAGTTGCTACAATCTTTCAAATTCTATTTCAGGCAGGGACAAAAATTACTTTATCGCACAAGACAGTCAAGAGAAACAAGTCTGACAACTATTGTAAAAATCGTCTTTGCTGGAAAATGAAACACAATATTTGCAATGATGTCAAAATTAGAGCTGCCTGCTAGTCATGGAGCACAATTTTCTGTGGAAGTTTAATAGAAGGCAGCTGGCAGTACAACTTCATTTGACATTAACTGGACACATTATTGTCTCAGACAAATTGTACCAGACTTAAGACTTGCCAGTCCACCAGAAATCTTTATCCATTTCAAGCATCCCTCAAAACACTGCAGGTCACTTTTGTGCTTCCTATGGTCTACAATCACAGTTCTAAAAATCCAAATTCCTTATACCTGAATTCTGTTTGTAAATTTTAAGTAGAGACCCAAAGTAAATATGGACACTACAGCTTCAGATACAGTACAAAAATACTGAAGAACATTCTCAAAGACAAAATAATTATTCTGCAATAATCAGTATATGGTCGTCTAGCTGTAATTGTGTGAAAACACTAATTTCTCTTAGAAAAAAATACTGTCAACCAAGTATTATTGCTAAATAGTTCACTAACACAGCAGCCTGGAAGAAGAGAACTCTCCATACGATGTTAGTATCATCTTTCCACTCCCCCAAAAATATAGAGCTGTTGTTCTTTTAATGAAAGCCACCAGCTTACATGATTTCTGTACTTTTTAAACACTATTAGACTAGATGTTTATCTAGTAAAAGGATTTTTTTAAAATCCATATACATAAGTAAAAATTAAAAATCCAAACCATCTCAATACCGACTGCTGTACATACATCAAAGCTAGGCCAAGCAGATCAACCACCCAAGAGACAATGCATCATTCCTTGCAGAAGTTCTCTGTTCTTCAAAAAAACCCAGAAATTCTGGAGGTGGTTTACATACAGACAGGGAAACTGCACAGTAAAACAGATTTCAAATGTAATTCTTCTGTCAAGCAAAGAGAGGCATGCAGACTGGAAATCTACAGAAAATGTGTTCAGTGATGAAAAGGAAACTCCTCTGATACACAATGACAATTTATAACATTATGCAGTCTCTCAGGAAAACCACTGAAATTTTATCCAATAAATAGTTGCTTCTTAGTACAGAAATGGAACCTTTTCCCAAAAGCACACATTTACATTTTGTGCTACTCCCACCTTCTCTCAAATCAGCTATAAAAGTGTAGGAAACTGCTCACTCATTTAGAAACAAAAGAACATTCCCCTCCCTTATTTTTAAGGTTAATTGATAACTTATTAAAGTGAATATGTATGTTATACCACTGCATTCAGGTTTATTATATTTGAAAATATATGCAAAAACACAACATTACTCATGTGCAAAAGTAACAGCGTATGACTTTTTTTAAAATAGACTCAAAGGGAGTCATTAACTCTACATGTAACACCATTAAAGTGATTAAAATGTCCTTCTCCACTAGCTATGACATGCTTCTCCCCTGTAAATTACATTGGTAGAGCACTTACACATCAGTTAGGAAAATGCAGTTAGTAACCCTTTATTGGTCTAGCAGCTTGAAGAAATTGTTCCATATTCAGAGGAAACATTACATATTTATAGTGACAAGATACAGCAGTCCTTTTTTAAGTATGATAACTATGAAAGACTGAATTTTCCTCTGGCTGCAGGCACCTTACAACTGAAAACATCAGAAGGGCCTCTGGTAAGCAAGATTGTGCTATTTGTTCAAATGAAGGTAAAAAAATTAGTCTAAAATATGGAATAACAAGAACTAACATAATTGCAGCTTGCACCTTGTATTTGCTGCTGTAAAACAAAGCAACACTGTGACGAGATCTTACATTTAATTGCTCTAGATGTAAGTGCATGTTCCTATGCCAGATTGATAAAACATTTTAGAAACTGTAAACCTAGTTTTTCTGTTTTCAGTTAAAAAATATAAAAACTTATCTAGTACAGATGTATAACTCTTTTCACAAGTTATTATAGAATTATTGTGCAGAACTGCTCCAGCAGCCCCATACCTCTTTAAAGCCCTAAAGTTATAAAACTAATTGATCTACACTATCTCCATACCATTTTGCTACCAGTAGAGCATTTCCAATTCAGTGCTGCTCATCCTATAGAAGAAACTGAAAATGTGAAAGTACAGTTGTTCAATAAGCCATCTTTGGCAAAAATCTCATTCAAATAATCTAGAGATAAACTGATGCTGAACAATTTTGTTACCCAAGTTTAACAACTAGAGTTCAGTTCCTGGTGAAAAATTATTGTCTTAGACACGATGCTACTGTTGGTGATCTCATCAGAAAAGATGCACCTTTGGAAGTTCAGCTTACCAACTTCTTGATAAATTTTGTTTTCTGACAATTAATTGTACTTGAGGAAGCTTTTGCAGACTGCATTAAGATACCCCCAAAAGGATGTCAGTCTCCAACGTTCTTTGCTATAAGCACTGACTGCATCTTACTCACAGAAGTGGTTTTACTTTAATGCTTTTTACTGGAACTTTTATAGGAATGTGAGAAGGTACTACTCCAGAATGCACACTGGAAATATACAAAGGTATTAGGCCTGGTTAAAAGAGGAGGTATTCTCATTTGTAGATGTAACCTAGGAGGTGGTACTGTCAATATGCAAGGACCGCATCACTAAACAGAGATCAGATGATTTACAGTATCAGAACAACAGAAAAGGTAAAACACAAGGCAAGGCAACTCATGTAATTTACAATGTCATGTGCTGAGTTCTGAGCAGCGATAACAAAAAGATGTTAGCTTCAACTGGAAGAGAGTCTGAGAAGAGCTCCAAAGATGATTATGAAGGCATTCATGACAAGATGACTGGAAAAGGGTTATTTTTTTCCTTTAAAGAGAAAATCTGAGAAGTGAAAATGCCATGGCTGTCTACTCATACAAAGTAGCAGGGGAGAAGAAGCAAATATTAAGGAAAAAAAAAAAAACAACTTAAAAAGCAACATAAGACCAAAACACTTAAAATTATTGTAAACAACTTTAGCTTTAATTAGAAACAAGATTTTGAGGGGGAACTGATTAGAATGCCTTTGATTAACAACCGAAAGAATGAACTTCTGTAATAGCCTTTGAAATTAGAAGCAGTGTATCTGTATTTATTAAAAATAGCTGAGTAAGCCAACAGAATTAATCATGTGGTAGAACAGAGAATCTTCAGAATTGCACCTGAAGACCTGTGGTTTGAAGATTTGGTATACTGGTGAGCATGCTTTTCCATACAGGCAGGATTAAAGCAGTAACCAGATACCAAGGAAGCAGTTTCCTCTGAAGCAGACAGGCTTCAAATACTGTTTTTAATTTTCCTTTTTCAAATTGTCCCCATAATACAATGGAGTTTGCCCAAGATCATCTGAGAATTTTACCCTAACAAACTTCTTCATAAGAGAACTAAACATTCACTTTTGGTTTCAGCTGTCACTACTGTCTTCCTACAGCATGTGATAATTGTTGGGACTTTTAGACAGAAACCCATCTAAATTTAGCTTGTCATCAGGGACTGTACTATTAAGTCTCTATTGACTTAAGAACTCAGACATGTAAACACTTATATAATAGGTATCTGAAGGTGAAATTTATCCTAATTCTAAGCATTTCTCTTCTGCACTACAGACACATTCAAAATACACTCTTCTACATTGCTGCAAGGGATTGAATTGGGTGGCAAAAAAATCTCATGTTCATGTATAGTACAAAAGGATACCAAATAAACAGCTAAGGAAAAAAACCTTAACTTCAAGGAAACTGCACAGCAATATTCCCAATATTCACTAGTTTTTAACTAGACCTCAATATAAATATTGCCTATAAGCTGTCCTTTAAAAGATTTATTCACTGAACATATTTGGTCAGGAATTCACTCATAAACAAAGTAAAATTCGTGACTAGTAGCAAAGTACTTATTATATGTCATTCTGGTCTATTATGCAAGTAAAAAGCATATATCTTTTTAGCTAATATCATCAGAATTAATGTTTTTAAGTCTGAAATCCCTTTAACTTTAAAGACCATAGTCAATCAGAAATAAAATTTCCACATTTAGACTTTAAGAAGAAATGCAATGTTTGCAAGGGAACAAAATAAGGCCAAATAATTCTCAGCATGAAAAGAAATGAGTTCTACAAATGAAACTGAGAAAGTTATTTTGCATATTCAAAACCAACCAACAGCTAATGACTGAAAGCCTTGAAAATCCAAGAACATTCTGACGTCCATCCGAACTGCCTCCATTTTATTAAAAAACCCCACCCTCCTAAATAAGGCAAGCTTTTTTTTTTAAAACCATCAGTAATGAGTAACCAAAAGTAACAAAAAATCCTGCCAAGTGCAGACTGCCTGCTAGCATTACTGCCTCGGGCCTAAAAGCTTTAACACTACTCTTCTTAGGCTTAAGAGCACAATCAAAGCAAAAACAGTATCAGCAGCAGCACTGTAATTAAGGTACAAGATGGTCTGCAGCACAGAAGAACATCTTGCATAGACACCGCTACCAGGCTAAATAGAAAAGCATCTCCCACACATCAAAAATTCTCTTCTGGAAGACGGAAAGTAAGTGTGACAAAAAAGCTTTTCCTACCAAAGACACTGATGGGTATAAGACTATTGCATAAGATTTGTTTTCAAGTCAAGCAAAACATTTGAGATAAACAGAAAAACATGTGTCTAGGATGGAGACCACAATCTGTTTTTTCATGTTTAGTTTCTAAAATTACCTCTGAATTCCTTTAACAGTGCTTGCTGAGACCTCCTAGAGTATTCCTAACACGACAAAAAAGTCATCTCTTTTGGAGCTTTACAGGTCAAGTCACACAATTAAATTAAAATATGTAAAATACTAAATCCAGCCTGTCCTGCTAATTTCTTACTACTTTTCCTCAGTAATTTTTCATCCATTTTTTCAAAACCAAAGTAGAGTCCAAAACATCTTGTTATGTCATCAGATTAAGTACGGCTCAGTCATGTAATAGTAATCAATTTTATACAGGAATACAATGGTAAAAGGAACAAGGCAAGGTTTACAAAGCTGCTAGACACAACTGTTTTCAGAACAGAAATATTTACACTAATGAAAGGATTAAGTTAAGCTTTCCTCTGGAAGTAATTTGCTTTAGTTTTCTGCACTGAAATAAAAAATTAGGCAGTTGAAATTATAATACCAGTTTGGCTTGCCATTTACAACTTCTATGCATTTTTGCAAAACACTTAGTGAAAACATAAATACATACAAAGGTAAACAAAAACATGATTAAAATCTGTTCTGCAAGCATTTGTATTACATGAAAACTCACAATCAGTTAAAATAATTTTTTATAACTTTTGTATGTAAAACAATGTTTCCTATGTGATTTAAACCCAAACAGTTAAACCTCAGTGTCATTCCCATTAAAGACTATTGTAGTCTGGCAAGTGCTATTGAACAATTAGAAATAGACTAATACACAGATTTTTATTGCAGTTTCTCCTCAGTCAGTAGCTTCCAATTATCCTGAAAGAAACACAATATTAAATATATATTATATGATGATTGTTACTTACAATTAGCTGCTTCAAGCCGACAAATGACTGCTCTACAGAGTTGGCATTTAAAACTTGTCTCTTCACTGCAGCCTGCTCCCCCAAGAAGCGAAGCATTAGATCTTTTACTGCATCTCCCTTGGTGTTCACGGAACAGAAAAAGAAAACGGATAATGAGACTCTTTAAAACATTACTTCAGCAAAATAAAATGTAGAATTAAAACCGAGCAAAAGAGTTCTTTCCTTTAGAGAAATACATATTTTCCAGTATGCTTTGTGTGAAATAAATATAAATGGACACATATATACAGCATTGGAATGAAAACTTCTATATTTACTCCACATAATTTGCTATATTTTTTTCCTATGTATAGGTTTCAGTTAGCACTGACACATTCAGGTTTATTTGCTTCTTATACTATTATCATTCACAGATCTTATAAAATATTCCTCAAAGACCTTATAAAAACCAGAAGGTTTTACGGGTTTTCATCACGTATGTTAACTTTGAAAGGTGCAATCTACTCACTGAAGATAAACATGCACACAGTAAGTTAGCCTTAAACATAACAGAAAATAAACTTTGAGAGATGTAAACCAAAGTAAACAGCAACCCTTCAACAAGTGTTATAAATTTCAAAACAACTAGCTGCAGGCACCAGTCAGAGAAACTGGGCTATCTGAGCTCAATAGCTTTTTGCATAATGAGAGTGAACTGTGTGTAATAACAGTAGAGCTTAGCTACACAAAGACAATTGACATTAAGTGTTTCAACTTTCCCCACTGACAGTGATGGGAAATATATTTGTGTTTTCTGACTAGTTTCTTAAGGAATGAGATCTACTGTTTCACTACATGGAAATTTTTTACTTTTTAACCTATGAATAAACAACATACCTGCCTCTCTGACAGAAGAGTCCAAAAAATTAAGACAGTGTGAGCAAAATGACATAAATACAGAAGAGTTTTTAATCCCCCTTACCAGTACTTTAGATCGAACAGTCCTTTAGTGTAGGAAACAGTATGTATGTTTGTATGAAACAAATGAATGTAATGAAACAAAGGACAATGACAGAAGAGAGCAACTCATGAAAAAAAAAGTCATAATGAAAAGAGTATAAAAAGCAGCAATCAGGTTTGTTCTGACACTTGGAGAACACTGGTACAGACAATATTTACCATGCACAGCCCAAGATAAGTTTAAAAAACAACATTTTTTACATGACTGTCAAAAAGTAGCATGCAATTGAAATAAAAATCATTCAGTACTTTTCTTGGTGTGATTTATCAACATAAGACTTGTCTTACAATACACTTTCTGATCAAATAGGGCAAAAAATAAAGTCCCAAGCATGTCAATACATGTCATGTGAAATTTCACTCCTTCCCTGAAGCACGCCTGGAGATCACTCACTGCAAATGCATTTTTCAACCAACTTCTCTGTCCACTGCATGTAACTTGGTTTAACATCTTGCATTAACATTCAGCATTAGCAAACTATTCATACCCAAGCTGAAACGACCCTTGTTGGAAGCCGCTTTAACATTGAAAATATACCTCCCACAATGTTTCAGTTGACATTTCAAGCACTCTACAATTACAGTTTCAGTTAAATATACAATTTGCAGTGCTATGGAACAATGATACCAAAGTAGGGGATGTCAAATCAGTCAAGGCATGCACTCAGGCCACAGAAAAGCAGTAACTGAAAGTGAGGAAAGTTTTCTAAACATTAAGCACTTCAAAACTTGTCCCTGTGGACATGTCTAGGAGACTCTTACAAATTATAAACAATGAAGAAAGCAGTAGGATTTCCATTAATTCCACTGATGATTTTACATCAGGTCTTTTGTTGAAATACATCACAAGGACATTGTCAAACATCTTCCCTTCAATTATGTACTAAAGGGTAGATCAGCATATTTGCACGTGCGCAGACTTAGGGAATCATCAGCAGAAACAAGCCTTTAATCCCTGACTGGGCAGAGGAAGGTGAAAGAAAACTATTGTAAAAAAGGAAGCTTGCAAAAAGGGGACCATCATCCTCAGGGACTGCAGAAGGGTTCACTCCATCTGTCTAACTGATTACCTGTCAGAGAAAGAGTACACACTGGAATAACTCATCAAGGTCTAAGGGATGATACTTTGGGCACAACTGGAGGAGGAATACCTTCCTGTGAGTGTTTTCTTCTACTCTAATTATCTGGCTCTGTGATAAACTAATGTTTTAAGATAAAGCAAACCCAAGAAGCAGCAGCAGTGTGGCATATGTCTAAATTAGTATTTATTGCTTGCTTGTGCCAGACATCCAAATTTTTTCAGATAATTCATCTATAAGTCTGGACTTGACTCACTCCAGAAACTCTTCTGAAAGCTCCTACAGATTGGGAAGTTACTGCAGACTGCTCTCCTTGTATTTGACTATTGACTGATGGTCTTTGTAATGCATAATTAAGGATTAAAGTATCCAAACCCTCAATACCATCTATCTACACAACAATTCTATTATCCAAAGGCATAGATATCAAAGAGCAGGTTTCAAGAAAAAACCCAAAACATTACGATGGTTAGCCTGGCTGAGCAGCCAACATAAAACTACTTCAGGAGAAATCCTGAATAGATGCGAGCAAAATTTCCCAAATTCTGAAAAAAAAAATGCTCTATGCCTTCTCACCTGTTAGAAATTGACAGATGACAAAAAACTACTTTTCACTACTATGTTGTTTGCTTTGTGATCTCCTCTAGTCTTCTTCTTTTAATTTTGGGGTTATCCCTTCCAGCAGCTTGCTGCAGCACTCAATCGCTCTTAGAGGTTAAACCTTTCCATCACTTAGGCAAGATAGAAATGCTGCCATTTCAGTCAGTGTTAGCATTATTGAGACCACTGTGAACATGGGAAATTATTTCCCACTTGATCTGAACAGGGAATTCCACAAACAAAGCTATCTCTCTTAGTCTCTGTAGCAAAGCTTGCAGGGTGTGTATATATACCAAACCTGAGTATTATCTTACTAACTCAGAGAACCAGAAATAAAGCACTTAAAAATACAAACAGCTTTGGCTTCTATGGAAATTTGTCAATACTGGTTTTCAATGTAGCAAACAATGTCACTTCGAATAAATGAGATCTGGTTTCAGCCTCCTCCTGTACAAGGCAGCAGTGACACTGCATTTTCTAATTAGAATTGAAGCAATGCACACAAGGTGACCACCAGCAACAATACGAAGCACTATGAAATACAGATTATTGGACAGCTCTACTACAGCATTTCTACAATACAATCATCGAGGAAGACAGAGGAGTAGACTCCTACCTGGATATTATCAAATTTTAATCCAGGCATGGTGAGATTCTCCTTATCTATGAACACGGCGCTGTACTGTTGTGTGGCAACTGAAATGAGAACATTTCTTGTCTCCTCACTAGGAATCCAAGCATCGTTTCTTCGATCCAGTTCACTCATATTTAAGGCTGTGGCAAACGGGTCATCACTCCCAGCAAAAACAGCTTGGATTTGTGAGAATGGCTTGGGAGATTGAGTTATTTCTAGAGATGATGGGGGACCACCTGCTTCAGGTCTCCCATTTTGCATGGGGAAAGTAGGGTTGGATGAAGAACCATCTCCACTATTAGAATGAGAGGATGTTTGTTCTGGAACTGAAGAGCTTGCATTGGGATTACTAACAGAAATAAAACTGGATGTGGTAAATGAATCAAAAAAATCAGAAGCTAAAGTATTAGTGTTAACAGTGTCACTAAAGAACTTGCTTAGACTAGGACTTGGTTGAACCACCTGTGGATTAGACTTTACTGGAGTCTCTATTATACTACTAAAACTGGGAGATTTCACCATCTGAGGCTCAAAACCATCAGGCAGGAACAACTGTGGCTGAGAACTAACACTGTTTGCTTGGCTGAAGATGGTGCACACAGGAATGGGCTCGGCCTCAGAAGTCGGTTTGGTAGTACTGGGTGACAATACTTGGTCCTCAGGTGTGCTTTCATCAATATTATTTGGTTTTGTTTCAACAGGAATGTTGTTTCCCAACTTTGGCTCCTCCTTCACTGCTTCCTGAATTGATTCTTCCTTCAAAGATGCCTGATCATCTGTTCCGATCTCAGAAATGTCTTTAGGAGTTTCTTCATGTTCAGTTTCACTCTCGTTACTTAAAAACTCTTCTTTATCCGCTTCCGCTTGTGTTTTTTTATTATCTTTAGCTTCCATTTGGTCTACAATTTCCTGTAGACAACCAAGTTCACCTGTGTCATCTTCACTATTGTTTGGAGAATCTGAAATAATTACACTCTCCATCATTTGCTCATTAAGTTTATCTACAAAATTATTTGACTCCTCTGATACAGTCTCATTCCCTTCAGACTCAAATTCATCTCCACCGAGATCAATGGTTTCCTCGTGAAAGAGAACTTCTTCCTGAGTTTTCTGCTGAACTATGCCTCTGGTCTCATCTTCATCTGAGGTGCTCTTTGCATCCTTAGCATTGCTTTCACTATTCTCCATAGTAACTGAAAAATGAGAAGCCCCCACCAAAACAAGAATTAGTTTTATTACTTGTACATTCCTCAGGTGTCACAGTGAAACTCTTAAGTAGCATACAAATAGTAAAATTCTTGCTTTAGAATCATAGTAATTTTGCTATTTCACATCTTCCTCTTGACATTTTTCATTTAATGTCTAATTACAAAATTAATTCTGAAAATATTTTCTCTTTATCTCTTCTGCAAATCGTAAAACTATTGTATTGAAAACCAAACGCTTCCCACTAAACACACATGAAACAATATCACAGAATAGAATCAGAGAATGGTTTGGTTTGGAAGGGGACCTTACAAGATCATTTGATTCCAAACCCCCTACCACGGGCAGGGACACCTTTCACTAGACCAGGCTGCTCAGAGCCCTATCCAACCTGGCCTTGAACTCCTGCAGGTCTGGGACCTCCGCAGCTTCCCCAAGCAACCTGTTCCAGTGACTGGACATTTGCCTTCCTGGTGGCAAAGTCCCGCTAGGTGCCGGTTTCAGCACACGGGCTCACGGCCGTCCCCAGCGCAGGTGCCGAGCACGGCCCGGCTGGGCAGGAGGAGAGCTTCGGGCAGCGCCGCTTGAGAGCCCCCGCAGCCTCGGGCCGGGCTCGGGGCGCCACCGCGGGCCCCCGGCCCGGACACCCCGCGGCGTGGGCGGGCCCGGCCTCCCTCACGGCCCCCGCCNGGCTCAGAAAGCATCGGACGCGACGAGGGGTGTTTGGCTGCGTTGGAGGGGTCGCGATGGAGGACGACGCGCCGGTGATTTACGGGCTGGAGTTCCAGGTGAGCGAGAGGGCAGGTTAAGGGAAGGTTGGCAGGTCCTGGTCCTGCTTCCGAGAAAGTGCTGGCTGGAGTGGGGTGTGTGTAGAGGGGCAAAGGAGAGCCCGCCCGGGAGAGACCGGCGTCCTCCCTCTCCCCGAAGCCGGGACCGGGAGTGGGTACCGTGTGCCTCGCCAGGTTGTAGCGGCTCTTGGCAGCCGCGTTGGTGTTTCGGGGTCGCTGCCCAGCGGCCGGCAGGCGTTCCCCGCTGCAGAACGCGCTGTTTGCAGGGCGGGTGCGGGGCCCGGCCCGGCTCCCTCTCCCCAGGTGCCCGGGGGCTCCTGCCCGCTCACCGCTCCTGCTCCGCCTCTGGAAAACGCTTTGTCTGGCCCTGGAGTGGTACGAAAGTACTGTCAAAAGCATTTTTGATTCTGCCTTGTCAGAAAAAAAATTGCTTTTCTGAGGAGAGAGCATTAAACTGTTTCCAGTAAGTTACGAATTTTAGTTATACCCCACCGTACATATGCGTGAACTTTGTAGGACCTCCCTGTGAGGTCTATGTGTGTGCATTTATCCCGTGGGATAAATCTGTCCATCACATCAGTATTTTATGGCTGTAAGGAAATGGAACTGTCTAACTTAGAAACTTACTGATCATCTTCTTAGAGGAACACAGGTGTTGTGTTTAATGAGGTTTCTGTAAGTTCTGGGAAGACAGAACTGAGAGGGACCCTAATTCATTCTTTCTCCACCTAAGGGCTTTGCTCATCTGTTATGTGTTGTCTTCGGCAGCAGCTGATTTATCATCTCTAGCCATTGTAACAGGAATAACCGCAGAGGAAAACCAGCACCTCCTAACAAAGCCATTCCTCCTACAGTAGATGTAGTAATATAAATATCTACACATGCACTTTATTTTGGCACCTTTGCTAAAGGGTTCATGAAAAGTAATATACGAAGGTTCTTTGTAAGAAATGTCCTGTATACTGACTGAGCAATGTGCTCTGTAGGGCTGACTATACCAAGAGATTTCATTAGCAAATTTTGTGTTTGTTTGTTTTTCCTCCTGTATAGGAGTTGCTACGTAATATTCTCCTGCACTAAATGTTGAATCTACTGAAGTGTGATAAAGTCTAATAGTATGGTGTTTTGTATGATAGTATTTTGTGATTGGCTTGAGGTGGCTGTAACTTGTACTTCAAAATTAATGAAACTTATACTAAAGTCTCTTTTGCAGAAGAGAATATATATCCTGTACTTAATAAAATTCATAACTCATTACTATATAATTCATCTTCCAGGATTTTGGGCAAGCTAGGGTGTGTTGTCTGAGACCTCCATGGGCCTGTGTATCCTGCTCCCTCTCATTCCATATATCTCCTATAGACTTTTTTCCTGTGGAGTGTGTAACTTGTTGGAGTTGTCTGGCAGGAGGATAAAGCAAAAGGATGAATTAAGTGGCTGTGATGAAAGGAAATTACTGTAAATACAGATCACTTAGGGAGAGGGTGATAAAAGAAAATGTGATTTACGTGTAAGTCAGAAAGGGAGCGTAGAGATGAAGGCCCTGTTGCTGATCTCCATTGACTCTTAGCGTGGCTTTAAAACAAATCGCATCTCTGTGCTTTTTGAAAATGGAAACAGTGATATAGAAACTTAAACCTAAAACTGATCTGGTTTTTCCAACTTCCATTTCCAGGCCTAATAAGAAACATATATTTTATACATCATTTCTTCTGTGTTACTAGGTAAGAATGGTTAGCTGTATCATCACAATTACTGTTTTTTGTCTGAAAGCATCTCTTCAGACTAATTTTTCAGCCAAGTTTTAAAAATTTTGGCTTTGCTTCTTATGTTTGGGTTCCAGCAGTCAGTAAAAGTCCATCTTTGGCCTCTGGTGGAGAAAGTGTGGTCATGTAGATGTGCTTTTCATCTGATCTAATGTGACCATGTTTATAGGAACATAAAGCTGTTTCCTCCTAGGTGCTGTCCACCAACTAACTTAAAATTATTTCTGCATAGTTTCTGTTTATTTCTCTTTACAGAAAGTGTTCTGATGTATTGGCATACATAAGGTAACTTACAGTAATGAACAAATACATTTTTCTCTTTTTTAATCTCTTAGGTGTGTCTGTGAGCTATATGAACACTATACAGACATCCAAATGATGTGTGAATTTTAGGGTATATGACTCTTTTTGTGGCTTTCAAGAAGACAATCTCACCATAGTTGCTGTAATTGTCCGACTGCAGTGAAAATTAGAAGATTACAGTGGGTGGTGAATGAAAATGTGAGATACTGCTTGAATTAAAGTACTGAGTGGTGCAACTCTGGCTCATGATGATGAATACAAAGCAACAGCGGCAGCTGTAGAACATTTCAGTACCAAGGTGGTTCTTCTGAAAAGAATGTTGGTAGAAATAATCAACATTCTCAGTTATAAGAACATGATGAATGAGGTCCCAGGAATATCACTAAGTGCTGATTTTTGTCAATTAAGTTATGTTGTTCTTGTCTCATGCAGAATTGGCCTGGGCTTTGCTCTCTAACCTGAAATATATCTTCTGTCTACCCCTTGTTGAATTGGCTTTCATTTTCAGGGAGCCACAGTTTTCCCCATGTTTTTCTTGAGGGTTTAAACAGTGACATTTGAGCAGGTGTGAAAGCACCACTGAACATCTCAAAGTACCATGTTTGCCTTAGTTTAAGGCTGACTGGATAACATTTATAGCCCTGGAAATGAGCAGTGGTGCTTTCCGGGATAGGCATTTGGCTCAAGGCTACATCTTGCTTGTTTAAAAGCATGCAGAAGCCAGCCAGCATCATGAGATGAGGGAAGAGGAACATGACTTATGCCAGAGTGATCATTGTGGAGTGTGTGTTTGGCATATTTAATGGATTTTGAGGATACCACAACACTGAGCTGAATTTCAGCGTGCTGAATGCTCCTACTGTATGCTGCATGTCAAAAGTACATACACACGTGAGGGAGAAGGACAGTGAGCAAGAGGCAAGGACAGCAGGAAGCTATCTGGCTGAGCACAGGGCTGTACTGCCCATGGGCAGCTCCAGGAGCACCCTGAGACAGGGTCTGGCTGAAGCAGTCTTGCAGAAAGTGCACTGATGCTGTGATGGAGTTGGTGCTCTGCATTGTCGTCATGGTGCTTCTTGAATAAGCAATGCTTGACCCAGTTTGTGTTGTCTGTTAGTTGTTAACAGATTTTATGAATCTGAAAAGACACTTGATTTCTAGGACTTGCCTGCTTGCAAGAATAAGATGAAACTTAATTTCCTGAAAGCCAAATGTGTTTTCTTAGAATAAGAAACTTAAAGCAAAATACCAACTGAAATAGATTGTAGAAGACCTGTGACCACTGTATGTGCACCTACTGTCATCAGTATGTATTGAGAATAGCTCAGCTAACTTACCTGTGGTGGAGTAAAAGCCAGGTGTAGATTTACTAGAAGTGGGAAAAGGGGTCTTCCCTGGAAAATGTGTGTTGCTTGTGAGCTACCCAGGGAAAGCTGTGCTGGCTTTCAGACTCGGCTCTGTTCCCATTATGGGAGTGCAGAGCTGATAGCTCCTGTTGTCAATAGTGTTGCCTTCCCTGGGGGGAAGGTTTTCTGGTCTCCTGTGGGTTCAGAGAGAGCAGCCTGACAGAACGTACTTAATAATTTTGATCCAGCTTTAGCAAAGTCTTTGGAAGATTTACTTTGAAAATTGAATCAGTTTAAGAAACTGCATAATAATGTCTTACTAAAATTCCTATTGTGTCAGTTCTCTTCTCTAAGATTACTTGCCTCGGGAGTGCCAATCCTGTATATTTTAAACCTTTGTGGTTTAAAGTGTTAATAGAGGAACAAAAGTAGCTAAGTGACACAGCTCTCTTAACTAATGTCCCAAAGATCTTCATAATGCATGAAGTGGAACAGTTGGAAGGTATTTTTTAGGACAATTAGTAGGATCTTCCTAATGGTAGGTATGGTACAGAATAATGACAATATAAAGATACAGTTAGGTGAACTTGAAGGAACTTTTACATGATGATTATTACCTTCATGACAAATGAATGAATTTTCTGAGGATGATTGTGCTGTACAGGTCTTTGTGTGTGGATTGCATTTGTTGCTGTGAGGGTTTACAGGATCTGTCAATCTTTGGAATAGGGTCAGTGCACTAAATACATCGGTGGGAATTCTTGTGCTGTGAAAGACTTGGGGAAAGCAGCTGTCTGAGAGCCTTGAAGGTCACCTGGGTATGTGTGCTGCCAACCTTTTCACTGATAGTCACTGCAGCTTATTAGAGTCACTGAGAGAGTCTCCTACTGTGGTGGGAGAAACAAGGCTGTCTTACTTAAGTAAAAATCAAAGTGTGCTTACTTGAAAATTGAAATTATGCCAGAAGGCAAAAATAACATTTATGACATTAGCAGCCGGGAGCTTGTCTGGGGGCGCAGGGAACTTGTATTCTGCCTCCAGAATGAGGCATCAGCAAATCCAGCTCCTCACCCCAAGAAGCAGTACACTAGTCCTAGTTTTCAGCATAAGCAGATGGTCAAATAACTTTAAATTCAGATTTAGAGATTGCAAGCCAAATCCTGTATACTTACATTTTACATTGCAAGTTCACGGTTGTTTAGTACAGATTGATTGTATGAATTTCAAATGATGGCTGGTTTGCAGAATATTTTTTGTTTGTATTATATGTAATTCAGATATTCAAATGTTGGGGTCTGTTTGTTCTCTTGTTAATAACAAAGCAGTGCGATGCATCAGCATGGCAACATAAATATTGAACAGGTACTTTTTTGTTTGTCTATTAATGCCCTAAATAATAATAATCAAATTAACAAAACAAACAAAAAAAAAATGAACCAAAACTTTGTGCTCTTGGCTGGTATTTCAAAAGATGTTGAGCAGTGAAAATTTTTCAGAAGAAATTATGAATGAAGTATAGGGAATCAGTGCATTGCAGTTCCATAATGCACTTACTTAAACCAACCTTCTTTACCCTTTTGAGGTTTGTCATTGTGTTCTTCTGGATCATCTCTTGGTGTTGTCAAGTACAATAGACTCTATTCTATGTCTTTTATCCAAGGTTTTTATTATTCTGCAGGCGGCCTAAACTGTAAAGGGCAAGGTGGAAGGTGATCTTAGCCCAGCATCACACTGAGCAGTGTAGGCATAGACATGATGCCCAGACTCCAGTTAGTCTTACCTGCATTCTGCTACAGATTGTTGTTAGTTTTGCTTTATCTTGATACTGTTGTCTGTCATGCTTGTGTTCTAGGGTTTTAAATGTCCTTTGCATGTCTGTTTATTGTAGTGGATTTGCAGTTCAGTTGTCCTGTTTTGTAAAACTGCTTGCTTTAAACTATGAACATTTCCTCACAGGACTATTGATAAGTATGAAATCTGGACATGTAGCCAAAAAGTTATTTGTGGTTCACAATGTTTTAAACTTGGCTTACGAGGTTTTTTTTTTTCCGAGAGTTAGACCTCCTTTAAAAATTAAAGGTTGTAATTGCATAGATTGTTGCATTGTATAGCACTATCAGTTAGATGGGATGTTGACAGCATGTGTAAGCATTACTTGTTTTCTTGCTGCTTGTATCTTTCAGATATGTATTCTGGTTATTTTCTAGGCATTATGGCAGGTTTGGTCTTTTGGTTTTCTTTGGGGTTCTTTTTTGGGGTTTTTTTTGGTTTTTTTTTGGTTTTTTTTTTTNTGTTTTTTGGGTTTTTTTTTTTTTTTTTTTTTTTTGTTTTGTTTTTTTTTTGGTTTGTTTTTTTTTTTAGTAAGTAATGGTTTAATACCTTGGGTAGAATCATAAAATAGTTTGGGTTGGAACAGACCTTAAAATCCTCCAGTTCTAGCTGCTCCCTCTCATGGGCAGGGACACCTTCTGCCAGACCAGATTATTCTGATCTCCCTCCAGCTGTGTCTTGAACTCCAGGGATGGGGAGTCCACTACTTCTCTGGGCAACCTGTTCAGTGCCTTAGCACTTTCACAGTAAAGAGTTTGTTTTGTTTTGTTTTTTTGAATATCCAATCTAAACTTGCATTCCTTCAGCTTAAGGCCATTCTCCCTTATCCTATCACTATGTGCTGTTGTAAAAAGTCCCTTTCCTCATAAGCCCAGTAGTAAACTCTTTTTGGGCTGTATACAGTTCTGCATTCTGTGGGTGCAGACTTAGAAAAATAATAATTTCAGTTGGTTTAGATTAATCAATATTAATTTTGCTAATTTTTGATTATTTTCTATCTATGATCTGCGGCCATAAAGCAGGATGCTTTATGAAAGATTCAGTTTGCAACCTGCTCTGACAGGTTACAGTACAACATAACAAAGTTAAGGCACTTTCCTTGATTTTGACAGCACTCCAGATTCAGCTATATCATTCATTACAAGGATTATTGGGTGTCTTCATCTGTTGAAACAACTTATTTTTCTCTCAAAGTAACTCACAGTAGACAAAATTACACATCTTTGTGGAGGAGACAAATGAAAGTTGATTGTGCTGATATTGATATTATGAATCAGAGTCTTCCCGAATTTTGAAGGCTTGATGAGTTTGAACTTTGTATCCTTTGCATGGATGTTGCAGGGTTTTCTTGTCAGGGAATAAACAATAATGTGTTTCTTCTTGCGAAATGTGTCTAAATATTTTTTTCTCATGACTTTTATTTTTTAAATTTTTTTTCTGCAAAATGGAAAATTATTTTAAGGAAGAGCTAGAGAAGCTGACGACATAAGTGTTACTATGTATTTACATAATTTTATTTTGGGCACTTTGTGTCTGACTTTATGCGTTTTTGAAAGCAGCCTGATGAGATCTACTTGAAAACTTTGAAAGGGCTGGAAACCTCTTTTTTTTTTTTTTAATTTTATTAAAGATCCTGGAGATCTCTACATCTCTTTGATGTATAGAAAAGACAGAAGCTTCTTTGACTGAAGGAAATACATAGCTGTTGACTCATTTCTATTGTTTTCTCAAAACACTACAGAGTGGGTCTTTCAAATGGAAAGAAATGGTTGCAAAGATGTGCAAATGTAAATTCTTTTAAAAACAAAAGCTTTTCTGCAATCATCTTGGTGGATTTGAGTCTTTCAATCAGGAATACTCTAGGCTTGTCCTAGATGAGTGCTGCATAAATAAGGAAACAAGGCAAATTGGTGTGGATTCACAATGATCTTTGATCTGCATTTGAGTATTTTGAACATGAACTACTCATTATGTTCTTTGGTTCTTTTTTTCACCCTATATAGATATTATAAATGTAAGTGTAGGCTATTAGCCTATACCTTACTAAGGTTGTGGCATTTTTAAACTTTTTATGCTCCGTCTTACACAAAATATTATACTGTTTGAATTACACATTTCAGATACCAGAAAAGAAGTATCTGGTCTATACAAGTCCAGAGATGATTCTGAAAAATTAGTTTTTTCTTAGGGCTATTGCCAGACAATGGCTTGCATGGCTTTGCTTTATTTAAGAAAGGTCAAATATCTTAGGTTGCTTTGCTAGGATTAAATTGCTCTAAATTTGAGTATTGGGATTCAATATATTCAAGATAGTCTCTTCCAAGCTTTTATGCATCTTTTTAATATCAATTTTAAAAGAAGTTTCAAATAGAATGATATTGAAGTGTTCCTGAATCCAGAGGGTAACAAACTGCACGACAGCATGGCAGTAAGAAGGGCCATACAGCAGTCTGAATCCTTCAGAAATGTTTGCTTGCAGTATTGGCCTTAGTGTCTGGAGAGATCTGAGCTATTTTATGCCAAATAGAATGTGGATTGCAGAGGCTTTTTTTTAGACAAAAAATTCATATTGAACAATATTATTAAGGGTATCTTTTGCATGGAGAAATAGCAGATATTTTGCACAATGTGTAGTTGCTAAAAATGCCTTTCAGTATTAGTTTACCTTCCATTTACTGAAAATTATCTGAGCGAGTCTCTACCAGTGACTAGTGAAAACTAGTGACTGTGGTTTTAGTTCAAGCTGTGCTTTATTTATCAGTGTCTCCCATGGCCCTTAACTGCTTTGTTTTGCATCTTCCAAGACTCTGGTTGGTCTAAGTTGAAGAGGCAAGGCAGAGACTCTAGCAGTGCCATTAACATAATAGAACAAAGAAATAACATTATGACAAAAGTTTCAAAGATAAATAACAAATTACTTCTCCCATCATTCAGAATATTCTTATCTCTAATGGGCTGCAGTGGAAAAGAGGAGGCTTGGTTTTTAATTTGCTTCTAAACTTGGTGGTTAATGATGAGAAAAAATTAATTTTTACACAGGCATGTTCAATCTGAGTGGTGTGAAAACTTCTGTAAGAACAGCTTCTTTCTTGGACATAACATTGTTTTTTTAACAATAGTTTAAACTTGTCCGCTGTTCTGCAGAGCTTTTTCAGATGATAAAGGAAAATTAGTTTGGAAGGGATGCTGCATTTAATGTTATCGTTGTCATAATGAAGATGTATTTAGCACCTGTGTCCTTCAATCCTCACAAGTATGAGACATTGCACAAAAAAATGTATTAAGCAAAATGGATATAAAGGCCAAGAAAGTCTGCAGTTTGTAAGAATGTAGTGTTTAAAATGACAACCCATATATACGTTTCAAGATTTTTTCTGAAATTAATGAATTTTATTAATTGTACTTTTCTAATGGCTTTCTTCTTCCCTAGGCACGAGCTTTAACACCTCAGACAGCAGAAACAGATGCAATAAGATTTTTGGTTGGAACACAGTCTCTTAGATATGATAATCAGGTAATTTTTCTGTCAAATGTCAGTTGTAATTTTTACCACTTTTTGTAGCATTGTTCTGATATCATCCCTCTTCCTTTCTCCCCCCTGTTGAATATGAACATTGATAATCAAGTTGAAGACTTCTGTGGGTAGAATGTAAAGATATTGGTAGGAAATGTAGGTGAATGAAAACTGTGTGTATTTTCTGAAAATCATATAGTTCTTCTAAATTGTATGACTAAATCAGATTGGTTTAGTAAAGAAACTGCCATATTTTTGTTAATTTGAGTCTATAGACACTCTGGAGCTACCTTTAAATCCCTGAAGAGATGCAAAGTAAAACAAAAGTCTTTAAGCCTTAATTGCTTCTAATGGGACTCCTGGTACATGCACAGTTCAGTGTACGTGATGCTTCATAAACTGGATTTTTCAGTATTCATTATTGGAAATCAAGCTGTGTCCTTTCTAATCATGAGTTTAACAATTCAAACTAAAATTGGAGTGTCTTTCATGGCTCAGTTTCTATTGGGCTGTTTCTTCTGAAGCTAAGTATATGAGTTGTAGTTGTACAGCAGTTTTAATTTTTGTGACTGAATTTCAGTAGAAATCATACTGAAACAAGTTCTTGAGGCTGAAAGGGTTGGAAGGCTGTGCTGCATGCAGGTGGCAAGGCTTGGCTAGCAGGAGAGCTGCAGTGGTGGCCTCTGAGAAGAGGCCAGGGGTCGCCTGTGCTAGACCTGGCTGGTTCCAGTGAATCCACTTCAGGACACAAGTGAGTCAGTTTCCCGTGAAGGGCCTGTGCTGAAGCAGAGGAAAAGAGTGAGATACAAAGAGCATCAGAGAGAAAACACCCATCATCACCACTGCCCCACATCCCCCTGCCCCACTTGAAAGGATCAGAAGAGTCTGGGGTGAAGTTCAGCCTAGAAAGTGGAGGAGAGAAGGTTCTTGTTTATTTTAACTGCCAATGAACTAATTCATTCACCCAAGTCAAGTCTGTTTTTCCCAGAATATTATAGAATATTCCAAGAATATATATAGTTAGCGAGTGACCTCCCTGTCTGTAGCTTGGCACGTAAACTGTCTTGTTCCTGTTTTTCCTGGATTCTCCTCCAGTCTTTCTTGGGGAGAGCAGGTGTCTGGGTGGGAGTCTGTTAGCTGAGGCTAACACCCACCCCTGAAGTCCCTGGAACTGAATAGTGACCCAGTCTTTTGAAAATGGCCTGTAATGGGCTGCACAAAATGACTTGGAACCACAGCTTTGAGATGTGTAAGCTGTCAGTTCCCAGTGAGATTTTGAGTTCATAACTCAGTGATAATCCTGGATGAGACTAAGGAAAACTTATTCCAAGGCATGAGGGAGATGGAGTATTAAGTTTATTTACATTTCAAGTAATACTTGGGCAAAGAGTAACAAAATAAGTGGCAGACAAACTTAGTTAAATGTTCAATACACAGGATTATATTTTTGATTGTGCTGTTTCTTGTTCTTCAAATATTTGGTTATGATGTGGGGTTTTTTAGCCTGATTTCTGTGATGGTTGTACAACTTGCTCAACTAATTCAATCCTGATGCAAAATTGTTGTTGAAGAGTCATTCTCTCTATCAGTTGATAACCAACAGATCTTTAATAATTTAAATTTTGTGATTTTGTTAAGTTTATTTGGTATATGCTATATATTTTAGAAATGCTTGCAGGTGTTTCAACTTTGAGTATGCTTTTCTTTTTCCAGTGAATAACATTAGCAATAGAAGTGCAGGACAATTTTTAGTGTATTCACATATGTTTGGAGGTTATTGGCCTTTAGCTTTGCCTCAGGCCATCATTTCTTCTCAGCTGGTTCCTCAATTCCCAAGAAGTGCCCTAGGCCTCAGCTCATTATAACTTAATTCAGCACTAGGTTCTCTACATTTGCTTAAAAACTTTTTCAGTTACCTGACTAAACTTATGAGCTCTTTTGCAACACTTAATACTTTACTAAGTCCTGCATAGCAAAGGGTTTTATCATGTGCAGATTATTTCTTCCCTTCTGGTCATGGACAGGTGTAGTGCAAATGAAAGAGCTATAATTTTACAGCTGGCATCATAACTTTTGCCTCATTGAGGTTTATTGCTGTATAAAGCAATTTTAGGTATTCATAGGAGAATATATTTTAGGTGAAAGTATTTTCCTATTAATACTAGTATTTAAAAGGAAAGCTTTTATAAGATTTTACATTATGTTATTATTTGACATTATAATAGTGTATAGTACTTGGATACAGTTCTTTAAAATTTGTGAGTCTTCTAAATTTATTTATCCACTGTTGAGCTTAGGGGAATTGGTAGCACTAGTAAAGTTCCTTCTGTACATTATGCCAGGCTAAAATCTTCCTAAATTTCTTGTGTTTCTGTGGCAACTATAGGAAAACAACTGAGTAAAAAAAGGAAGGGAAAAATTACTGTAATAGAAACCTATTAAAAAAACGTAGCAAAGAAACCTGCAACAAACAAAAGTGAAAATAATAAAAAGCTTAATTCCGTCTTTTAAATATATTATCTATATATTCATATATTATTGTTTTTCTTCATCTTTCAGTACTTTATTGGTTCCATATAGTATAAAGTGTTTAGATTTGTATCTTGGTAAAGATATGTGACTGCTAAAGTAAACTCTCAAAAGTTTCTTACTGAGTGTAAAGTATTTGCTTCAAAGAAGAGTCCTTGCCCTCTCTCTCCTTCTTTCTTTGAAGATGATTTGAATTAGATGATTTGATACAGAATTGGTGCAGGCATTTAGACTAAGGATTGTAGTTTTGTTATTTTTGTTTATTTTGTAAGAAGTGTTGAATTGTAATACATGGCTTATTTACTATTAGCCATAAAATGAAAAAATCACCTTCAAGCTTTAAGTTGAAAATTGAGAATAAGCATGGTATTTCCTCAAACAGGGAAATTGCTTGTGTTTTCCTAGAAAAGTTAATCCTGCATGAAATCAATGATATAGTAAATTATTAGTATAACAATTAATTAAAGTAGATATCGGTTATAAAAATCTCATTTAATTGTTGCACGTAGTCATCATGTATAATTAAGACCCACAGGAAAACATTTGAAACCTTAATGTTCTATTTTATTGTATTTGCAGATTCACATCATAGATTTTGATGATGAAAATAACATTATAAACAAAAATGTTCTACTTCATCAAGTGGGTGAAATTTGGCACATTAGTACAAGCCCTGCAGATAAAGGTGTACTAGCAACCTGCTACAATAAAAGTAAGTCCTTTTTAAATATGCTCAACTTGTACAAGTATTTTGATATTTTTGAATGTGTAGAATTTGAACCTCTATTTGTTTGTAGACACTTTCAGTTGGGATTATCAACACAAGCATTTCTAAAATATCTGTAACACTTTTACTTATACCTCAATTGTGTCATATCCTTAGGTTATCTTGGTTCAAAGTCAATGTCTGCATTCAGGTTAAGAAAGGCGTCAAAATAAACCTTATGCTTGGCTGATGAATGCAAAGCATGGCAAATAAAATATATTCCTGTTACTTTAAGCATAATTTTTATTTGTTTATATGTTTGCTTTTTAAAGTGAAAGTAAATGTCTTTCAAAATATGCTGGCATCAAACTTTACTTAAAACTGCAGTTGAAGTTTGTGTACAATGTTATTTTTCATATGTGAAGTGCAGGTATGCCCAAAGAGAGCTACAGCTTCTTATCTATTTCCTCAGCAGGAATGTTCCTTGCTAATCTTACCATCAGGGCACTACTATGGAGATTAAGGATCTCTGTACAATTCCTGAGTGAGGCAGGTGTGAAGATTTTTCTGTCATGAAGCTTGAAAAATCCACTTGCATCACTTGGGGGAGGGGGTGATTTTTCTCTCTGACAAGAAATCTGAGGTGTCAGTTGAAATAAATATTATTTCTTCTGGTAAATACTAGTCTGTTCTTTCATGGAAATACAGTCCAAGAGTATAACAATTAAGGAGTGAGTTTCAGGCTTTGTACATCTGCGAACAGTTGTAGAGATGTGTGTTCCTGCTGTTCAGCCTTCTGGTTGTATTAGGGAAAGGATTCCAGGATTGCTTAGTTCTCCTAATTCTTTTGGATTGAAATAAAACTGCTAACATTTTAATTTCTTTCACAAATCTTAGGTGTTTTTTTTTTTAAACCAATGATAGAATATAAGTTAAGTAGATTTTTCCATTGAAATGATTGTGGGCATTTTGATTGAAAGCCTCTGAGATTTCTGATTTCCTTTATTGGACCTAATAAATCATATGTATGTTTTCTATTCCAGATTATTTGTGTTCTAGATTTAGTTTATCTGGTTTCTTAATATTAAGCTCTATGGTTTATTCTTCATGCATCTTACTTGAGAATTATCATCCATTAACCTTCTGCAGAAAACAAGATCTCATTCTCAAATGGTGATTACTGACTCTAAATAGCAATGTATAGAATTGAAAGCACACAGTGTGGGGTTCTGTAATAAGGAATTCTGAATTCACCAAGCAACTTATTTCAAGTAGTAATGGAGCCAAATTAAGCAATCGAAACCTTTACAACATTTAATGTATTGCATTTCTTTGTTGTTTTGGAAAGACTCATTTTCTCATTGAACTACAAGTCAAATGAGATGATGCTTTCAGGAACAGCTCTAAGTACTGCACCCATCCCTTGTGTGTGGGCCCAACACTTCTGTCAAGACTTGAACTTTGCTGAAACCGGGAAATTGAAGAAATGTGGTTGTGTGCCCATTATTAATAGCTGTTTTTGGAAGTTTCTTAAAGAAGTGATAAAATCTGTCATTGAAGAGAAGTGAAATTATGTATATTTTCCATTTCCTTGCTTACTGGATGAGCTAATGGAATAAGGTGAAATTTCCTCCTTTATATTGGGAAGGACACTTGAGTTTTCTTTTACTCTCTCACATTTGCAAAGAGTTAACATAAACTGTGGTGTGAAAAAAAAAAGTTGTAGGTGCAAATAGAAGAGCACTTTTTCACAGCTATCCTGATTTTTGAGTTTTTTAAGAGGAATTTGCCTTTTATATAGGAAGTTTGGGCAATAGAAATTTCTTTTTTCAAATGCAGTGAAAAATCTTTCCACAGTGTCCAGTTCTTATCATCCCCTGTTATATTATTGAGACATTGAGATTCCTGTTACTACTTGATAGTTAATATTACTGCCTGAAAGTCACAGATAACACCAGCAATCTTGCTCTATGTTTTGGAATACAAATGACCTGCTGTTGTTTGTTTCTCTTTTCTCATGAGGGAGTAAAACTTAGCAAAATAATGTAATATGCAAAGCTTTTGATAATTGATAATTTCTGTTGAGTGCTAAGATTGCCACATGGGAAATGGGTGTGTGTATTCAGCTGGTGACAGTGGGCTCTTTCTGGGGTCAAGGTTTGAACAGAAAGTTTAAGCTATCCCTGTGTGTTTGAGAAGAGTGCTGATGTAACAATGTTTGGAAGTTTTTACAATTCTGGTTGAGAGATGCCGTGAATTGATATACCAGAAGTCTTAATCAAAACTAAAAAAATCCTCTTGTAAGGGGAAGTTCCTACATTTGGTTTGATTTTTTTACTTGTTCTTGTTTTGTTTTGTTTTTTTAATTTCAAAGACAGCATTTGAACTACTGTAGAATCACACACCATCATGCTTAGATCTGAAGCTTTTTTTCCATCTATGTGGATATGTAAATGTGTATGGGCTGTTTTCTCCTGAATCATACAGGTAGGAAGCCTCATTCAGAAGTAGAAACAATCTGCCCCTGCCACTCTCTGGGAGCATGTTGTTGTTTTTTTTTCCCCTGCATTCATGTATATGTGAAATAGTTTTACTTGTCCTTGATATGTGTAAGTGAAAAAAGCATAAAGAGGTAGAACTTAACATGTGTTTTTTATTATTTGTACACCTAGTGAAGAACAAAGTCATGTATTCATGAGTAATAAAAGCTATGCTTTTTTATGTCAGTAAAAAATAATTTCCTTGTTGTCCACTAATTATTTTCTTTAAGGGCTTACTTTTGATAAAATCAGATTTTTTGCCCATAAACGGCTAAACTTGCAGCAATGCAATTCAGTCATTGTTTTAAGATGAGCTTTTCCTTTAAAGCTATGTCAAAATGCCAAGTATAGCACATTTCAATGATTGGATGCAGACTCTCTACTCATGGTTTTGGTATTACTGCCCTTTTACATAAAGCCTATCAGAATATTTACTATTTACTGACATTGATTCTGCATATCTTTAAATTCTATGCTTTCAAGAAAAGAACATCCTCCTAAGAAGTAAAATAAGATGACTCAGATAACTTTTTTGTTCAAAAGGAGTCACAGAAAAATTTAAATCCTTGCTGAATATGAAATTTGGAGACTATTTTCTCTAAACAGTCAGTAAAGTTAAATTAAATGGTACTCTGTATTCTTTGTTCAAGATATTTTACTGGGGTATCAATGTACAGTTAGGTTGTAAAAAGGAAAATACCTTCATGACTCTGAAGTCAAAATGAAGGAAACTGTCTTTTTTGTTAGCATCAGTATTTACAACTTTGTCTAATTTTGACTTTGAAAAAATACAACGCTTTATTAATTATGTATTCTCAATTATGACATTAACTAGAGTAATAGCAGTTCCAGTAGCATTGGAACAATTGTGTCTTTGGATATTAACCAGAAATTCCATTTTCTAGGACATTTTGTCTTAATATGAAGAAAAAATTGTGGAACTATTTCTCCACCACTCCTTATGCCCACACTTCAGAAATACTAACTTAATCACATAATTACAAAAGGGGAACTTATTAGACTCAGTTCCTGCCTCGCTTTAGTTGCCTCTCCCCTCACCAATGATGCATATGCCACTTAAGAAATTTTATTGTTACGACTGATACTATAGAAAGATAATTTTATTCTCAAGTGATTAGGCTTACCAGTTATGTATTATCTTGTCCAACCTCCTGAAAAGATCAGGAATTTACTGTGCTGGAGGCACAGCATTTCCCTATGCTACCCATTGCTAACTTAGCAATATTGTGTGCTAGAAATGTATTAAGGCCATCCCAGTGTAACTGACATTGCTAAGAGACAATAGCGATTGAGGAGACACTGAGGAGAAGCTCCTCTTTTTGCAGATGTGTTTGGCAGCTATTTGATGGTGTGAGAATTAGGAATGTTGTAATTTATTACAGATTCCATAACTGAAGAGAGAAAGTGCATAAATATGTGAAAGAAGCGAAGTATTAGAGGAGAAAAGGATTATAGTCTAAATATCTTGGGGGCAGGGGAAGAAGGCTTTGTAAAATTAATATCTGACATATCCAGAAGAACTCATGTACTATTAGTCGGTTTTGTGACATTGATGCATGTTTTTTTCTTCTACTACAGCAAATCAACTGAATTAAAACAGGGGTGTGGTTTTGTTTTTTTTTTCCTCTTGAAGAGAAGATGATTGTTACTGATGGCTTTAAAGTAGGTAAAAATCAAGGGATGAAAGTAGTTTGGTAGTCTTCTAGCTATAGAAGTTAAATTGTTAAAGTTCAGTATTAGATTAGGTCTTAAAAAACTAAAAGGTTGGATTCTTGAGAATGCAATTTAGAGATGGTTTTTGGATGATGATAATAAAAGTGACAATAAACTAGAGTGCTACAGTTGCATTGTCATTTGTTTAATGCCTAATCTCTGAAAATTTACATGTGCTTATTTGCCTATGATACTTATTAATATCTTAAAGTTATGTTCATCAAAGAAGGAATCATGTAATTTGCTTTACCAGTAGCCCAGAATTAAAATGGAGGATGCTGCATTTAGTGGAAAATCCCTGTCAGAACAGTTCTAGGAACTTTTCACCTTTCTTCTTTTGTGCTGTTCTGACTAGTTGTTGTCAGTTGACTATACTCTTTTATATTACTTTCATTAAATCAAAATGGGACAGGAGTGGCACTTCTAAAAAGTGAGTAAGAAAGGTGACAAAGTAATTAAGGAGATAATAGCATTTCTTAGTAGAAATGTGCATTTCAGTATCAAAAAAGAAGAATTATGGTGTGGGTTGAGGGTCAGGAACATACCCTCCAAATAATGATATGAAACAATGACAGTAAGGGTACACTAAATATAATAAGTTTAAAAATGAAGAAAAATTAGTCTTCAAGAAGTTGGTAGCTAACCAGGCACTCTCTTCACCTGCTAAGGGAAAAATCATTTCACATGTGTATACCTACTTGCCTCATTACTCAGAAGAGCATCCTAGCCTACTCTAGGGCAATTTTTTCATTGTGAAAAAGTGAAATGCCAAAACCCTGTAAATCACACTGAAGGGGAGTCGCTTGAGAGCTAGAACAGTGGAGACCTGAGAAAGTGCTAGACTCCATTGGAAAATTATCTGTATACAGTCTCAATATTGCTCAAGTTTCAGGCTCTATGAGGGGAATTTGGAAAGCCATTTCATGAACTTTTAATCGTATTCTGAGGCAACCAGAAAGATCAACAGTCAGTGGACTAGGGTGTGTCTATTAAGTTTTGTATGTAAAGTAGGTGATAGAAGCCTCAGCTCTAGAAATGGCTGAAAAAATTTGGATCCCTGCATTGATACGATGATTAATATGATGTTAGGTAATACTCGAAGATACGTTGATGATGCTCTTTTTTGTCATACCAGCTTATTATACACTGTTACGAGGTGTTTGAAAAATTTCTGACTTAGGTGGATGTGCAGTGGTGGGTGCAGGTTGTATGTGGGTTTGGAGCCTGGGGGAGTCGTGCCTTGCATTTGCTTTGCTTCCTGCAGAACTTATTTTTTCAGCTGTTGCCTTGTTTATACATCCCTCCCTGTCTCTCACCTGCTGTTTTAGGGTACTGTTAAAATGGAGGCAGACTATATCCTGTGGACTTATAAAGTAAACTTCAGGTACCTCATTAAAGGGATGGGGAATTGAGAGAGGGTTTTCTGTAAGCTATTTAAAGAGTTCTGCAGCCATTTGCCAGTTTGCCAGCAATGGATGGCTTCTTTCCGAGTGACTCTTGGATCTGGTCTCTGTGGGCCAGAATACTACGTAAAGAGGTTGAAATGAATCATCGTGCCGATGAATTTGGGGAAAGCTGTCGTTCTAAAATAATGTTTTATAAATATAATTATAGTTTATACAGAATTATTTGCAAAACCTGAATATAGCTTTCATTATAATCTATAAGCTAGAATTAACCCCCAGATTTATGCACTGCTCTGAGATAGATGAATCTGTTTACCATGTCAGCAAAGACACCAGTGGTTTGTTTGGATTTTGGTACTGTGTAATGGCCAGCTATTTGGGTAGTTACTGTGTTCTGTTAGATGTTTTGCAGACACTTAGAGATAGTAAAATTGGTTGGGAAGTCAAGGTTTAAGACAAACTCCTGGTGGGTTTGCATGTCACGATGGAGAGATAAAGGGGAGGAAATAGAAAAATAATCCAGACCGAAAAGTCCACATAGGTGGAAAATCGTTTGCCTGTTGAACCTCAAGTTGGATCTGGGTAGTGGTCTCCATTATTGCAAAAGTGAATTTTGAGAATGTGATTGTATGCCACCACGCTGGGTGCAGGGAAAAGATATGCCTGGAGGGGCAAAAGTAAAGGACCATGTCTCACAACATAATTGTAGACAATTGTACTGTTGCTGTCACAGGTCTAATGGGGCAAATGCTTGCTGAAAGACTAAGTGGGGAAATTAAGGCAGTGGTAGAGTTGGAGAATCAAGGACATCCTGAGGAAGGAGATCCCAAAAACAACTAAGGGATATGTGAGAACACAAGAAGGTATGAGATGGTAAAATAGCTTTTGGGCCATCAGTTCTGTGGGAGGCTGGAGAAATGTTAGATAATATATGGCCCTTAGGTGTTAACGGACACTAAATGTCTCCTAACTAAATGTCTGTCCATATAAAAATCTATTATTGTGGTTAAATGTCTGCATTTTTTGGTTTTTGATTAGCATTTTTTTTTTTTGCATTTTGTTTCTTCTTTATCTGTGGCAACTTCTGCTATTTTCCTGGGACTTAGTTTTTCTTCCTTTTTGTGGCAGTTGCTGAAATGATCAGTGAAATAATTTTCCAAGTCTCATATTGTTGGGTCTAGCTTTTAGTTTTTATGTTGCTGTAAGATGAACAGTGGTCCAGAGACTTCAGCTTCTCTTTTAGCTATTTTAAACTATGCCAGCAACCTCAACAGAATGATTATGCTGATTGTTTACACAGTTGTGAATTGGGTTGCAGGGGTATTTTCACGAGCATAAGAGTACTTTTATGTGATTGAAAACCTGAACATTAGTATGTCACAATATAGGCGATAAAAATAACAGCATTAAAGTCTGATGTTTGGAATGATCTACTCTAATGATGTCAGGTAGGGTGGAAGCAGATGTGGAAAGTGTGTGTATGTGTGAGCTGTATCAACACTGAAAATAATTAAACAAAACAACCCTTACCTTCTAGTTTGTGAGGGATGGAACCTGCTGGCTGTGAGTCTTAATGGTAAATAATCAGGTTTTGGTATCAGTCAGCTGACTGCATGTTTGTTGGGGTTTTTTGGTGCTTTTTTTTTTTTTTAAGCAATATTGCTATAATTGCAGTTTTTGCTGGAAATTGTAACCTGTAGAGTAAAATACATAATCTCAGTATATTAGACTATTATTTTAAGGTTATAAGTGTATTCTGATAAGATGGAACAGGGCCATAGAATTGACCTAGGGACTGAGTTGCAGTAGAGCTCTCTGCTAAACACTGAGGGTACTCCCTGAGCAGTTTTGGTGTGGACCAAGTTACAGTGTACTTTTAGACAAAGGTGCCCACATGTAGTCCAAGAAATTGATGAGTAGCTGGAGTGTAGCCTCATTCTTTTAATGCAGCCTGCAAAAAAAGTTAGCTTTCTGACCTCAGGGCTGGAGACCTGTACCTGATATATTTTTAAGTAAGTTGCCAAAAAGTAAAATACCTGTCATGGTTCTCCATTGCAGACTTCTATAAAATACACAGGCTGTTTGTTTTGGAGAATGTGTTGAAGGGAAGCATGCAAGTACTTCAGAAATTAGATAAAAGACATAATAAAGATGTATATGAAATAAACTATGCTATGAAGATCTGGTCAAGAATTTCTGTTCTGCTGATCTCAATTATAGTGGTTCTGTTGTGTGACTTATTCCACAGAATTGAGAGTAATCATTTTAGACATAATTTCACCCTTGTAGAGAAGAGGATATTTTGAAACAGTTATCCTTTTCTGTATAGCATTTTTACAGTGTTTGGTGCTATGGGGTGGTTTTCTTGTGATAAGGATTAGTGGGTGTTGTGTAGGTTCATCTTAAAGAATCTTGATGAATTAAAGCGAAAGCTTCATGCTGCTCAATTTGAAGAGAATGTTTAATTACTGAATATTAGGTGCACACATTCAGTGACGCAAAATTAAGTTTTCTAGCAATTATAATTTTCTTAATTCCTACTAGTTCTTTCTTCTGAAGAAGGTACTCTTTTTCTATCTGCTTTCAGATACCGTTATGAACTGGAGTTGTTTCCCAGCTTGGAGATTTCTGAGTTCATAGAAAGGCTTATCAGGTTTTCATGGGGCTGTGAAACAATCACTTCTCTTTTATTCTCAGTGCCTTTGGTAAGGACGCTGATGTTTTGCTGACTTCCTCATCTACTGCTGCACATAAGGCTCAGAAAACTGTCAGTCTTGATAAAATCAGTTTTTTCCTGAACTTCAACTATCACTTCAGAGTACAGCATCATGTTGGGATGGCTTAAACTGTTTTTCTCTACAAGCACTAACTAACTTTTGTAAATAGAGGAGCTTATCTTTTGAGTCCTTCTATTCTCACCTTTTGCATGGCATGAAATTACCTACAAGTATCTGGTCTGCAAGACTAGGTAGTTGACACTGTTACACTAATAATGCTGTTTCAGGAGCTCACAGTGGAATGCCTCCTCTGGTTTTACTTCAGCATTTCAGATAAATCTATGTTTTAAATCCATGAGATAAAGCTAGATGAATTCCTTTCACTAGGAAGAGGTAAAACTAAATTTAAAAACAGAATATTTAATCCAAGTTTAAAAACATAATTAGTAAGTTTCTATGTTGCTGTCATCTTTTGTATTTGTGCTTACCCCTGCTTGTCCTTAGAATTCAAATTCTTATTCAAATCGGGGAAACATGTGGAAACTCATTTGTTGTCCTAGTTCAAATGTGTTTTTGAACTCCTACAAAAATAGGTTCTGCACTTCTGTTTCGTGTAGGGACGTAGAAAGCCACCAGAGGGCAAAAGGAAGTGTGACTGGACAAAGCTGTTACCTGCAAATTTCCACATACAGGCAGGCATGTGTGCACACATCGTGGTTTTCACTTGGATTTTTTCAAACAACATAGGTGCCCTGGTCCAGAGGTTATGAAGACTTCATACAAATAGCTTGCATTTGTAGATCCAGAGCATACAAACACAAAACTGGTGTTTAATGTTTAATTTTGTTGAAAATCGCCTTTAAAATCCATTATTTCAAAACAATGAATCTGTGATGAGTTATGGCTGGCTGATGCATTACACTTACAGTGCAGTCATGTATTAAAAAAACTTTTTGCAGAGAAAATTCATCAGTAAGGATACTGGAAATAATGCTGCTGGTGATGCTTCAACTGCTTAATATTTAAG
Organism: Bombycilla garrulus; assembly: GCA_013400315.1. Lineage (NCBI taxonomy): Eukaryota > Metazoa > Chordata > Aves > Passeriformes > Bombycillidae > Bombycilla > Bombycilla garrulus. The sequence goes on from VXBU01008764.1 coordinate 208,288, forward strand.
ACAGCGGGTGACACTTGCTTTGTTGTAATGAAAGTTCTCTGTGTATGGAAATCATTGGTACAGCCATGGGATATGCTACAGTCATTAAAATGGGTACAGAAGTGGAATACATCTTTAAATATTCCCTCTTCTCAGCATTAGCAGTGGGATGCACAGAAAAAGATTTATTCCTGTAGTTTGAAGGAAGAAATAAATGTCCTTGGTGTTCTCCTACTGTTCTTTGGATGTTTTTTTCCTAGGAATTCTAGCTGTTATATGTAATTTGAGTGTTGCTTTACAAGTAGCTTACGTAAGGTTTTAAGTGAAATGGTTGACTGTCTGGTCCACGTGATAAAAAAAAAATGCTACACAAGTGATGAAAAGCTTGAGAAATTGCTCTGTGTTAATTCTGTACATATTTGAAGGTCTCCATGTGTAGATGTATATTGAGCTCTGTCCAAATGAGAGGTAACGTAGCTGTCATATCATAGTCTGTGCTATAACCTTACTTGTATGTAGAACTGCTGTAGGAGTTCAGCTCAGTGGTGACTCAGCCAGTGTGCAAGAGCAGATGCATAGTGAAAATGTAAGAACTGGGGGACCATGGACCATGTATAATATAATTAACTTGAAGCACAGATCCTTGTTATCCCTTGATTTAGGATTTCATCTTTATTTGACAGCAATTATCAGGATAATTGCAATATTTTTGATATGAAGCAAATGAGAATTAATGTCAGAAGAGGGAGGAGAGAAAATGACAGAAATTCAAGTGTTACAGAATGGTCATGATATTGAAAAGAGTGCTTTAAATGCAAAAAATGGATAAAACACTTCTGAATTAGTGCTGTCACTGAGGGATAATCTCTTGAATTATCAGACTGCTCTCTCTTTCACTGTTAGAAGGTTTAATTCTCTTTGCCTTTTAATTTTTTTTTCTTTTAGCTTAGAACAAAAGAAGTGTTTTTCTGTGTCTAATTCAAAGCAATTTTTAAACTCTATTTTCAATTATTGATCTGAACTAATATAAAAGACTGCAAGAGAATGTGTTCCTTTGCCATCTCCAGTCAATGCTATTGTTGGAGTAAATACCATTTTGCAGAAACACAAAAATTCCTACAGTTTGTGTTTAGGCATTCTTGTCCAATGAGTTTGTTACATAGGTGAAAGTTAAAGGCTTGCTTTTCTCTGTATTAGACTAGTTTAATATTAGGCTTCAGAGTTATTCCCAAATAATGCAAGTGAAGCCAAATATACTGTGCAAGTTCTTTCCAGTAAATGTTAAGACATTTTGCAACCTCACTTTTTTTTGCATTCCATATTTTGTGATCTTCTTTCTACCATGAAAAGATAGCCTGCTTTTATTTTCCATTATCCAATCCTCCTTGGAAAGCTGGAGAGGTCGAGAGAGTGTCTCTTGCTTCATAAAAGATTCAAGTACTAGCAATATCTTAAATAGTTAGCAAAATGGTAATTTTTTTTATTAAGTAGATCTTAGTCATTGTTATCTGATGACATCAGTTCTGTAGCATATTCTATTATCTGCATGTCCTCATATGAAATCATGTTAAAATGTTTTGAGGACGATTTAAATTTGAGATTTTTCTCCTGATTCTGGGTGATGGTTTGCAGCCTTACTTCTCTTGTGTGAGAGTTTTATTTTTTTATGTATCGTCAAACAAGCATCAATGTTTCTGACCATTAGACACAAAACTTGAGACATTTCTACTACTGCAACAATTTGAGTGACCAAGCTGCAGGAAGTATGAGAATTTGAGATTACTGTTTGTCTCTTTTGATATTGTGAATACTATTTTGCAGCTCAGCAAAGTTTTATGATAACCACTGTGGGTGCATATGCTGTCTAGTAGCCTAAGAGCTCTTCTTCATTGTTCCTTACACTCAAGTTGCTGTCACCACAACCTTCAGGGCCCTTTCTGCAGAGCATTGTTGAACTTCAAGGATCCTGTTGGTCTGTTTCTCCAGCCTGTTTCTGTCCCTCTGATGTTCCCTGAGGTCATTAATGAAGCTGCTGAACAGTGCTGGCCGCAGTGCCAGCCCCTGAGACACACCGATAGTGACTGGCTCCAGATGGCTTTTATGCCACTGATCCCAACCCTTTGAGAATGGCAGTTCAACCAGTTTTGAACCTAGCCCGCCTGTTCTTCAGTTGGTCTTTGAGGGTGTTATGGACCAAAGGCTTGTTAGAGTTAAATTACATCAACTGCTCTCCCCACTTTTATCAAGCCTGTTTTATATTTAATTTTCACTGCAGAATGCAATCATATTTGTCAGATGTGATGTCTCCTTCAGAAATCTGTACTGAGTAGTTCCAGTCACCTTATGTTGAGAAATGCTTTTCAGATTCTCTTAATCTGTCACTTTCCTGGGGACTAAGGGGAGACTGACCATCTGAAATATAGGAAGGCCATTTACTTTCTCAAAGTCCTCAGGAACCTCTCTCCAGCACCATGACCTTTCAGGGTTAATTGAAACTGGCCTTTTAAATACATTGGCCATTCCTCAGTTCTCGTGGATGCATTACTATGATCCAAATTCTTTAAATAGTCCCTAGCCAGACTTTCTCACTGATCTTGGCAGCCTGGGATCCCTCAATTCTGAGGATAGCAAAGACCCCACCACTAGACACTGAGCTTTTTAAAGTCCCACACAAGGACCAAGACTATAAATATGAAACTCCTTCTCATTGTCAGAAGGTTGTGTTATCCTTTGTTTCATCCTTCTAGCAGACACCACTTTGGTCTGCCTTCTAATCTTAAACCATAATCTCTCATTTGAGCTGGTTGCTCCATGCACTCTAATTGCTGATGTTCATAAAGGGTGACTCTCCCTTCTCATCTTCCTGATCCATCCCTCCTAAAGACACATACCTCTAATCTCAGCGAGACTGTACACACCAATAAGATTCTGCATGTGAAATAAACATAAGGTGTACTTGGTCAGTACTAGCAAAGGAATTGTATCCCATCACTGAGCTAAGGATTTGACCACTAAGGTATTTCTGGGTTTGTTTCTATTTGGTTATGTTTTCATAATTACTTTTCTTAGATTATAAGCCTTTTTGGAAAGCTATGTATCTTTCTTCACTTGGGTTCAATAAAAAAAATGCAGTGGGGTTTTTCTCTTGTGTGTGTTTCTGAGGTGTAAACAAATGAGAACTGCATAGTTATTAGCAGCTAACTAACAACATGATGTATTGTTTGAATGCCTGTAGTTGAGAAAATTAGTGACTAGCACAGACTATTCAATCTTTTTCTTTCTCCAGACTTTTTGGATGTGCTAGTTGTTGATACCTTGAGCTAAGAAAAATGCTAACCACAAGTTATTTTTCTTGTATTAGTAAAAATACGTTTCTTATTGTAGCATTTGTAACTGACCTAATGAACAGAAAACTGAGTGTATCTCAAAATAGTGTATCTAGCTGGTAGTTGTTTATAGTTATTTTCTTCCATTAATTACTTTTGTTTGATGTGTGAGCATGTCTGGAAGCTAGCTACCCAAATTATCCAGTTAATGTAAAGATACAACCAGATTGTGATTCCAAGATCTAAGCTTTGAATTCCAAATTATTGCTGGAAGAAATTTCATGTGCGTTGGTTGTGGCCAGACATCTGAAGGGGAAGTACCAAGTGGAGACCATGGAAGGCTGATGTAGGGGTTAGTGAACCTACCTTTTCCAGCTGAGATAGTGGTTAGAACTTGGTTCATCAAGCTTCAGGCAGCCACATAAACTGCTCATGTTGGATGGAATGACGTGTGTCTTGCTTGAGGTAGACTTATTACAAAAGTTATATCTGCCTTTAGAACTCCTGTGGAGTAGAATGGAAATGCTTGAATTTATTTAGATATACTCTTGAATATCTAACTATCTATTAAGGTGCCCAATTCAGTGGGGGGGATAAGTGGTCTGCAGTTCCTATCAACTTGGTAAGGAGTACAGTTTTTAATACTTTGTAAAATATCAAGTGGAAACTTAAGTGCATTGGTTTCATTTCACCTTATCTCACTGACAGCTGCCATGGTTTTGTTGGTGATGAAAGTGAGTTACCTCCATGGGACAACTGTTGTGTGTGTAAAAGTAGCAATGTGGACAACGCTGTTCAGCTCCACTTGCCTTTGTGATGATGGAAGCCAACATATAAATATCTCTCATTAAGTTTTATTGGTGTACTGTGCAGCTTTCCTCAGCACAGACTTAAATCTCACAAAGGATTTTTATATGGCCAGCCAATACCTTTTTGCTTGTGTGGCTCTCACTGTTGTAGCTTTTACATTACTGCAGCCAAATTCTGCCTGAAAAGCAGAGTTCAGCTCACTAGTATAGCGATAGTTGCAGTTCTTTGCTTGGCCTTTCCCCATATGGCAGAGTTCCAGAAGTGCAATCAGTAAATTTTGACCTCGCTCAAACAGATGTGTATATGCAGAGTATATCATCAAAAAAGACCTGTGCTGAAACACTCTCTCAAATCACCTTGGGACAGCATAAATAGCATTTATGTCTTTTCCAATTTGACTGCCTTCTTTCTGCACTCTGTCTCCTGTTCTTCCATAGAAAATGGTGGGTTTACCTGTTTCTCCATGTCATACCCCACACCTTTCCACATTCTTAGATCTCCATCTGTGTTAGTGTGCAGCAGGTGAGGTTTTTAAAACCTCCTTGGACATCTGTATATACAATTGAAACATAGACTTCTATTAGGATAAAGAGTGAGCTGCTGTGTTTCCATGGGGTTTTTTTGTGTTTTTGGTTTTTTTTTTTTTTTTTTTTTTTTTTTTTAGGTCTGGTTTTTCTTAGCTAAGAAGTGCATTTAAATAATGGGAAGAAAAATTACTCTGACTGTAGCTCTTTATTCCTACATATATCTCGCCCTCTGTGTTTCAGAAAAGTAAAATCAAATGCAAGTGATGCTTTTAGGACAAAAGATGAAGTTACTAACCAAGAAAACTAATGGTCTGTTTTCCCCTTCTTTTTTTGCCTGTGAAGGACATGATGTTGAATAAACAGAATACAGTTTATTTCTTTATTAATTAATTTAAAAGGCTGGAAGATATATTCTTTTTAAAACAAAATATGCATACCTGAGCAATTTTTTTTGTTTCTTAATTCTATTAAACTAGAAGAAGCGTGTTCATATTGATTGATAAGGATGAGTGCTAGCTGTTTGTCAGTGGAGGGAAGGAGGGTTCTGAACACTCGCTGCTTGTTCCTGTCATACTGAGAGCCCTAATGGGCACCAGCTGGGCTGTAGCTATAGCAGCTTCACCACTTCAGCCTTGCACAGCACGAGCTGCTGTGGCAGTGCTGCAGAAGGGCCTCCTGTGCAGATTTAGGAAGTACACACTTCAGTTGTTGTTCCCTGGGCAACAGAATAACTGCAGACAGCTGGCTTTGCACCACCTGAGCTGATCAAAGAGCAAACCCTGTCAGGCACTGATACTTCAGCTCCTCCAGCTTCAGTGTGAATGTCTGCAGGCAGTGATGTAGGAAGCATTGTCATGCAGGTTTCAAGGTTAAACGCAGGGGAATGAAGCGGAATGACAGCAAAAAGTAATATGAAAACATAGTTCGTGTAGATAGTACAGTCAGATGTGTATAGCTATTGATGATTGAGAATTAACTTTAAAATACTAAATTACTGGTGTACATATAAAACATATATGTCATGTTTCGTTAAGAAAGGCCATAAAGAATGATTGAACACAAAGATTAAAGTGGTATGTAAAATGATATGACTATGGAGGACCTGTATCTGGTCTGCTAGAAGCTTCTGACAGGTCAGGACATGGTGGGTTTTATTCAGCAAGTGATCCCAGAAGCATGAAAGGGGGACAATTGAACAATAGTGAACTGTAGTGTTGTCTGATGTGGACTTGTATAATTTGGATTAAGATCCACATGAATGTTTATTAGGAGTGGAGGGGTTGGAGGGGCAGGTGGTAGCATTTTGTAAATGTCTGTTTAATTCTTTTCTTGTACTTCTTTTATGTTATAGTAATATCTACTTAACACTTTGCTTAAGAGGAGTGCTAACTTCTTAAAGTATGGTTTTAAACTTTGTTGCGAAATAATGAAGATTATTTTTAATTATTCCTTCTAAAATTTCTCCTTTATTTTTTTCTAATATCTGTATTTACTTCAAGAAGTTGTAGCTTCCCTTTTGGAGAAGTGACTCCAGTGAGTGAGTATGGGTGAGCAATAATACTGAGTTTTAGCAAGTCCTAAATGTACATCATTGCACACCTGAAAGGAAGGCATGTTGGTGTGTTTCAGAATGCACTCAGTCTTCATTTGCTGAAACTGCAGAATACTGATAGTATCCATGCTTCTATTGAGGGTTTTGTTTTTATATTCCATATAGTCTTTGGATTTTTTGTATTTCATATGTGTTTTAGTAATATTTGATAAAAGTCTCTCTAAAGCAGTAATAAAGTAGTAGGTGGAGGTTTTTGCCTTTCATTTTGTTGGGGGTTTTGGATTTTTTTTTTGGTTAAAACTCAAACCACTAAACTTCGAAGTAGAATAGTTTCCTTCTCTAGCTCTCTTACAAAAAAGAACATATTTGAGGAGTGAGAATTTCAGTAAAGGGATTCAGCATGAGAAAATAATGAAATTACTGGGTTGTTTTCAATTGGAAAATCACAGGTCTGACATAACTATGACATTTTGTTTGTAGTAATATAAAACCAAATAAAGATCTAAGTAAGAGCATTTACTCTCTATGGTGACAAATTAGACCATGTATTTCTTGTTTGGCTATTCTGACTTACTGCATCAGTGGTTCAGATATCAATTGGTTTCATAGTTTGTTTACTGAGGTTGCATGTTAAGTCCTTTTTAAAGCTGTTATTTACAATAGAGAATAAATTAAGACTGTATAAACAGATTTTATGATATCTGATATTCAGTTCCTATTTTTTTGTAGCTTTGCAGTCTGCGGCTTGCTTTCTGAAGTAATCTTCATAATAATTTTGAATTACTTAATTTTAGGTTCTTCTGTCTAAATCTGGAAACGTGACAAAGCTCACTTCTTTCATTCTGTAAGTCTTCAACTGTAGGAATTGCTGATGCAAAATCCAGATCAGCATGAAGTGCCTAGGCCATCCCTTCTAGCTTAAAAATTACCAGTTCATAAAAAATCCTAATTTTCTGCAGCAGCACGAATGGCTTTCAGTGTCCTGAACAGCTGTATTGCATCTGGAATCAACAGTGTTCTTATATCCACAGATTCTTCTTTTTGCATCTAGTCCAGAAATAATTGTGTAGTTTTTAAGGAATGTCTACTGGCTATTGTGTTGCAGGAGCAGCAGCAGTGCAGTGAATTGATTTGTTGTGCATGAAGGAACTCTGTCAAGGAGTAACAGGTACTTGTAGTTAACCTTACAGACATGTTTCTTTTTGAACTCTGATTAGTAATTTGCTGTTATTTTTAAATTTCAGGCAGTTAATTTTTTTCCCAGGCTTATTTTTTTCTCTTCATTTAGCTTGGAGGAATTCTCTGAGGGGAACAGTGTTTGGAGGAAGATAAACGGGATGTCAAACCAACTACAGCTTTTACTTTTTTTTTCCTGTGTTGGAACCAGCTGGTAGTAAAAAGCTAAAAATTGTCATGGAAATAGTCGTCACTGAGAAATCCTTTTTAGTGCTACAGGGAGAACTGGTATTGATTGACCATCTTGTGACCCTTTGCAAATTGTTCATTCTGCATGCAGAGGGTTTTCTCACTTGCTCAACTTGTAAAGTAGGCACCAAAGATGGTCTCACGTTCTATAGCCATGATTATCTTTTCGGCTTTGGCTGAACTCAACAAAGTTTGAACTCACCAAAGTTTATTTCCTACATTTGATTACTGTATCCTTATTGCTACCAGCTTCATCTGTATTTGCTTCCTAATTCAGTGCTGTCAAAGTATAGGATTACTTGTTTATTCCTTAAATTCTGTTTTGCTTGTTTATAAGCCATTTCAACAGAACTAGGTAGGTGGAATTATGTGCAATCACTCTAGAAGATACTATCCTCTGCCCAGAAGATAACATTGGTAGACTTGGGGAAATGGTGCATAACAGAGGGTTGTTGCAATTGCACAAGTACATTTAGCTCCATCCTAAGCTATACTTAGCAACAGATCTACTGATGATGTATGATGAATTAGATAAGGGATGACGAGGAACAAATATGACAAAGATTCAATAGTTCATTGTCTCATTTCTGGATCATTTTATGTGAACAGTGTGTGAGGAATACAGTGGGACATCCTTCTTCAAACCTTTGACTTATTCTCTGTGAAAATTCAGTAGTGCTTAGTAAACCCTGTAACATTTTTCTTAATACACTCAGTGATAAAACTTCAACACGATCTTATTTATTCTCTTTGCATTGGTGCTGTGATATAAATAAAAATTCTTGTTTCAATATGAAGTAGTGTGAAAGACAGAGTTCACTGTCTTGGTAAAATTTAGAAAGGTTTAATAAAAAGACAATAGGAGACAAACATAAAGCAAAGTTACATATGGCCGGGTGCCTTGGGTTCCTACCAAGGAGCACACACTGCTTCAGAAAACNTAACTTATAACAGTAGGGATGCAAAAATGGTTTCCAACTATGAGTTTTAAGGAAGGCACAGAAGCACAACATAGAGACACTGTGTTTAGCTTGTTTTGTTTTTTTTTTTTCTCTTACACAATAACTGGCATTGCAATTTAAATATTAAATATTAGTTTCATACTTGTCTTTTAGCATTTTAAAGAGATAATATGAGAGCTGGTAGATAACACTGTCATTTTGTATGCGTATATGCAGTAATGTGATGTGAAGATAGTAAAAGATGGGAAAACCTGGAGTTTTTCTTTGCCTGTAGGTATTCTAGATAAGCAATGGCACTACAGAGGTGGTAGTGAAATTTCCTAGTAACAATGGATTTTTAAATTTTAATACAATCACTTGGGAAATAAGGCTATTTGGGTATTGCCACAAATACTGTATACTGTTAATGAGCTTTTCATGTGGCCATGGGAAGCTTGTTGTGGGACTTTGATTTCTGTGTTGTGAGAGTTCCTGTTTGTGTTTGTGGATCTCTGTAGGTTTGTAGCTAGTGGTTATTTGATTAAGAGGAATTGTGACCAAGAAAAAGCTCCACTTCATCTATCAGAAGAGTGACACTTCCACTCAGCACTTTGATTTGTCCTCTCTTTTATGAGGGAGAAAATGGTATCTTTAAAAAATTGTCTTATATAAAGGTAAATTAAGCCTTCCTTAAGGCCAGCCATATCTAAAAATTACTTCTCTGGATGGCTGTGGAAATTCCATTTTGATTTCACACATCTGGGAATTAACAAAGTGTCAGAACTGTCCAAGGAGAAGTTAATAGTGCTCTGAAAAAGGTCTTTGTTCTACCATTTCAGCCATGTGTCTAATTCCAGAACTTCTCCACAGTTTAAAATTAGAATATTTGCAATGCACATACAGTTGTTTGAGATGGATGGACATTCAGTAGCTGCAAAGTAGTCTGTCACTTTCCCTGAGCATCATCAAACCCTGCTGAAAGCAGAGGATAATGTCTGTGCTGAGTGTCAAAGTTTTGTGCTTGTTGGCTTTTAGTGTTATCCCTTTCTGATGTGAAATTTAATTTATCCCTGACCACTAGTCACAGTGAAGTAAAACAGGCATGGAACTGCACAAAATTCTGCATATAAAATTCTGCACCAACCGGTACTTCAGTTTTCAAACCACCAAAGTGTTGTAGGAGCCTGGATCACATCAAGCTTCTGAGGGATTTCTCTTTGTATATATACATGTACATATACACTTATGCTTTGGCCTCCCTCAATCTTCAAAATAATGCTTGTTTAGTTGCTTTAGGGTTTTCAGTCTGGAAATCTGATTGTGCAAGGAACTGATGTTCCAGTTTTAAGAAGCTAAAAATGTCATTTTAAGGCTGTCTTTAAGATTGTGGTGCTGTGGTAAGAGGAAAGATGTCTTGAGATTGTTTCTCCATATCTCCCTCCATCTAAAACTTTTGCTGCACAAAGCAGCAATACTTGACAACTTCAGTTGTTTTATGGAATATAAATTTGATGTTGCACTTCAGTCTTTGATTTTCAGTCTTCCCTCAACTGATTTGGCCTATGTGGAAGTAATTTATTGTTTGTTAAGGATGAGAATTCGTATTATAAGGTGCCTGTGTAACTACTCAATTATCTCGCTTAAGACAAGACAAGGAGAACTCAGTACTGCAGAGTGTATTAGAGGGATTTGTTTCCTTTTCCTTTCTGGTACTCATAAGAAAGCTAAATTTTTCTATTGTATATTTGCAAGGTTGTTGCTTTATGGGTGTGTGTATATGACATTCTCACTGCTTCTTAAACAGATGCAGGACATAGAGGTGTTAATACACTTGCTCCATGTTTTACCAACCACAGTTTGACATAATTTTGGGACTACCTAGCCATCTACTAGCAAGAAAAGTCAAAACCATAGGAATGTGGTCCACTGTAACTTTTCAGAAAAAAATATGGTGTAGGAAGTGATCATGCAAGTTTTACAGGAAGCTTCAAAACTATCAGAGATTTTTAAGAAAAGTTGAATAACATTACATTTTTGTAAATGAAACAAGAAGTCTGAATTGAAACTGACCCAGTATAATGAACCATCAATGTTGAATATTGCTGTACATATTGCACATGGGAGTGGAATGTGCCTCTTTGGTTTCTGTATTCAGATGCCTGCTATGTAAGATGGCCTTCATTGTACTTACATTTATTCTAATAAGAATAATCTTAAATTTATCAAAAGTGAACAATTGTTAAAATCAATCTTGATCCTTTTCAAAATCTGGCTGCGTAAATATTTTTATTTGCTAGCTAGCTTGTAAAAAATAACACAAAAAACCATCAAAAAACCTCCAAACCAAACAAACCCAAAACACAACCCTCCATCCCAAAATTACTTCAGAAGTAATAGTTGATTCTTCATTTTCAATTATGTCATAGATTGCACTGTAGATTTTAAGAATTTATCTCACCACTAGTTGAAACCTTGTAGGTTAAATTTCAACTAAAAAGAAAAAGGTAATATTTATTAGGCAATTCTTGGGGAAGATAAGGCCGATCAGCACATTGAAAAGTGTTTTGTGCAAGCTACTTTTTTTTTAAAAATCTGTTTCCTGAATATTAAGTTTCTTTGTGACATTTAAAAGTTCTTTGAAGACTTGTAGTGCTGTGCTGGAGAAGAAAGATGGCTTGAGGAACATGTAGTTTGTTTTCCATTATTTGCTTTTGTGGTTCTCTGCCGTGATCTTGATAATAGTGGGAAAGCTAATGCTTTATATGCATGGTACAGACCTTTTAGTAGTTATAACCTACCAGAAACTGTTTATTATTGTTTTGTCACATTGAAGAGAAATGTTAGATAAATCTCCCCTTCTTTTGCTGTATTGCACATTAAGTTATTTATTACTAGCATGGTGTGCAAAGCACACTGTGTGTGGGTTTGCCCTTTGCTGAGGAAAGGTAGCCATCCACTGCTGCTTTCTTCTCTTCCTCAGTGGCATATGGATCTAGAGTAAACAATTTGCCTGAAATTATTGAGAAATAGCTGTTAAGTTAGCATGCTCTACAATTAGCAAAAGTTCAATTAAGTGTTAATAAGAGATTTTCTATCATCTTTAGATGTATGGTCTCTTTTTACTGTATTCAACCTGTATATCCAAATTACTGTAGAACAGTTATGTGCATTATACATATAATTTATGCCTGGCACAATTTATCAAATATCCAGTGATTGCGTGTTCTAAATTCATATAAAGTCCTTCTCCTATCCCTGTTTCCTGTTGCAGAAATGGACTTTTTTTTTTCCCTACAGGTTTGACCTAACTACCTTTCTTTTTTCTTTTGTTTCATATGACCGAAGTTTAAAAATGTCTACATTTTTGTATTCAGGACTTACTATGTCAGTGATTTTTTTTTTGTCCTATTCTGTGTTGTTTGGGTGCCTCTTTTTCCATATAGAATATCCAGATTGATGACTTTATAATACTTGTTTTTTCCTTCATTAGTACCATTTTAGCCTGACAAGGCCTTTTCAGTGTCCTTCCTTCCTCCTGAAAACACTCTCATTACAGCTGCTGCCGCTTTTCTTCCCACTGATGAAGTTGGTCACATTTGCTCATGGCTCTGTAATCAGATGCTCTTGACTAGAATCAGCTAAAATGTACTTGTAGACAGAGGCCTCTACAAGGACCTCTTGTAGAGAGCAGAATATGTATCATTCATTGCTGCTTTATCCTCTGGGCTTCTCATTTAGCTCATCCTGCAGCCGGCAGTCACTCCCTTTGCTTTCGCTTCCCGTGGATGTGGCTGCTTCCTTTGTTCCCGCTGGAGTGGATCGCACCGACCCGTTCATCCTCGGTGAACCCCAGGCCAGTGGCTGGAACAGCATGAACATATGTACTGCTGCTCTGGTCTCCTCCCATTCTGCACTGCTACAAATTGCTGTGCTGGGTGATGGGCAATGCCTTATGTGCGCACACCATATGGTATTTTCTCCTCAATCTACAGTTGCCTTCTTCATACATTGTAATACTTTGCTATATGCGTGTTGAGTTTGTCTTTTGGAAGCAGCTGGGGTTAGAGGCATGTACTTAAATGGGAAACCTAATTTTGCAATAAGCAGTTACTGGTAGTAAAGGATATGAGATAACACTGGATTAAACTGAAGATAGCTGTTAAAAGAAAAGTGTTTAAATAATGTCTGTATCTTTACTGTTAAGGAATCAAGCAATATAACTTGTGGGTCATTTTCATTAACATCAGTATGTGGAATGAAGCTTGGAAAACATGAGTCCCAAAGAGGTTTTTTTCTAAGAGTAATTTTGCTTTTGTTCAAGGAGAGGCACATTAAATACGTGCTAATTATGAGTTTTGCAGCAACTTGACTGCTGACTTGAGGTCTGTGTCTGTAGCCACGTTCTGCATTCTTTGAATTCATCTTGGTATAATATTTTTAAATATTCCAAACAGCAGATGTGTGTTGCTTATAGATTTCTGTAAATGTTGGTATAGTGTGTACAAAATACGTCTCCCATACAATGATCTGTTGACATTATTCTCTGTTGCTTAGCTTCAGACACTAAAGTCATGACATGTGCTGCTGTTTGGAGGATGCCGAAGGAATTGGAATCAGGCAGTCATGAATCCCCTGATGATTCATCAAGCAACACTCAAACCCTGGAGCTACTCTGTCACCTTGACAACACAGCCCATGGCAATATGGCCTGGTAGGATTCTGCATATTTTATACTTCTAGAAAAAGCCTGAAGGATAGACCCATGCTGTTAGTTTTGTGCAGATTTATGTTGTAGAAGCTATGCTATGCACTTTAAAAGTATGCCATCTTAAAAAAAAGTATAAATTGGATTTTTAGTCCCAGATGTTTCATAGATTAAAAACATTTATTACACTCCTGCAAACACATACGGAACAACAGCCTGTGTATTGTTTGAATGTGTTTTTCCTCACCTGTCCCCATCGGAAGCATTTGTTGCACAAAGGTGTAATCCTTAGAATTTGAATCTTTTAATGGAATATGAATTTCCTGTTGCACATAAGTTTTCTTTTTTAGTCTTCACTCAACTGATTTAGCGTAAATGTGAGTCATTTATTGTTCGTAAGGGTAAGAATTCATTTTGTTGTATGGTGCCTGTGTAACTGCTCTTTATCTGTTGTTTAAGTCAAGTTAAGGAAAACTGCAATACAGCAGAGGTTATTATAGAGGTTTGTTTCCTTTCTGTTATTTAAAAGAAAGTTGAATTTGTCCATTGTGTATTTGCAAGTTTGGTGCTTTAGGGATGTGTGTATATGGCATGTTTCCACTGCTTCCTGACCGGATGAGGACTTATAAGTTTTAAGCATCCATTTCTAGTCCCAGATTTCTAGTTTGAGCCTTGCATCTTAAATTTTAACCAAAGGAAAAGGGTTAATTGAAGGTAATATTTCTAAGGCAGTTCTTGAGAAGATAGGACATTCAAAAATATATAGGAAAAAAGTCATCTAAGATACAGGTTTTCTGACTGTTAAATTTCTTCATAGTAATAGTGTCCCTTAATTCTTTGCTACATATTTTGAGTACTCCTTGTAATTAATTTATTATTTTAATTCAATTTTTATTGTTGACACTTTTTGATAATTAACATTCCCATCTATATTGGGGAGGTTTGGTTGTCTGTTTTAATCTTTATCTTTTACCCCTTTAAGTTTTGTGCCTTTTGTCTTATATCTTTCCATAATTGGTTTCTATCTGATGCTGGATTGCCAGAACTTTGTATGGTAGCTGGATCACTGAAGGAGGAATAGTAGGTATATCACTGCTTTTTATCAGGATGTGAATTATATGAATGCCCAGAATAATATTTTTCCTGTAATAACAGCTTATAACAAGCTCATGTACAGTTTTCAGTCATCTGGTATCTGATTTTATTCAGCACTTAGTACTTACAAATACCTGCTGCTATTTAATGCCCTTTATCTATGTGCTTGTGTATATACATGCATAGAGATTTGAAAATGGTCAGTGTTACAGAGAGATAAAAGGTGTAAACAGAATACTTGGCATTAGTACTCCTCTCATCATCTCAGACAAGCACAGCTGAGTTAGAGGATCTTGTTTTAGGGCAGACTTTTCTATTCCTGTCTCACTCATATTGGACACAGCTCATAAATTAATAAATTAGGACTTTTGTACTAAGTGTGTCGCATAACAGGCCACGCCCCACTGAGTGGTGTAATGGCTACAAATAGCAATGTAGATATTCTTTGTATTACACTTTGTAGGTGTTTAGAAAAACATGAAGTTATTTAGAGACTAATGGGTTCAATTGTTGTTGGAACCAAATATAAATCAGAAAAGCAGTTTTCCTCAATGCAAAGTGTAAATACTTTTCAAACCACAATGTAAGACCAGCATTCTGCTGTACACAGTCACTATAGAATCAGTGGTGGTCTGGCACCATACACTTGCAGTGAGAAGGATCTGTCATTTGCCTTGCCATTAGAGCATACATACCCTTCACATTTTGTCTAGAAAACTACAGGCTGAGCACTGGATCTGAGTTTAGTGTGACCATGTACACTTTAAGGAGGTTGCTTAATCCACGGCGTGCAGTAGAGCAATGTGAATGCAGCCATTAATGATTGGATACAGGCTTCATTTTTTAAGTTAATTTTGAATATTATTAGTCAGAATGCATTCTAAAAAATAAATAAATAAAAGCTGGTCTTCCATCCTATTTTTTTATGCTGGGCCCAGGACAGTGGGCCGAGTTGCCTGTACAGTTCAAAGACGTAGCATGTAATGTTGGTGTAAACCTTGGTGACAGTGACTCCAGGTAGCAGCTTGTAGGAAGATATTTTTTGTATGTGTTGGTATGCATGGCACAGGTGCTTTGTAAGAATTATGTATCTGGTTGCAGGTCGTAAGTAATTGAGTTTTGGTTGTAAATTAGGAAAAAAAGCAAAACTATCTTGAATATGCACCTGGTTATATACTCTGGCATCTACCACCCTCTCCAGCACTTTACTGGCTTGTAGTCTTGCTTATGTTTACCCTGCTCTGCTTCCTTCTTTATCATGCTTTTTTCAAAGTAAGCCTGGTAGCTGAAAATTGGCCTCACAGATTTTTCTATTTCTAGTATCATGCACTAGGAAGCACATGTGGGGGATTTTTTCCAGGTCTGGTATGTCATGTATTGGTTTTATTCAACTCTGTACTGATGTTAAGAACTGATTCTGCATTTTTCTACTGTTGTCTCATCTTCTTTCTGGAATGCTGTGCTCCAATGTCTCTGAAATTTCTTACTAAAAACTGGCAGAGACATATTTAATACCAGTTCTCTTTTGTGAACCAAGACCATAAGAGTGTTTTCAATTGATTGTGACTGAAATCTTAAACTTTGCTGGAGTGTGACTGAACACTGTGGTCCACCCATTCAAGATCTATTGAAATAATTTTCTAGTCTTGACAAAACCTTGCGCAAAAATCTAATCTCCAAGACATTACAGGCAAGTGAAAAATTAACTTTATTTTCCACAGTTCCATTTTATCTGGATTGCATGAGTTACTGTGTTTAAAAATTAGCATAACCATTCATTTTTAGTTACTGGGATTGTTTACTGACTCCAGGCTTTGAATTTGGGACTCATCAGCATTTTTACTCGAACTCTTGTATGGCATAAAGTGAGTTCAGAAAATTAAACAGATGCTTAAATTAGGCCAGCAAATAGGTCTGATAATTGTTCAGTTTGATTATAGCCTAAGATTTTTTCAACCTCTGCCTGCTGTTCCTCATGTAAGCCAAAATGGAAAGATTTCAAGCGCAAAAATCCTGAGCGAATTACTTTCAGTGTGGAAATTTGTGTGTTTAGAAAGAAAAAAAAGTCTCTTCAATAAATTCCTTCTGTAGATAAGTGTATGTATTCATACCAAGTTAAACCCACATAATAATAAGTATGTTGGTCTATGCAATGCTGTAAGATTCAACTAAAGCAACTTGTCACTGGTTATCTTGCAAGAAGCAGTCCAAGGTACTGTCTGCATAGGAGAGGCCAAGGAAATGGGACAGCAGTTAATGAGATTTTGGTTATTCCTCTGCATACAGCTTGGAGGAATCCCCAGAACTCTTGTCTGTTAAACCCTTGAATACTTGTGTTTTAGTATTCAGAACAGTAACCTACTGTTCTACTTCTCTCTCAGTTTTGCTGCAGACTTTTTTGGTAGTAGACTTGACAGGATAGTCCTTGGAGAAGGAGGATACTACTGTCCGTAAGAGAAAGTATAATCTGTGAGATCTTGAATTCTTAACACAGCAGGGAATTTCTCTTGCATCTGCTGGAAGCAAGCTTGCCTCTCAATGCTTAACATCCTACTTTTTGCTTTCCATAGGTGGCAGGTATAAAATAGGGTAAATCCTGTTCAGTACTAAGCTATGTACTTGAAAAGAGAGAGGAACGTGTGAAGTAAGTTGGATTGTGATCTATGCAGTAAATGTGGAATAAAATGAAAATAAATAAGGGGAAAGTTTTAGATGAACAGTGAAATATAACTGTAAAGGGAAAATGAATGGAGGTAACAAAGACAATATAAGTGGAGGCTCAATTCTGAGAAGCCTGAAAGGGGAGGAAGAATTAATGTTTTGTATAGAAAACAAGAGCTGCTAAAAGTTGTTTGAAAGAGATGAATATATTAGCAATAATGATAGATTACTTTATTAGGCTGCTCTACTAGCTCAGGTTGATTTTTTTTTTTTTTTGTGTATCCCACTCAATCAATCCTAGATATGAGCATGAAAATATTACCATATCTAAGAGAATGTAGAGAGCAAGACAAATTATGAATTTTTTACAGTCACAGATGTCTCAAGAACTCCAGGATGTTTATCACTAAAATATTAAATTAGAACTTTGAATTCACAAAGGAGAAAGTTATTATAAATGAGCTATTCTCACAGAATTTAGGTACTTAGATTCTGTTTCATATTTCATTGAAAGTCTCCAAACAGAGTACAGAGAAGTACTATCTCTTCCTTGGCCATGCACAGTACAAATCAACCTCATTAAGGCTGGCTTTTTACAGAAGTACAAAATTCGCTTTTATGGTCTTTCAACTTGAGTAGAGATTTAATTCATTTAAGATAAAGATGATGCTATACATAACATTTTATTGCTTCAGTTTCATCATGTTCATTCCATTAATGTACACAGTCACCTGACCAAAGTTAGGCTCATTCATAATTAATGTCCTGAAGACAGATGACTGAAATCCAGTGGTGTATTGTTTACTTTTTTGGCCTTTAAATTTATTAAAAAAAAAAAAAAAGCCACAAAAAACAAACCATCCCAAAACATTTTCAAGTAAAAAAAAAAGCAGGGAAGGAAGAGAATCTGAAACTCAAAAGAAAAGTGAAAATGGTGTTTTAAGTAACTCTAACACTTTCATGTGTTATTCAGGTATCACTTCTCTTTCCTGTCATGATGTTGGTAATGTTGCTTCTTCTATAATTCCCCTCTAAAGACTTCAGGATGTAGGTGTAAAAGTTCTACCTTAGGGTTTCATTAAAAAAAAAAGTCTTAAACAATTTAATAATCTGTACCTAATGAATATAAATCTGAAAGTAACAATACTTTTAGAAGGATTGTATGGTCTTGAATATGTGCTACAGTAACTGTTAGATATGTTTTATAGCAAAGACATGTAATAAATGCAATCATAAGTTTTTTAATCTTATCTTATTTTAATGCTTCACATGTCCCAGTACCAGAAATATAACTGAGGACAGAGCTCTCTCTGATGTTTGTATAGAGGTTTCTTTGAGAGTGTCAGTTGCTTATTCTGGTGTATAAACTGAACTCTGCATTTTAGATGGGGGGGAGGGTTTTGTAACAGGTGCCCAGCAGATATTAATTGTATCTTCACATGATGCACAGAATTTCAGAGCTATCTGAAATTGTCAGCATTTAAGAATAATTCTTCCACACTTGGTTCATTCCACATATTGCATCAGACACTTCTGATATTACAGTAAGTATAGAGACTTTTTTTTTTGGACTAACTTACTATATGACAAGTTATAGCTTCACTGGGAATGTATCTTAACAGCTGCTTATCAGCAGTGGTATTGCTCTTTATATTCTGATCTTTTCTAAATTGGTAAAAGTTTAAACTATATTGATGTCCCTGCTTTCTTCATAATTCAGTATGATCCTGAATTCTTCACAGGATTTTGCTCTCTTGAATATTTGATTCTTCTTTATTGTGAATAAAATAATCTATTATACATAAATCCAAATATTCAATGTTCAACCCTTAGTTGTCTTTCTTATATTTTCTCTTTCCTTTTCCAGTTCTGTCATCCTCTAAAATATGTCTCCAACCAGCAGAGTAATTTAGAACACTCATTTTCCCGTTTTCATTCCCTTGAATGTTTGTGGTAATTCTGAGCGGTTAGTATTGTGAAATTTAAAAACTTTAAGCTCTTCAATTTAATAACTTTTTCTGGGGAACAAATGTGATTCATTAATTGGATATTGAAGTCACTGAACTTTGTATTATATGCCCTGTTTATTATGTTAGCTTTTAATCAGAATTTATTTGACTCTACTCATGTAAAGCAGAGGGAAACTTAGTCAAACTAAAATCTGACACTGAAGCAAATACTACAGGGAAAAATATTTATTTATTTATTTATTCATTTTTGTGAACTTACTATATGTGTTCAATTAACTTATAACTTCTAATAAGTTAAATAGATTCCATATGCTTGAATGAAAATTAGTTTTTATGAGGTCTTCGCAGTTGTTTGTATTTAGTTTGGATTCATAAATCATGATACAGAAAATAGTGCAGAAATTGTGTTACTCTAAAGATAAAAAAAGGGGGTTGTAGAGGACTATTTCACTTCTCTGTCCCAATTTAAACATAGTCTAGTTTCTGTTCTCACCATGCTGTTATATTCCCCAGTTCTACTGCTAAATTAGTTGAGATTTTTTTCCCCATTGAAAGAAAATTGAGCTATTTTTAAAAGGGGTTTTCTTCTTCTTTTTGATGTCATTTAAGCTATTCATACCACTAAAAATGTGAGGGTTGAAGTCTGCCTCAATTGACTTTGCAGATGAAATAGATACGTCTGTTTATTATACTACTGTTTTATTTATTCTAATAGTTTTATTTTCAGTGTTACTGAATTGCTCAAAATGTTAGTGGGAAATGTTAAGGAAAAATGGTGTTGCAGAACTGTGAAAAAATTAGTTATGCAGGAAATATTTAAATGTTCATGAGGAACTAACTGAACAGGTGCCCCTGTTTTCCTGGTATCAGACTCCATTTTGTTCCCCAAACCCCATTAAGCATTTATTATTTAGAATATTTATCCCTTAGAGTAGAATTCTTTCCAGCACATTATTCTGGGATGACTGTGGATATAGCAATGTTGCTGCTGACACTTGCTTACATAGCAGTTAAAAATTCAGGGTTTTGAAATGTCTTTTGGATGTCTATTGGATGAAAAAATTTGCCCTTGTACATTTGTGATCAAGTGCATCTATTTGTTTGTGAGACCTGAAGGGTGCCCTGCAGCCTCCCCCAGTCCACGCATCCCAGAGTTCAGTCTCGGGCAATGGTGAGGGAGAGATGAGTTAGGGGGACCACATAAGTTACAGTCCCAGCTGCTTCTTGCAGTCTCTTCACCTCAAATTCCCCCAGAATGAACAGTTGCTGGATTAGAGGTGTTAGAGGGTCCATCTATGATAAGTCAGAGTAAACCTTTAGTTCAACCTTTTCTTCAACTATCAGCGCAGATCTAGGCACTCATATTTTTCTTCTTAGGCACATGTTTTAAAACACTGGAGAAATATACTCAGAGGAACCTTCTGCTTTGTTAGGTATTATTCCCCTGATCAACCATGCAGTTGGTTACAAACAGCATAAATTAGTAAGGATATTCTATATCCATATTTCCATATTTGAAAAATCCCAAATATTCAACTTGTCCCTCTCAAAAGTAGGTACATGTTTTCTCTAAACTAAATCTGCAGAGATTCTTTTTGCTCACTCCAGCTCTTTTGCAAATAAGTTTGTTTCAGCCCTTAATTTTTGCCTTAGTACATGGAAAAAAATACTGACATGCTGAGGCCTCCAGAGGCTGGGCAGAAAATTTACCTGTGTGCTTTCGTGACAGACATTGATACTATGAAAATGTGCTTCCTAGGCTGACCACCTTACTGATCTTTGACAGACACACCAGTTATGTTTCTTTCCTGACATGTCAAATATCCGTAATATTCACTTTGGGGGTTTTTAAAGCCCTTTTCAGGCAACAGAAATGGTGTCTGTGGTAGCAGCTGCTCCATGAGTAGTGTGTTGTAAGGACCTACACAATGATAATTTTAAGTAAAAAAAAATGTATTTTAGAAATAAGAGATTTTTCTGTGGCACCTGCTTGTTGGGATGCTTTTTTTTTCTGTTTGTAAAGCAGTTTAATTTTTCTGAATGTAGTAATAATGCAAGAGTCAGACTAAAGCCCAGGTGCCTTAGGGGTTCTTGTCCAAAATAATCCTTCGTTTCTCAATTCTCTTTTCTCAGCAGCTTTTTAGCTAAAATGTTCACCTTACCTTCTAGTATTTTTGGGAAGCTGTGGTTCTTATTTCACCGCATCTTAAAAAGTTGGACTCCGAATTAGATCTCAATGTCTGAAAATTTTAAGGTGAAGTGTAACTCGTGTTCTCTGCAGCAGACTTCAATACACTGTAAAATAGTCAGAACTGATTTCATTCAGAAATGTGGCAGTTCTGTTGAGCACTTGGGTAGGGAACAAGAATCTCGAGTTCCAGGTTGTACTTGGTCTGATCTCCTGTCTCTTAAAATCTATGTCCTGATAATCTCATAAGCAAGAGTCAACTTTAATTTGGAATCATTGTAATGCAAAGAAGGCATGATATTTGAGTTCTTAATATGTCAGTTTTTCTAGTGGGCTACATGGAAGCTGCAGGATAGTCTGCTGAGTTACCAAATGCATGGATATAGTTTCCATTTTTCTGTGCATGAGATTTAGCAGTCTAGCAAAAGTTTTCCATTTATAGAAGTAAATGATTATCACTTCTGTAATTGCAGTTAAGCAGTAGTTAATGCTTACTTTGTCCAACAACGGTGGCTTAGCTGCAGTTCATGTCAATGAAAGTGTTTGCATTTTGCTTTTTTTTCCCTTAGTCTATAATGGAGGACTTTAAATTGTTCATTTGTAAAAGCTCAGTACATTTATTGATAAAGGTGTTAACTATCTTTTCAGCATAGAAGATAATGGGGTCCTTTCAAGTGTTCATTTGGTGAATATTTTAAACACTCTTATTTTTTGATGAAGTAGTGTTCTCTGTAGGATTTAAATTTTTTTTTTAATACCAAAAATTACTAGCTGCAAGCTTAAATGAAGCATCCTGAGTTAGATGATAACAAAATAGGGTAAAGTACAACATACATAATTGCTTGTCTTCTGTTTATAGATTATTTAAAGAGCTGCCCTGAAGTTGCCACTCAGTTTCCAAGTGGCAACTGTGAATTTGACGACTGTCTTGTCCATTTCTGAAAACTCTAAGCTTCAGCAACTGTTGGCACACTGAGGAAAATGGTATTGCCTGGTTTATCTGTTTTCCTTTTTAGACATTATTACCATCTCTGATGTGCTGAAAACTGTTCTAAATGAAGTCTTCAGTTTCTCTCAGATTTGTATCTTGCTTTAAAAGTAACTTTTTTTTCAGTCGCTGATACTTCCTGCCTGGCTCTTCTCCATGGTATTTCATGTTTAACATTCTATCATGAGTACAGAACATCGCTGAACATGTTACAAAGGGTGATTTAAGTAACCTCTGCTTAAGATTATAAAATCTGAATGAATGATCACTACAACCACACCCATAAATGAAATAGAAGTAAAATGGGCATCTCACCAGGATGGAGTGAATGTTGGAGAGACCTTGTCATTGCAAGCTATGTCAGCTCTGTTATAATTGTTTCTAATTAGCACACAGTATTCAGCTGTAAAAATCTTTTACCTTGAAGTTCAGTGATGCTTGAAGATGTGAAATTTCTTCCTACCTTTGAAAACATCAAAGAAATTGTTTTCGATCTAGCTTTTACAACTGAAAATTGAGTGGTTTGTGTAAGAAAGGTGCAGATATATCAACAGGACTAAAAAATACTGATCTCTGGCTGAAAGGGCTCTTAAAGGGTTAAGTGGTCAAACTAGATTTCATTGTCTGTAATTAAAAATATATCTACAAAGATAAACACCAAATACCAGTTATATTTTCAGCAATATGTAAGTAAAATGATGGACTTAAATAAATGTGGTCAGAATCAACTTGAAGATTTTAGTTACTTATTCATCTGTGTGATGGTCCTGATATCTTCCACTTTCACTTTGGAAAACCGGATTATGGAAGGTTAGTTGTGATCACATAGAGGTTATAGTGCATTAATTTTCTTTATCCTGTTATGTGTTTTCATAAAATAATTTAATCTATTTGAAGGATCTAACTGATGTATCTGTGCAGCACAACTGTGTGAAATTCTGAAATATGCATGGCAGTGCCAGTTGGTTTCTTCACATTGTTATGGGCAAAATATAGTTGAACATGTAACTGAAACTGCATGTTGTCATTTTTATTATCAACACTCATTTTCAATTGCTCCTAAGTTTTTTCCAAGTTGTACCATACAACTTTTCAGAAGTGTGTATTGTTAAAGAAGATTGGCAGTACTACAGACTAAACAGCTGAATTTAAAATAAATCATAGAATCGTTCTAGTACCATGTTCTTGTTTAAACGCATTTAAAAACATAATGGTAGGTTAATGTACTAAACGTAGTGATTTTGTCCTAATACTAGAAAACACTCTACAAATGCGCTTTTACAGGTAGGTAATTTTCGTGGATTGACAGCACAGTAAGGATGCAGATCATGCTTCCAGCAGAAGATAGGTGTGGAAGGTAGTCCTTTCTTTATTCTGCTACGTTGTTGGAGTCAGCCAATGCACCCTTTTAGTTACAGTTCTAGATTTTTCTTTACAAAACAGCAAACAGGTGCAGTCATCTGCCTTGTATATCTGATGCTTGTTTTACTGGAAGTGTAGGATAAAAGCTGACTAAACTGTTTACACAAGGGGGAAGAGTAATTTGAGAGGAAGGTATCAACTGAGAATAACTGAGTTTTGCTGTATTAATGGCGTGAAAAAAGATACTCTGTCACTTCTGTTATTTGCAACTTCCTATTTTGTTTTCTTTGTTTTTTATAGCATAAGATTAGCTAAGTTCCGTCACTTGGATCTAGGGCCAGCCAGGTTATATCCAGTGTTTTAGGAATATAGGAGTAAAGCAAAATCTGGGATAAAATAGAAGCACGTATAGTGTGTATTGCAGGGTTAGGAAGGTTACTAGTGGCTGCCTAATGTTGGGCTCACTTACCCAAGGCTGCGTCTATTTGTGCAACCTTCTTTCATCTGTTCCCTCAGTTGCAATCCAAATTAACACAGAAGAGCAAGGAGAACTAAGTCTCTGTGAATAAAATTGATCAAACCCAGAAGGGTTTGAAATGTAACCCAATATTTTATTAAAACGAAAATGGGGTTAGATGTTGGTGCCAAAACACTTGATATATTTCAATTAATAGTAAAAAGCAAAGAGAAAGCAAGAGAAAAGAAAGAAAGGGGTAAACAGAGAAAAGAGAAATAGAAAAAATGGCGTGCAGGGCTGGGGGGACAGGGAGAGACTAACAGGGGTGAGGTAGAAATGTATCAGCCTTCTGAGGGTTCCAATGACATCTCGTGGCTCCCCTCCATCTGATCCTCTTGGTGTTGAGTGTCCCTCGCTGCCAACTGCCACCACAAAGTATAGAATCCAATGGATTAAAAAATGTTTATAATATTGAGGTGGGAGCATCCACATGCCTCCTCTGGCGAGGGCAAGTTTGACACTGCTCCTTGCAGCCCTGTGCATGTGTTGCATCATGTTGCAGTGCTCTGGTGCACGGTCTGGGGACCCCTTTGGTGGACCATGGCACCCCCTTCATCTTTGATGGGGTGAGGGGATCCCACAGCTGAGCTCTGCACATCAGAGGGTGGATGTTCACTGACTCTCACCAGAGGTTTTTTTCACTGCACACCCAAAACTCTCTCGCCTCACCTTTTGGTGTGAGGGTCTGTGCAGGCCTGGCAGCTGATAGCGTTGGGGCTGTGGTCTCCACCCCAGAGGTGCTAAGCTGGATCCCTCTGTGAATGTGTTCTTCCCTAGCCTAGACCTGAGTCACTTTATCTTATCCCCATCAAAGTGCAGTCCAAGGCCCCATTCAGGATGTGGGAGGCTTTCTCTGCAGCTTTTGTGCATTTTTGCTGTGATAGGCGAAAGTCTTTCATGACGATGTTTAAGGTATAAATTACAACATTTCACTCTCCAACCATCCAATTACTGAATTGATTCACCAAAAAAAGCAAAACAAGCTAGAAAACTTGTGTCTAATCATGGACTTCTGATAAAATTCAAGCAGTGGGACTTCAAATAGGCATTGAAGATGAAAACAGCATATCAAATGCTTTTGGATAGCTGAAGTTTCAGTCTTAGAATGGAAAGAAGTTTCTTTGTTAACCTATTGATACTAAAGTTGTGATCTCTACCTTCAGATATATTGTTGCCCTAAAATTATTGGGAGGTTACAAAAAGTGTTACAAAATCACCCCAAACCATTCCTTTTCTCATAAACTGACAAGTATTCTTTCAATCTTACTGTTACCTCCAGCAAGTTTATTCGGGTTAGAGTGCATGTACTTTAGCTCAGCTGCCAGTACTGACTTGCTTAAATACGCTGCTTTTCATAGACAGAATAAGAGAGGAGGACTGATTTCTTACATTCCTTTCTGTATAGCATAAAGTGAATCACAGGTTTAAAGTATATGCTGATTAAGTCGTGATGACACCTGCAGAGTTGGAAAAAGTTTGCATCAAAATTAATGCTTATGATTTTTGGTGCACTTTCAAAAGGATGCATAACACTCCATATGAGCAACTCTGAGATATCGAACTAAAGCCTCCTAAAATTAGTTTACATCAAGGTCTCTGGTTGTACTTCTGTGTGTATGTGCAGAATGACCGCTACAAATTGCTAGTTAATGGCAGATTTTGGATTTAAAATATATGATTGATTTCATCTAAAGGAATATGTTTTAACATATTTTGATATCTATTAGATCCACAGAAATGGCATTCTGGTTCAAATTCTGATGTATTTTAATGTTGGGTTGTTTTGTTTTTCTGTTTTACAGTGTTATGTGGGAACCAATGGGAGATGGTAAAAAGATTATTTCACTGGCTGATAACAACATACTATTGTGGGATTTGCAGGAAAGTTCAGCCAAAGCTGTGGTAAGAAATTTTCTTTTAGCAAAACATGCTATACTTGAATATAGTGCAAACAACAACAATATTCCCTAGCCTAGAATTCGCTAATCTTTTAACTACTCCTTCAGAAGTATCTTGTGTCCTATAATGTAGGTGGGGGAAATGAATATTCTACCATTGTCTTAAATAAGCATGTTTAAGAGTAGTATTTTAATATCTGTTGTTAGTGGGTAAATGTTTTCTTTGGTCTAGAGTCCTCCTTACTGTCCTACTGCTTTTATAGTGAGTAGTCTAGAATAAAGCAGTACTGATTTGATGAATGTCTACAAGTGGAAAAACTGATGATCAGTAGAGCAAAAGGTTACTGAATTCAGATAATGGTGTAATAACTCATGTTGGTTAATACCATGCAACCCTTTATTTAATTTACAACTTTTGATTGTATAAGCATAATATAAGTTTCTCTATTTGCTGTGTACTGCTTTGAATTATCAATGTTAGTTTAATTCAGTAATATACAGTTTATTCAGACTGCTTCACTTTTTGTTAAAAATGTCTTATTCAGGAACATATATAAAAAAGTGTCATTGGCATAGATTTTTGTCTGATTATGCCATATCATAAAATGTATATTGAAAACTTTGAATGATTCAGTATAGTCATTTAGATCAGTGTCTGTGCTTATAAATGGAAACTAATTTTGTCAAGGACATTACTATGCAATTGATCTGTTGTCACTTTTAACTCCTCAGGTCAGGGGTTTTTTTCCTGAATGCTGCACTTAGTCAAGACACTGTGTCCATAAACTCTTCCCTGTTCGTACCATCTGGCTGTGTGTAAATAGATGATGTCTTGAGTTATTAGTATTTTGCTAGATTTCACATAGTAACATTGTAATATAAAATAGTTTAATACTTTATGTTTATAATTAAGCCCTTTGAGTTTCTTCTCTAGAGGAGAAATTTTAGCTTTTTTTTCATGTGCAACTTCAATTGGTGTTATGTTGCCTTTCAAGGCTTCAAATTAGTATTTTTTTTTATCAAATTGATGTTGAGAGTTTCTGACAGCTTGCCTCCAGGAGCTTGTCTGTGGCACTGTATCCCCTGGATTTGCATTCCACCTGTATTAGTCAGTATTTCTTTCCTAAAGTCTGCATAATGCACAGACCTTTCTGCAGTATTGAAAAACTACTTTGGGGTTGGTATCCCTTCCATGCTTTAGGCCTTCTTGTCTCTTTGAAGTACTGACACTGCTAGGCAATTTAGCAATTCCCTTTCTCCTACTTTATTCCTTGTGCAGTTCTGTCCCCAATTGCTGAAATTTTTCTGAATGTTAATTAGTATGTTCACTGTTCAACCACTTTCTCATAACTCTATCAGATTTTTTTCTTAATCCTAACCTCTCTGAAATGTCCCTGCCCATTGCATGGGATTGGCATTAAATTAAATGATCTTTAAGGCCCCCTCCAACCCAAACCATTCTATGATTCTATTATTTCCTTTGGGATGCTGTCTGGTGTATTATCAGTTTCTCTGTGTGGAAATCTTGTAATGAATGCCAAATTTTATGGGGGTTTTATTCCTCATTTTTTATTGCTTGGGAATTATTTACTAGAGTTTTGCATTTTGAGTTCTTCCTTATACTATTCCTTTTCTTAAAACTAAACTCCCTGTCACACAAATATTTGTGCGGCTAACTGATTTCCATTTTCTTTTCCTTCCATTGCTAGAATTATGATCTGTGTAATTTTGGAGAGGAATAGAACTCTACCAAATTTTGTAATTTCAACATGATTTGGGGAATCAGTATTTTTGTTCTCAAAGCAATATTCAGCTTGCAGACCCTTTTAGTATTTCAAGTACCATTCCTTATGTAGAATATTTTTTTTTAAATTGATACTTCTAAAATATGCTTGTACTACATCAAATGTTGATGGCACAAAAGGACTCTAGGAGGCAAAGCAATTGATAAAGGCCCTTTTAGTATTTCAAGTACCATTCCTTATGTAGAATATTTTTTTTAAATTGATACTTCTAAAATATGCTTGTACTACATCAAATGTTGATGGCACAAAAGGACTCTAGGAGGCAAAGCAATTGATAAAGACCCTTTTAGTATTTCAAGTACCATTCCTTATGTAGAATATTTTTTTTAAATTGATACTTCTAAAATATGCTTGTACTACATCAAATGTTGATGGCACAAAAGGACTCTAGGAGGCAAAGCAATTGATAAAGGAATTAAGGGATTTAACCTGTGACATTTGTTATTTGCTTATATTTTTTTATAAAAGGAAATTAATAAAAATAAATGTGAAATTCTATATCAAAGAAACTGCTTCACCTAATGAAGTAGATATATCAACCCCTGACTGACATCTTCAGATAGGAGCATTTAAAAATGTTTGTTAAAAAACTTAGTTTGGAGAAGTTAAGCATGTTTGCATTTTACAATTGGGCTCTCAGGAGGCTTGATATACAATTTGACTGATCCTCTATATTTCTATCTAAAATCTAGTATCTTGTGTGATTGCACTGTAAACAAGAATTATTTGTGATTAAAATTTTACCTGAGAATAAGTGTTTAGCATAATCAGTCTTCTGCTCCAGCAAATTCTGAGTTGTTCTTAGATGATACTTCAATACCAAGTCATACACTGTTTTTAAAGTGAAGTCTGATAGAGAAAGTTTATTAAAACTTGACTCTCAGAAAACATATCTCCATACACCAAAATCTAGAGCCCAGTGAATCACTTGTGAGATTATTGGAATTATTGCAATTTTTGAATGTTGAATTTTTGTTTGCAACAAATTTTTCTTAAACATACCTGTGGATTCCTGAGATAGCTGGAGTCTATCTGAACAAGGCAGAGGAAAGCACAAGCATTTATTTAAGAGACCTGCTATAGACTTTCTAGTAATGAAAATTATGAGAAGTTGAAGTCCAGTATCTTAGGCTTTTTCAGGACTAGAAGTAACTATGGTGCATTTCGGAAATCTTTGAATATTGCCTCCTTATTAAGAGATTAACTCCCTATTGAACTCTATATATGGCTGAAAAATAAGAACTTTTAGTCTATAGCAATTTTATATTTGCAAAAAGTATGTCAGGCTGACAGTTATAGAGAGCATTAAAGCATAACAAGCAATGTTTTGTTATACAGTTGGCTTTATCTTTAGAAAAAAAAGAAGCTATAAATCCACAAATCAACACTGTACCCAAACTTTTGCTGCTGCAGTATTTAGAATGTGAGAGAAATCTGTGAGAACAGGTTGATTATAAAACAGATAGCTTTAGTAGGGGAAAGCAGTAAATATTTTTTTCCATTTGGTTATCACCATGTATAAGGAGTGTTTGTAGGCTAATGAGCTGTTAGTGAAACAATGACTTCTTTCTGTGAATATCCTGTTTATAAGGGATTATTGCATGCATAATATATCATAATTCTAAAAAGCACGTGATTTGTATTTTAATGTTTTTTGATCAGAATGGAAAGAGAGACCTTCCTGAGATACTAATAAAAAGAATGCTTTTTATGCCTAGAAAAGAGATGTAGAACAGCTGAAAGTTAAGAAATCAGATCTTGCCACATTAAAAAAGGGGCATATTAAGGCAAATTAAAAACAACCCAAAAATCCACATTTCCTTTATATACAAATACAAAGATATTATGTAAATGACAAGAAAAGTTGTCTTTATCATTTGTTAAGATGAAAGCTTTTCCATTTTTGGAAGCTCTTAGCCACCTGATGTGTTATCACCTAACATGCTGTTTGGTTCAAGCAGGAAGTGCCTAAGCAAGACGTAGCTGGTGTTGAGGAAACATCCCTGTGTGACCATCCAAGAGTCACTCAGGCAGTCACACTCCCATGGTCAGAGACTTTGGCACCATTGGCACCACCTGGCAGCTCCAGTGGGCTGATAGATCCCCGCTTGACTCCCTGCATGCCCCACTCTCACACGTACCAGGCTTCCCATAGCAGTGTCACAGTCCTCTGGATCCTTTGAGTCATTTAATCATGGTGCAACAGCAAAACAGCAGCCTGGGCTGGTACCTCTCTTGAGGGACCCTGAATGAAGAAAACCCTGGAGTTTTATACCCTCCAGTCTATGCAGCAAAAGTCAGGGGTATTTCTTCTCAGTCCTCTGCTCCTGCTCTGTCTCTGAGTGTCCAGTCAACTGACTGATGACACAGGTCACTCTGCCTTTTGTTGAGCAAATGATCAGTGCATCTTCCCAGCCTCTTGCCTCGTTTCCCTCCACCATGCAGAGCCCAGTCTGCAGCTGGCACTGCAGTTGCACACTGAACTACTTCCACTGAATGTTTTCCTCAACACTAGTAAACTTTTATATTCTGTAGGGATTGCTAAGAGAGGAACGTCTTGATGAAATACACATCTTGCTATAGACCTTTAAGTAAACCAAACACTACTCTTTATGGGTCTTTCATGTTTATAAAAGTTTGTCTAAAATTCAGGTATAATACAGATGAAAAACTGAAAATATGCGTGTCTTTGAAATTTTGTATTGGCCAAAATTTCTACTTCTCTACAGTGATCAAAATTTCATAGTCTTATTTGGTTCCTTTTCTGTATCTTCCTGTGATTTGCAAGTCACATTGTTTCATTAAAATTAGCCTGAATAATTTTGGAATTCCCAATACATTCAGAGCTTCTTGGTAATAAAATTATTGGTGTGTTCATTCTCTGAATTGTCTAGTCAGCTTGGAATAAGAAACATTTGCCAACTGTAATTTACTGTACAGTTCAGTGGGTTTGTGTGGGTTCATTTTGGTTTTAGTTTGGGATTTAGTTTTTTATTTTCTTCCAATGTTTTTTTGCTAACTTGTTTCCTTCTTACAGTATTCAATTTGCCTGTATTTATGTTAAGACAAGCTTCTCCTGTCCTTTTGAACACTCCCTTTATTATTGCTTTGAGGACATTATGTTCTGGGGTGAAACTAATCTTATACTCACTGCATCATTACCTTTTGCAATTAAATTAGCTATTCTTTGCCATTTATAATCATTAGCTGGACCCAAGAGAAGCCCAGACAATCCACAAGGTGTGGATAGAGTGTGTTGAGAAGATGACAGTTAATATTTCTGTGTACAGATTTGAGGTCAGATGTCAACAAATTGCTAGAACTCTTCCTCGGGTAAATGCAGTGTGTTTGGCATGGCAGATGAATGCAACAGAATGAAATAGAGACATAAAAATCTAGTTATTTTCTGAGTTTCCTGTTTTCACAAAGGAGAGAAATAAAGGTGTGGTTTTGATAATTTTAATCTGAACTATTGTAATTATATTCTTTTTAGATTTCATGTCCTGTCTGGATTATTTAGCAGCATTCATGTAGTCTCGGTTCAGAACAACAGAAAATATCAGGCAGTGGCATTCCAGGCAACATCTGGGGAACGTTTCACAGGCTATCTGGATAAAAGTGATGTATCCAAATACAGAGGATGTTAAGAATAAGCATGAGATGCTTTCTTGGCAAGATAGCTGCCGTTTCTCAAGGCATTTAGTGGACAATTTTTTAGTACCCCATTATTACTGCAAATAGAATAAACATAGATTAACTACAGGAGGGCAGAAAACTGTCTGAAGAAAAATAAAAGGAAAATTACTGGATCAGAATGAGAATAAAAACTAGCTCATAGAGTTGGAATCAATTTTGTTCAATGGTCTCCTTAATGATAGAATAGAAGTAGGAGTGAAATAATGAAAAATTATTGCTGGCAGAACCTGGAATGCATCCTCAGAAAATAGGAATAACAGTATATTTCAGAGGATCAACTTGATGGTTAGTTTAATTTTTGTAGTGTAAAGCAGAAAACTTGTGTTTAAGGAATAATTTTTTTTACAGTAACGTAGAAACTCAGCACTTAAAAATATGTAAATTCTGTTAAATTATTAGCTATTCTGAGATTAACTCTGAGTTGCAAATATGATGAGGTTATTTTAAAAGGCAGATAGTTTTAAGATGGTTTGGCAGTCAACAACAATTATGAAAGGACTATGTGGCATGGTTTCCTACAGTTGGAGGAATTGAACTCAATTTACAGTCCTCATCAACCTTTCTGT
This sequence comes from Bombycilla garrulus, assembly GCA_013400315.1. NCBI lineage: Eukaryota > Metazoa > Chordata > Aves > Passeriformes > Bombycillidae > Bombycilla > Bombycilla garrulus. Next base: position 240,299 of record VXBU01008764.1, read on the forward strand.
TTGTGTCAATAACAAGTCAGAAAAACACTCATGACTTTTAATCTCAGTCTCAAAATAGTCTGCTTGAGTTTGTTTACTTAGTGTAGTGCTTAATATATCTTTATTCCAAGTACTTTCCTGTTCTGTTCTTGGTCACACAGCTCTTTTCTTGGAAGAGAGCATGAACAGTTGATTCACTGTCTCCATGCTGCTTTCCTAGATAATTTCTGTACCTTTTAACATTTAATATATATTGGGTTTTGGGTTTTTTTGAAGGATACTGGCTGTCCTTTCCTCTTCCAAGTGAGCCCTTATGTAATCAAATTTTGAAGCAGGAAAATCAACCTCAGTTCGTAATATTTTGACAAAAATAAGTTGGAGTAATTTATTCTTGAATTTGATTACACAGAAATCGGTCCTAGATCTAGGATATCCTAGGACAGATTTTTTCATATTTTGGTACTTAGTTTTTGTAAAATACTTTCCTTCATTGAAGGTAACATAAACAATTCTATTTTGATTGTTACATTGTTTAATTTGTTTTTAAATAAGATAATTTCTTCTGAAATGTTGCCCTCATGCAACTGTAGTATACTATCATTCATGCTGCCCTTCTATTTTTGTTCTTGTGTCACCAGATTTAGTCATTGTTCCAGCTAAGCAATTAGGAATACTGTAAAATCCATCCATACTCTAGTAATCATTTTACACTGTTCAAGATTTCATTTTCTCCAGACTTCTTTTCTGAAATCAGTGTGATCCTTGTGCATTACAAGAGTAATTATTTTTTTTTGTCTAAAAGTAGATATTCTGTCTTAATCTATTCCTTTCCTTTTTCCTTAATGTAAGTCCAATTTTGTGTTTATAAAATAATACCATGAATTGTTTGCCTTCAGTATCCAGTGAGGCCTTCACACCTGCATATCTTCATCTTCTGGGCAGCACAGATCCTAATCTTCATGCAAGAATAATGCTTAAAGTACACCTATGTCATGTTTTCCTTCCCTGTTGTAGTTAGCTTTTCTGCATTTAAAGAAGTGGATGAAAGAGTTCAAGACAAAAAGAGCGCTTACTTACCTGTCCATATATTCAAGTATGAAATAAAATTACAGTTAAGGTGTTTTTGAACCTACATTTGTGATTCTGAGCTACCAACTTTGTTTCCTTTGTTTCTTGGATTTCCGGTAAGGAGGACTGTGGACTTCCTACTGTTATGGAAGGATTTCTTTCAATGTATGAAAATTTCTTCTCTTTATCTCTGAATTGTCCTTTAAATCATTGCAGTTGCTTTAAGCTACATAGATAACATAGAAAAGAAGACTGAGTTGATTAAGAACTTCGCTGTATATATAGCTGGACATCTGTGTAAGGAAAGATGTCATTTAATTTACTTATGAAGTGCTTGTGAAGGCAAGGATGAATTGGCCCATCTAGCATATAGGTGATTTTTTTTCATATGGTGTTAAGAAGTATCACAGTATGTGTGTGCTGGCCTCAACCCTAAACTTTTGACTGCAAAGACAAAATATTTGATCTTTTTATAGTAGCCTACTATAAAAACTAAACTATACTAACTGTAACTAAAAGTTAAAATTAGAAGATAAAAAAAAGTATATATATATATATATATATATATATATATGTCTGGGATGCTGCTGACAAAGACCCTCTGCCTTAAGTCATATTTCGAATATGTGATGCTTTCCATCTCAAGAGCAGATTTTTAAAATACCTGCGAAAATATACTCGTTCTGTTGGTTCTGCCTTAATGTCATTGTTAACATTTGCTTCTCTCTCCCCAATTTAAGCTTTGAATGGCCAAGTCTGTTTACTGAAGAAACTTAAATTCTTGAAATGACCTGCATGAGCCATAAGTATTCTGTTGTGCCTGGAATCTACTATATGTCAAAAAAAGAAAAAGTGAATTTTATTGTCCAGTGTCGTATACAGTGTTTTTTGTTTCTATGAATAACCTGGAAGTTGTAGAAAGGCTTTCAGACAGTATTTGTTCTAGAGGAGGAATGGCGTTAGAGGAATAGATTTGGCCAGTGTTACATTATTCATTAACACATGATGATCTTGCATGCTGGGAATTCCACATTCTTTTTATAAAAATTTAGCTGTAATTTCCAGATTGTTAATCATAATGCTAAAGAAATAGGATATTCTTGGTGTAGTTGTATAATAAAATTTAGCAAAATACATACATGAACATTTATATAATATACAGATAGACTTAGGCAGTTTAGTATTGACAGCATATTTTTCTGTTGATGTCAGTTGAAGTTTATGTAAACAGTTTGTATGTTTTTCTTTTTCATCCATCAAAGCATAATATTTGTGCTGAGAAATCTATTATTAAATAGAATATTGTTGCATTATCAAACAGGATCCAGTGCAGTAATCTGCTTTTGTGAAATAATACATAATGAAACATTTTGAAGTGGTAAATCTGTGTGAAAGACGACCAGATAAGTCTGCTGTTTGTGTAGTTGCTTGATATTTGTGTAAATTTTATATCTGATAAATGCAAATATTTTGGTGTTCCACTTTCTCTTTAGGTGTTAAACAGTTTCAGTAAGTGATTGGAAGTGAAAATAATTTGCAGCATAGGCAGCTTTGATTTTCCCCATGTTCATGTGGAATTGAGGGATAACTTGCTATACTACTTCAAAGAGAAAGTTGATTACTCTGGACCTTCTTTTCATTAACTGTGGAGATGCAGAGCTGCCTGCTCCATGACATGCAAGCCTGTTTTTGGAACTGAAACCTTCATATCTCACAGATTGTAGATTTGTAATCTAGTGTCTCCTGTTATTTTAACAGGCATGTATCTGGTGACCTGGGCACCAGGGCCTTGATTACTTTATTTTTAAATATACATTTATCAAAGAGTCTTTGACACCATAATTCTGGTATTGTAGGTAAAATTTGGGATTTTGACATGGAAAAAATCTTGTAAGACAGTTAATGAAGCTAAATGCCTGTGTGTGTGTGTGTGACAGCTACAAATCTGTGCAGTGTACCCATATTGTCTATCTACTATTTCAACAATGACCTGGAACTATTTCATTTTATAGAATAGTACAGCACTTCTAATATTTTGGCATATATTACATTGCATAAGCCTTTTAAAAAAATTGTGATAGAAAATCAGCTCTAGCTTATATTTGTTATTTCTTTACTTTTTCTTCAATCTTCAGATTTGGTAGTCTGCTGCACTTGGAGCAATAGGCTATTGAGCAGCTTTGTCTTCAGTGCAGCTAATTTCATTTTAGTGTTACATTTAGAAACATTGCCAGCTTTTTGTCATTATTTTAGCTCTCTAGTTCTGCAGCCTTGGAAGGGAAAGGACAATTAAAATTTACTTCAGGAAGATGGAGTCCACACCACAATTGTACCCAGATTGCCACGGCCAACGATACCACTGTCCGAGGGTGGGATACACGGAGCATGAGGTAATGACAGCTTCCAGTCATGTTCTCTAGAAAACACAATCTCCTTTGGAGGTAGATTTTTGCCTTGCTCTTAGCATAATTTTTTTTGTTTTGAAAAGTGGCAAACATATAGTTTACCAAAGGAATAGAAAGGCTTGCATAGATGATACAGTTACAATTTAATGAAGAGTTCTCTCTGGTAGTCACCCTCAGCTTTAATTCTAACTTGTGTATTGAGTTTTATTAAACTATTTACTAGTCTCACAAGGTTTTTTTCAATGCACAGGGATTATCTGAATGAAGCTGTGGTGTAATTCAACCCTAAAATGGTTTAACAACAGTCTTGACTAGGCTGTGAACTATCTTCATAGCATTTAAAGGTGACTTTAGTTTTTGAAGGCAATTCACAGGTTAAGTTCACTCTTCACTTCTGATTTTAACAAAGTGTTCTGTATTATATTAAAGATTGTAGCATACTAGTTATAAGAAATCACTGAATCTATCAAAATCATAACCAAATAAAAGCTTTGAATATAACTAATAAGGCATTTTCCCCCCTGCTTAGTTGTGATTTTGATAAGCAAAGGAGTGATGTTGTGCACATCTGTTGCCATGACTACAAAAGCCTCTTCAAGCTTTTTTCAAAGTACACTTTATCCCCTTAGCACATAGTAATTTATCACTAAACCAAGACTGATGTCTTGTAATAACTTTTGTTGCTTTTAAGGGCGATGACTTTAAATTTAGTTCAGTGCTTCCTGCCAGCTCACAGTTGTAGCAATAAATCCCTTGTTTGCTAGTCTTGTGTGTTTTTGCAGAAAAGATTTATTTAATGAAGGAAAGTTAAGAATACAATAATTAAAAGTCACTTCTGTTTGCTTTTCATCATGTTTGAAAGTCCTATTCTTTGTCATGTAAAATGATAAATAAAAATCTAATTTTATGTAATGTGTATACTTTATAAAGACAAGAGTGGAAAGAGTGGAAGGAGAAGGGGTTTTATTCATTTTCTTTTTTTGTAATGTTTTTCCCTTTTTTAATGTATAGCATGCAGATCTTTAACCAAAGTATGTGTTTTGGAAGGAAAATATTAAATACTGTAAAGTCTGCTTCATGTTCTGTCTCATTAGAAGAAGCATCTCTATCTTGCATTAAATGAATTCTCTGAGTAACTTCTATGATAGCTAGATAATCTGCGTATTGTAGTCTGGATCCTCAGAGAAAGGGATAGCTTGGGTAACAGAGACAAACCCCACAATTCTATTGACTTTAAGTAAAGCTCAGAGTAGATAGTCCTTAAACCAATTTGATAACTAGGCTATGCCAAAGAGCTGTTTGCAATATACTCAAAAAGTACGTGCAATAGTCTCATCTTCAGTTACATTGTAGTTTGTCTATTATGTGAATATTTTGTAATAATTAGGCTAGAAGTAGAAGTTTAAAGTCAGGGCAATATAAACTGTGGCACTATAAAAAGGATAAAATGAAGAGGGAGGGAGGAATCAAGAGCAGAAACCTTTTTTGACCAGCAAAGTGAAGGGAAGTACTACAAATAGGTAGAATGGCTGTTCCTCCAGAGTGTGGTTGTCATGGCTGCATTCTTTTGGACATAGCAAACAAAGAGAGGGAGAAGAAAAAAAGATTGACATGAAGAGTCTTAGACTAGACTAAGAAGCAGTCTTAATCAGAGAAGAGCTTGTGAAGCTGAGGAGACAGACACTAGGCTGATTGGATTTAGAGAGAGAGAGCTTTATCAGGAAAATTCAGACTCCAAGGCTAAATTCTAAATAATATGTAAGAAGAATAATATGAGAAAGTGAAGCCAATAGCTGGAGAAAATTTTCATGTGGTCTGGCATTAATCTTATGATGTAAGTGGGAAATTTAGTGTACGTATTATTGCTGTAGGTAGGGTGAAAAGTAACAAAGAATTCATATTTAGGGAGGAAAGGGATCAAATGGTCAGAATAATAGTTAAGTTGGGATAGTCTTTCATGGTGAGTAGTCCTGAATATACAATGGACAGTAGTATTTTTAAGCCCTTACACACATCTGTAAGCAATGCAAAACAAAAAAGTGAAAGGTGCAGTGAAAGAGGAAAGAAGTATTTTACCACAGCAAGCATGCTTCAGACTTAAAAGTTGCCATAAACATATTCTAAGAAAATAAGTGGAAGCTTGAATTTCACTACTAGAATACTTGGTAGAAAGGCATACCTGAATGATATCCTTAGCCTCTCAAACTCTGAGTATTGATGCTAGATATCTTAGTAATTTCACTGGTGACTGCCAGAGCTGTCAGGATGGGACTTAGTACAGGCCTGATAGCTTTGAATCTCTCCTTCTGGAGCTATTTTGCTTTCGATAGTAGTTAGGTATTAACAGCAAGAAACTATCTGGATGTGAAACAAGACCATAAGAATATGTAGTTTTCAGAAGAAATAGGAAGTTTTGGTCAGTATGTTTATTGAAGAGAAACATTTTTTATTTAAAGAAAAACAAAAAGCTCATGAAGTGTTGAAGAGTTCTAGTGAAGATTGTAGGAGATGGTCAAGTCTAAGCAGAACTTTAGATGATATATTGGTGGCTTGGAGAAAACTGGTAAAACAATAGCAGAAACAGAAATAAATGGACAGCCCCCAAGTTTAAGAGGCAAGGCAGGGAAATTAACTGATGGCACATGATGTTTTGAATAGATATGCTAGGTTGTTAGCAGTGCTACAGATGTTTTCTGAAGTGGTCCAGATGGATAAGTTTGCATCTGGCTGAGTAGTGTAAGGGCCACAGGTAAGTTAGTGATAAATGCAAGAGCTCAAGAAGGTAAATTCAATACAGAGCAGTAATAAAAAACTGTTGTTGATATCTGTTGCAACTTTTGCATCTCAGCTTTTCCTGCAGGGAGAAGTAGATGTCATAAATAGGGGATTAGTATAACTACTTAGGGTGAAGAAGTTCTTATCTGAAACTGTTGTGGTTTAGTAGCAGGTGTTTCTAACAGAGTTCTAACAGCTCTAATAGAGCTGTGCTAGAATAATCTGGAACTTCTGTTTCCTTTTAACTCCAGATGATCCTAATGGAAACCAACATGGAAGGAGCAAAGCTTCAGAGCAAGCTGAGAAATCTATACAAGTCACTGTTAACAACTGGGAATTCCCTAGACTGCACTAGCAATGGGAACGCTTGGTCTGTCAGTGCTAAGGGCATTATACAAATTTCCAGGGAAACAGGTTTCTGTAGGTGGAGTGCAGTCAGCTTTTTACAGACCATTTAATTTTTTTCATTGTTTTACAGGCAGATATATTGTATAGAAAATGCACATGGACAGCTGGTACGAGACCTGGACTTTAATCCCAATAAACAGTACTACCTGGCTAGCTGTGGAGATGACTGCAAGGTGAAATTCTGGGACACGAGAAATGTCACTGAACCAGTGAAGACACTAGAGGAGCATTCCCACTGGTAGAACAAATTATCTGCATGCTGTTTTATGGGTGGATAGCTTATATCATTTATTCAGCTAATTATTTTCTCGTTTAGGAACAATGCGAACTAACTATGTTTGTGCTATTGTGCATAATCGTTTTTTTGCACAGAGGAAAAATTTCAGCATATCAATGTTCCTTGTGCAATTGTAAATTAAGAGTTTAGACAACATTAGTCTAATTGGCAAGAAAGTGTCGTTAACGTTGTTGGGAGATGGGGTACACCTTTGAGAAGCACAGCACAGAACTTGGCCCGTGGGGCCCAGCTGGGACACAGGTGTGCCTTCCCAAATGGAGCCTGATGTGCTGCACCTGATGTGCAGTAATAAAGCAGCTGCCATCCATCCTTTTGTTGTCACATGGCTTAAATGTTCAGTAATGCAGCTCCACTTTTTTTATGTTCTTCACAGTCCTTAAGTCAGAACGTGCAAGTGAATAATTTTATTCTCTGGGATAATGTTTAGAGACTGTATCTATTGCACTGGCCTGTGGCTGGAGTAAGGAGACAATCTTGCCTGATGTCCACAAATTTCAGTGCTTAAGAAAAGACGAATTACTCGTATTTTATAAAATTTGGGTTGGAGTAATTCTTGCAAAATAAATCTAGACCCTAAAGCTACTTTAAGGAAAATGAAGATGGGAATTAACAGAAGCATAATTTATACTTTTTTTTCTTCAGAATTCTTCAAATAAAAAGAATTAAGCAAGAACCATAAGACATTTGGTATTAACTTGATATGTAAAATGTAAAAATTGAAGAGTATAGTAAATATAGTCCTACATTTGTTTTAGGATCTATTTTAAATTTCAGTGTTGTGAGAATTTTGTTTAAAAGGCTATTTTTAATCCATATTTTGCTTTGGGGTAATTTTTGTATTTAGAACTTAAGTATTTATTTGGCTTACTCATTAATGAATTGGCATGTACCCTCAAGAAACTATACCATTGAATGTGTGATTTGTTTTTGTTTTTTCTTTTTTTTTTTAATTTGCTTGTTGAATTTCAAAGACCTCTCACAGAAAACAGATGACATGGAAGTTTAAAAGTTAAGTTTTTGTGCTGCTCTTAAAAAAAAAAATTGTTTAACAGTAATGCACTACCTACCTCGAATCCTCTCTTATTCTCTCTGCTTTAACTTCTTTAGGGTCTGGAATGTCAGATACAATCATTCTCATGATCAGCTGATCCTTACAGGAAGCAGTGATAGCAGAGTTATCCTGTCTAATATGGTATCAATTTCATCTGAACCATTTGGCCATATGGTAGATGATGATGAACTCAGTGACCAAGAGGACCAGCATCAAGAAGAGAAGTATGAAGTTTCCTGAGTTTTATGTAGATGCTTAGAATTTGTCGTTTCATTGTAATGATTGACATGCTATTTTTTTGCTGACTAGGATTTTTGTATACAGGCCTTTCAGGTAAGTAGTTAGAATTCCCACTTTGTTCTTCTTTATTCAGTCTTGGGTGGAATACACTCTTTACATCTGATTGGCATGGTCACTCCAGGTTCACGGGTAGGAAAGGAATGGTGATGCTGAGGATCAGTCCTAAAGTCCACTGGGTTGGTGAAAAGATTCACTTTCAGGGATCTCTGGTTCAAGTCAAGCATGTAGAATAATCTGAGTTGAGTGAGAATTTGAAAATATGCTGTTTTATTTTCTGTGTATGTGTTAGAACCCTTGGGAAATGTTACCAGTCTAATGATGAGCTGCTGCATGGGCAGAAGAAAGGAAGTATAAGCACATTATTTTTTTAATAATTTTGCTCTCAACATCTCTGACTACTCTGGAACCCAGTAACTCATCAGACCTAGATGAAGCAAGCCAGAAGCTTGGTTTCAACAGTCTTGGTAGAGAATAGTTCATGCTGTTGGCAAATGTTTGTAAACCCATCCATTTCATTTGTGTGGAATCACATATTTTCCTTGTAAATTTTGGAGGGATTTTAGTGAAGAATTAACTGAAATGCTAAAATAATAATTTTTATACTCAATTTTTGTGTGCTTTCAACTTTTTAATTGTGCAGTATATGATGCTTACTTTTCTTTTTACATGTCTTTACAAGTGTACATATGTGTACATAGGGAGTTCTGTAGATTGAGGTTGGGCTGAGGCTTTCTAATTTTGTGACTAGCTTTCATGGTGATCTTCAGCAAACTTGTCCTTTATGAAGTGAATCACAGAATTACAGAATGAATTAGAGATCAGACTCTGAGATCAGAGTCCATCCTATGACTGAACATTGCTGTGTCAGCTAGACCCTGCAAATGACTGCCACCCTCAGTCACTGCCTCCTTCCTTGAACATCCCCAGGGATGGTGATCCTACTGCCTCTCTGGGCAGCCCATTCCAATTTCTAATCACCCTTTCTGTGAAGAAATTTCTCTTAATGTCCTACCTAAACTTACCCTGGCATAGCTTGAGGCTGTGTCCTCTCCTGTCACTTGTTGCATGGGAGAAGAGACTGACCCCCAGGTGGCTACAATATCCTGTTAGGCTGTTGAAGAGAGCAGTGAGGTCACCCCTGAGCCTCCTCTTCTGCAGAGTAAACAACCTCAGCTCCCTCAACCCCTCCTCATATGACTTACTCATTAGACCCTTCACCAGCTCCATTGCCCCTTCCTGGACAGCTCTACAAAGCTGTCTGCAATGATGCAGGCAGATCAGCTCCTGAATGATCTTTTAAAATAAAGAGTAGTCAGATGTGATAAGGAACAAGGAAATTATGAAAAAGATCCCCTAATTGCTCAGCTGTGATTGCTAGATGTTTCAGCTAAAATTCCAAATAAAGTTTAGGTTACTTCTCTAGTTGCATTTTTAAGGTTGCTCTTGAACTTAGTTTTATTAATATATATGTAGTTTTGCTTCACATTTTTTGCTTCCAATTTGCTTCAAGTAATTTTGGTGTTTGGGCTTCTTTTAAAGGACCTGGAAAGTATTCATTTTAATACTAAATAAGAAAGTTATTCCATATAAAGATATGGTTAATATTAAATTTACAGGATTTCTTTATAAGATTTTCTCAATGTATTGTAAGTGCCTGAAAAATCAAGGGGTATCAAATTAAATACCTAAAAATTTGCTCACATCAGTACATGCATTATGCATCAGCAGTATATATTTACTTTCTAGAATGTAACTGAGTTACAGTGTTTTAAGTATAGAATCAAAGAAAGGTTTGTGTTGAAAGGGGTCTTAAGGATCTCCTAGTTTCAACTCCCCTGCCATGGGCAAGGACATCTTTTTGTTCTTTATCTTTGGCTGGAGATTGCAATTTATTCTGTTCTGGATGGAAGATAAATACCATTACTGGAAATGAGAAAGAGATTGTATTTTTTTAATATTGTGTGAATGCATTAAAGATATCACAAATAAAGAGGATTCTGACAGACACTGTGTAGTAGGTTATCTGGAATTCTGAATTTCTGTGGAGTGTAGACTGTATAGATTGCCTCATTAAAACACAGGTCATTGTTCTAGAATAGGAATCCAAGGTCATCCAATGCAATACAACAAATATAATGTATCTTTTCCTATGTCTGTGGGATCGATGTAAACTACATCATGAATGACTTGTATAGTAATGATGTAGAGCCCTTGCCTATTCCCAGAGGCTACAAGAGTATAAATTCTGGATTTGCTTTTTAAACATGTGCTTTTCAGCTGCTCATCTGTGTTCTATAAAACCTGGGAAAGTGCATGAGCTTTTGTAACCTTTGCTTGGTACTGTGAAAGTCTTGGTTTAGGGTCCCCCTTTTGCCCCCTTGTTATGAGGTGAGTCAGAAGGATGTTTGCAAGCTGCTGCAGCCTTGAACTGTTGCCAAATGAATGTCTGTTTAGTTCTGAGTGCACAAATGAACTAGGGCATAACAGCTGTTGGGAATACTTCTTGTTAGTCAGCCAGTAGTGCCAAATATTTTGCCTCTGATACTCTCCTAGAGACCTCTGTGAAGAGTCTGATGCACCATTTCATGGGTTCTGTCTCTCTTGTAAAATACAGGTGTTCAGTCTATGGTTTAGTGGGGGAGGGGTGTGCTTGTGGGTTTATTTTTGTTTTTCTGTGTTTGGTTGGTTGGGGATTTTTTGTTTGTTTGGGGTTTTTTGTTGTTTTTTGTTTGGTTGGATTTTTTGCTTGGATATGATCTACACTTTCTTGAAAGTGTTATAGTCTCACAAGGCTCATTTATCCTGTTCTGGAGAACATCTGATTTGTTATTAAACAGCACACAAATACTGATAAAGAGAGTGTCTTTTTCAGGTGTATCTTGAAATACATCAGGAAGAGCATGTATTTGTACAGCTAGTGTCTCTAGCTTCAGACTGAGTATAACCCTTCCTTGTTCAGCCGTGAAGAGGTGTGCATGGGTCTACCCACTCAATTTTTCTTGCCACATTTACTGCAGTAGTTGCCTGGTTTAACATACCCAACTGAAAATAATTATTTGGAGATAAATTTTTTCAAAATAAAAGAATTCAAGTTCATTGCATAATGAATAGACAAACTAAAAGTTGCTGTATTCTATTCTTACTAATAATTTCCTTTTAGTGGTTTCTTCCATCAGTGTTTGTCTGTGTTGACATCTTAAGCCTATCTGCTCCCATCTTAGAGACCAGAATATGCTTAAATAAGCAATATAACTAGGACTGTTGCATGAAGATCTGTCTCTTGTTGAAATCAAGGTTCCTCTTAACTGCTGGTTTAGATCAGACTCTTAAGTCAAGTCTGTCTTTTCCCTACTCTTTAACTGCTGCTGTTGTTTCTCTCAATCAAAAAAGGTAAGAGCAGGCTGCTTCCCTGTATCATGTCAAAGGTCTCCCTAGCCTGTAAAATGTGTCTTACAGTAGTCAGGAGAAAAAAGAATAGAAAAAGGAAAAGGAGATGTACTTCTCTTGGATGTGCTCTTAGCCCCTGACTATTTGCAGTTCAGGGACATTTACTGCCGCCTGAATAACCTTTGGAGACTTCTGATTCTTCCATGTATGATTTTCTTTTGCTGTCAGCCATATTCTTGAGTTTATCTGCTCTCACTAACTGTGTTTTTGTTTGTTCTAAAACATGCCAGCTGTGCATGCATGCTTTTTGTGAAATGCGTCTAGGAAAAACATGCCAACTGTGTTTGTTTTCTTGCACTGAATTAAGAAAGGCTTCAGTGCTTTCTGCATGGGAACCACAAAGCCACTGTTAAAAACAGGTATTCTAAGAAGAGGCTGGAGTTGTCCACAGAGAAGAGCTATAGGCTATGGCCAAAGGACAGCCATGCTGTATTCTGGTTTAGGCCCCAGTCTGGATTATTTAATGCAGTTCAAATATGGAAAAAAGCCCAAAAAACCAAACCAGCTGAGAATGAAGTGCTGTATTAGTTCAGTTTCTAGCACCTTAATCCAGAGTTAGAACAAGGTGTACAAAATAAATGGAAATAGAATAGATGAGGGTGAATACTTGGGTTCATTTAGGTTTCATCCCCAAAACAAAGCTAATGTGCCTGGATAAGAACCTGAGGAGGGATTTTCTGTGCCTAAATTTGAACAAAACTTGTAAAACATGGGATTATTGCACATCTGTGGATGCAATCACTTGTCAGGCTTCTCCTTGACCTCTTTCTTTAGTAGCTTTGCACTTGGTTGTTGCAAGAACTTTCTCCCTGCAGCACTGAACTTGCCTGAGTTCTAAATCTTCTGAAGGTGACTCTAAGATACTAGGAGTGCATTGGGAACTGTCTTCCTCCTAAGGGAGGTAGTGACTGTCTTATATCCTTCCTTTAGTCTTTGGTCATCCAAAATCCTCATGTTAGTGAGTGAGTCTGTATGTTACTGTATGAAATTATTCTGATAGTCATTTGAATTCTACATTGCTTTTCCTAGTAATGAAAGAGAGCCACTAGGTTCTTATAGTTTAGTGTGGCCATCTTTACTTGCCAATCAAGATTCATTTTCTTCTGTTACCCCAATATGTCTGTTTGCCTTATAGATTTAAATTATGAGCTGTTTAGGTCTCTGTTTGGTATGCTGGTGATACACAGCATGAGAAGAATATTTGGTATCATAGGAGCACCAGCCGCAGAGTACTTGTTGCATCTACAGCACTGTTTTTATTCTTCATGACATCTGTGGCCAGAACTTTGTGTCAAGGCTCAACTGGTAATGGAGGACTTGCTCTTTAAGAGAGAAAGCTTATTCTGTATCCATAACAATGAAAAAATTTATATGGTCAATAACATTTTGAGTTTATGTATCAGTCCTGGAAAGGAAACCATCCTAAAACTTTAATTTTGCAGTATAAGCTACCAGCTCCCTTAGTTTTCTTTGGGGTTTACAGGCTTAAGATGTTTGCTGTTTTCACTGGCAGAACTGATTGCTAAGGTCAGTATGCTGCCTTCTCCCTCATGTTACATTTTTTGGTGATACGTTCTAAAATAATGATAATCTTTGTTATCCTTTGGAGATTGTACCAGAAATTTCTATCAGAAACTACATTTTTAGTGTTTTTCCTGAAGGCTTATGTTTCCATCTTTTTCATCACAGATGTCAGCCATAATATCCTTTGATACAAACAGAAGATCTAAAACAAGCACTTCTCAACATTTTATATTTAAAGCTGAAAGATGTAAAGGATTAATTCTTCCAGCACAGAGTATCTCACTTGAAATCGTGACTTTTTAAATGAGATGTTAAGTGTAGAAACATCTTCAGCTATCGGAATGGACCAGAGAGAAAGTGGTGGCTACCCTCTGTAGAACGAGACTTTGTGCAAAATTCTATCTAAAGAAGTTGGTGGTATCTACTTTTCATGATAGAAATGTGGTTTAGAGTTTTTTGAATAATAAATCATGTGGTTTCACAATATTACATATGAACTGTGCGATCTAACATAGCACCTTTGTATATGCATTTGTGACTTCAGGAGAGAGATTTGTCAGCATTGATATTTGGAAAGTATTTGACAAACGTGCTGAGGCAGGCTTTTGGGATATTTTCACACAGCTGTCAGCAGTGTTAAATTTGATGCTATTTTGCTTTTCATATGAATGTTTTGGAGAAGCCTCTAAGTCATAGGATTGTGCTATGGAATCAACCAAGAGACCTAATTAATTAAAGCAGGTTAAATAGTTTCTGTTTTGGGGAATGACAGGATTCAGAACTACTTTGTTGGATGTGTAAGAAGCTGGGCAAAATGTAGTGCAGCAGCACTTTTCCGTTCCAAGACTATTTTCTTTAAAAGCTTCTGTTTTTCCTGTAGTATTTCTTTCTTTAACCGTCATCAGCAAGTATGCCTTTCTTAATTTATTTTTCATATTAGGACATCTATGAAACCTCTTATATAAAAATATGCTTTTCCTGTTTTTCTGGAGAAGCAGTTCAGAAAGCTCTTTTTTGAATAAAAATAATTATTATGTTTGGAATAGTGTGAATGGCCAATTATTATATATTAAAAAAGTGTTCAAGAATAAACATACTTTAAAAAGCCTGAATTCAAGTGAGTGAAAAGGCAAGTTGTGTGTTGTCTAATCTCACCAGAAACTATTTTTTCGTGAAGTCAGAAGGGAAGTGCATCCATGGGCTTATTTTCAGAATCCAGTGCTATGTTTTTCAGGATTCATTTTTGGATGCTGCAGTACATGCTGATGCTCTAATGATTCATTTCCATATCATAGCGATTTTTAGATTAAAGAGGATTTAATTTTGACTGTGATAAGGAATTAATGATTTTTGCTGACTGAAAACCATATTTTATTGAACACTGTGGTGACAAAACAGAATTGCAAGCACTGCAAACTTAAGTGGTTGTTATCATGAGACGTAATTGGAAATAACAGCTTTCTACATTAAAACAATTGTCCAAGGCTGAACAGGCTTCTTTCTTGAATCTGTAACGCAATTAACCTCAAAGTTATCTAGTAAAATACAAGCTTCTCTCCTTTCATAGAAGCTGGTTGGGGTCGTGCTATTTGAATAAGACTACAGAGAAAACACAGTCCGTTTTCAGCTCTGTGTGGCATGGGTCTGAAATTTATGCATGATGTAGGTAGAGATTGCATATTTCATACTGTGATTTTTTGGTGGCAAAAGAAATGTGGTGCATGGTCAGTTGATGCAGTGCAAGAACGTATAGAAGAAAAGGTATTTTAATCTGGTCAATATGAAATCTTCAAAATAGATAGGAAAGTAAGAAACTAAAGCATTTTAAGGGTCGAGAAGATCTGGGACAAGGGAGAAAATAGCTTACTAAGCTTGCCAGGTGTAACAAGGGATTACCAAGTATGCTATCATGTACAGCCATTGAATCACAGAATAAGCTGAGTTGGAAGGAACCCACAAGGATCATTGAGTCCAACTGCTGGCCTTGCACAGCACCATCTCTCAGTCATAGGATCAATAGGCCTAGATGTGCACCTACACCAACTAAGCACCTACATCTGTGGTACACTGAACTAGCAATATAGCGCAGCTATCCATGCTATACATAGCTGTTTTGTATACACAGGCATGCTATATATGTAGCTATACACAGCTGCTTTTATACCCATACCCTGCAGCTTTTAAGTAAAAACAGGGATCTCTGTGTTCTACCAACAGTGTGAATTATGCATATTAAAGTAGTATAGAAGAAAGTTTATTTCATATCCAGCTCTGTACAGCTACTCTTCTTGTTAATCTGAGATGATTCTTTATTAAATAAATATGTGTAAAAGATGTGTAAAATTTCATTTGGGGTGCATTACTCGTGTGACTCAGAACAATTCTAAGTACCCTAGATTGATACAGATTCAAAAATAGTGTCCTCAGCTGATTCTTGAATTACCAAAAAAAGCAAACATAGACAAAATGCAGAGACATCTGAGGTGTTTTCTTGGAAATCTCTTAGCATCAGGTAAGGCAGTCTGCCTCTTAAGAGATTGCTGTTGTGAGGAAAAAATTCATCACAAACAAGTCAGCTTTTTTTGGTTGGTTGGTTGGTTTATTTAAATGTTTTAGAACCATCTTTCACATACATTAAATGAATTCTGTTTTTTATTCCACTAGCAGAATCCTTCTGGACTCATTACCCATTGCATAATTTAAAGGCTAATCTATTTTCATTCATCATGTTTGTAAAGGATGCTCATGGACAGTTTCTTTTGGATCTTCTGTATTGTTCCTGAGACACATGTCGTTTTGAGATGGTTTTTTTTTTTCCATCCTGATTGTCTTGTATATTAATCTAGCTCTTTTACACCAAGTGATCTCTTCCATAAGGACTTTCTCTTATTCTCAGTAACTGTTTCAAGTCTGTGCCAATGGCCTGAAGAACCACATGAAAATGCATGCTTGCATGCTTTATTTTTTTTTCTGGGAAGGCACAAAAATTACTTTTATACCTAAAAGGAAATTCAGTATATAAACAATAACAAAACACAGTTAAAACTGTAGTTATAAATGGAAATGCCAAACAGAAATTCATCTGCAGGCTTGTTCCTGAACACTCATTCCCCTTATGACTCCTGTAAATTAAATTAGATGAGCTGCATTATTTAAATGAAACACTGAAACAACTCTGAGCATGCAGAAAATAGTGTAATCCAGAAGCTTATTTGTCCTTGTTTATCCAGCCTTCGGTTAACTGAGATTCCTGGTTAACTGAAAGTTGGTCGTGTCCCCTGACAGCTGTGTGCACTGTGCATTACTCCCCTGCTTATCCAGAGAGACATCTGAAACCTTCAGAATAATGGAGTTGTGGGTAAGTGGGTGAGCACTGCATGAAGCACATTGCTGTCTGGGGACATGACCAACTTTCACTTAACCAGGCGTGTCAGTTAGCAGGAAGTTAGGAAAACATGTTGCAGAGATGAAGTGTCTGTATGTGTTTGTTAGCTCTCTGCTTTTAGGTGGTTTGTATCAAAGTTCATATTCAGGAGAACTGCAAAACAAGCTTGTTCTTTGCAGTTAACCAAGGGCTGGGTGTTGGTTGTGCTGTGAACTTTTTTGGATAGTTGACTTTTAATGTAGCCCAAATAAATGGTAAAAATCCTTGAAAATACATATCTGAAGCCGTTCTACAGTATGAGTCTGCTTTTGGTTTCTTCATTAAACTCAATTGAATTTTAATTGCGATGTTAGAGTCACAGCTGGCTCAGCTGGCTAGGTGGGGCAGCAATACCCTGCAGAAGATCCTACAATGCTTCCATCCAGGCTTTATGATTGCAGAGCTGCATGCTTTCAGAGAGCAGCAGGAAAGGGCAAAGGCAGCCACTAACAACACTTCATTTTTGTAGTAGCAGCATCTGTTTAAATGATTGAGTGGCATTCACAAAGTTCTTTGGCTTTGCTTTCCGTGAGGAGGGTTGCAGCTGTACTGCAAGGCTGTTTCTAGGAGGCAGATGGATGCCTCTGAAGGGCTGACTGGTTCTTGTCAGACAGAGACAATTCTCTGAGGCTGTAGGAGATCTGGGGTCATCCTCTGAAAACTCCCCTACCCTATAGCTACAGAATAATGTGCTGCAGTGGTGTTCTGAGAGGAGAGACTGGCTTTGGGAATGGAGGGAAGAAAGGCTGGGCTCAGGTGGCAGAATACAATCAATGACCCTTGAGTGGTTTCAACCTGAGAGAGTTGCCTGAATCTCTTGAATATTTACAGTGAAGAAGGGAATCTGTGTCTCTCCTGTGATGTAGGTGACCAGGAGCTTGGCTCTCACAGTGAGAGGTGGGGTATACAATAGTAAATGAGAATCTGGTGCTGATATAACTCTAGCAATGGGAGATAAAAGTCAGTGTTCAGAGTGGTGGCTCCATCCCCCTTCCATAATTCTGGAGAGAATGGGTCCAAGATGGCAGCACAGGAGAGCCTGATGTTAGGGACTGCGACTTCTTACCCGTCTACGTATCTCTAAGACTTTGCGTTATATTTTAAGAATTTATTTAGCAATGAAGGGGGAGAGGATGGGATGTAACATGGTGAGAGGAAAGATGTTTGTAAAAAGCTGTGCATTTATATCATGCCACATAGTTTAATTTGCTTTAGAGAGTGAGAGATGCTTAGTGTAGGTTCTGAGAGACAGGAAATGCACTGAAATTTAGAATAAGAGTTACTTTGTGCCTGTAAATGGGTTCTTTTGCGCTGACTTTTGTCATGTAAAACGTAAGTACATACAAACATAAGGTATGAAATATTTCCTTAGAACCTACTATTGCACTCCTGTACTTTAAGTGGGATTTTCTGTATTTAGATGTTACTGACACTTAATACAGCCTTTAAAATCAAGTGTGTTCACAAATCCTTACTTTTTTTTGGTGTTTGTCTTCAATTTTTAGGATTAAAGAGCCCCTTCAGGACAGTGTAATAGCTACCTATGAAGAACATGAAGACAGTGTATATGCAGTTGAATGGTCCTCAGCAGACCCGTGGCTATTTGCCTCTTTAAGTTATGATGGGAGACTGGTTATTAACAGGGTTCCAAGAGCCCTTAAATATCATATACTGTTATAATTTGTTTGAATTATTCTGGAGTTGTTAACTTGATGTACACAACTGGTAGGTACTGTTAAAGGGTTTTTTTTGGATCTGTTTGGTTTTTGTTTGTTTTTTTTTAAAGTAAAAACGTTAAAATTTTGTTAGGAATATCTGTACTGATGTAGACTTGTAATTCTAGTTTTTGTATTTGCCTTGAGAAACCATGATGCATTTTCTGAAGACTGTGCTACCTAGATGATTTTTATTTTTGAGGGGGTAATCACTTTGTGAACTCTAAAGTTTCTGGAGATAGTGGGTACATTCCATACTGTTGTTTTATTACATCTGCTTTATGCAAATATAATGAATTGCAGAAATGTTATTATGCTGATACAAAACTGGGGCTATGTAGGGTTCATGTAGCATGATCTACTTGTTTTCAAGAATAGTGTTTTATATTTCTTGTATAAGCAGCCTTCTGCTTTTAGCTGGGACCACCTTCTGCTAACTATTCTGGCTACAAATACAGTTGGGAGTGATCTTAAAAGGCTTTGTTAATACTGTCTAATATTTTAAACACTTTTTCTCCCATTTTTGGATGTGTTCAGAAGAAATGTTGTGAAAGCAAAATATTCAAAATGCATTTTTCATTTGAGTCTTACGGTAGTATCAACAAAGTAGCATCCTGCAATTAATGAACTAAATGCAGTTCTCAGCTATGTCTTGTTACTGGAAAAAATATTTGTCTTTACCAAAACCTCTGATATACTCCTGTAATGTGTTATGCCATATTTATAGGTTGAGTTGTGCTGTGAGGGACTCTGGATCTATGCTACTGTTAACCTGAAAAATCCCCTTAATATTTGTTTTCTTAGACTTTCTTATCCTTCTGGATCTGTGCCAATCTGCAGGATGCTGGCATGATGTAAAAGGCTTGCAGCTAAGCACAAAATATCCTTTGCTATATCCTACTTTTTGCAACAGGTGACCTAGACATTAGCTACCATGTTGTTACAGATGCTGAGAACAGGCAGATGCTGTGCTGTAGGAGAATGCACAAGAAATTTCAAGCATAGATGGAAGGCATGGTAAAACATTCCTGTACATATTGACATCCTGTCTTCTCCCGGTGTAGCTTGCACTAAGATGAAGATTTGCTGCTTGTTCTTTGTGTACCCAGGCTAACTGTAATATTAATTATTCCCTGCTGCCTTTCCAACACTATTATTTCCCTTTAAATTTAGAACTTGAATACATGTGACAGTGTTGGTCGTGGTAGCATAGTGTAAGACCACTCTAAAGAAATGCCAATGAATGTGGAATGGAAAGATCAATACCAACCTCTTCCAGTGAGCCCTCCTGTTGCTATGGCAACTGTTGGTGTTAGTGGTGAGGGACAGCCTGCTGCTCACCTCTGTTTGTCCTTACCCACTCTTGGATCGAAATGTCCAAATGTGATTTGTTATGTACACACAGCTGCTTCAGTGAGATCACGTTTGGAGAGCATGACTGACTGCTATAGGCCAAAACATCCAGAAAAGATGACAGCTGAATTCCATTTCTGGCTTTCTTAAGGAGCTTATCTGGAAAAATTCATAGGAGTGAAGTAATCCAATTAAATCATCTGTACTATTGTTTGCATTTGTGTTAATGATGCATCTGCTCCAGAATGAATGCTTCATTGGAAATTCTGATTATCTGGTTTTCTACATTTATATTTTAAACTTATGCTATTTCAAATTGTTTCAATCAATTAGGCATGAGCTGTTTACCTGTATACTGTAAGAAAAACTACATTTCCGAATCAGTAGTGCTTCAGTTGTCTGAAAATCAAAAACCTTGGTTGCATGCTGCTTTTTCTGTGGAGCTTTTCATCAGAGACAAAATCTTGTTGGATATCATGTCTGTCCCGCCTGTGTGCCACCCTCCCCACCCGCCTCTCTGGAGGAAAAGAAGAAAAAAACTCTGCAGTGTATCTTTGCAACAGAACTCCTTAAAACTTTCTTCACATTAGCAATAAAGTTCTAATGAAATTTTGTCTGACAGTGTGAAGGTGACAGGAAAATTGCCTAACAGTGTGTGGGATTTGACTTGATTTTTAACATGTAATGCAGGATAGATTTCAGACTAATTTTATGTCGCTGTATTTAATATTGTAAGATTATATGAACTGGAAAGCTATGTAAACAAATAATATCAAGAAATCTTTTGTTTTAGTCTTCTTAAATGTGTGTATCACTCAATGGGGTAGAAGAGAGTGGATGAACACCAGAAAGGAAAGGGACTAGCAGGTCAAATTTGAGTGAAAATGCATTACAGTAGAATCAGGAGAGTAGGAAGGGTCAATTTTTAATCATTTTTGGCTGTCTGTAAAGCAAGACCTACGTGTACAACACTGCCAGCAATATGGAAATGACCTTCTGAGAGGGAAGGCTTTTGACAAGGTTTCATCTCAGGCTCTTGGAGCAAGCAAGTTGTAGGATGAAAGGACAGGTTCTAAGATTGTTAACAAACTGATTAAAAGGAAATAGGAAGCAGGAATAAATAATCACATTTCGTGGCAATAAAAATAAATGACCAGGGAGTTCCGCAAGGATCTTTGGTTAGGCATATGCTTCATAGTATACTCATGACCTTTTGGAAAAAGGGCTGCAGAAAAATATGGCAAAGTTTGTAGAGACTGTTCAGAGTAGTAAAGATGACTGAAGAATTATGGAATGACTTTATCTCATGGATGATAAAATGGAAGATTAATTCAGTGCAGGAAATGTTAAGTAACTAATATGGGAGAAAACAGTTATTTTACATACTGTGGACTGTGGTGATCTCCTTTGCCCCAGGAGACCCCACAATGTATAGGAAAGTCCAGGTTTCTGGCCTGTGCTGTTGAAGGAGTAGTCTGGAGTCGTTTGTTNAACCCCCCTGTACATACATTCAAATTCTCTTATTTTTACTTATAACTACTACTATTTTTCTGTCTAAGTTTTTGTGACTTGAAATTCTTCATACAAAGTTGACAGCCTGTTCCATGGATTAGAATCAGAGCTACAGGCATTTTTAGTATCATTCCAGGGTCCCTGACACTTCTGGCAAGGCTGAAAAGCCTCCTGACCAGGTTTTGGGTCAGCCAAAGGCATCATAGGAACCCCCTGGGTTCCAACAGTGGACCACCACTAGGGCTATTACTTGGAAGTAAGATCTTGGGGGTTTTGTAGATCTTTAAAAACATCAGCTTAATAGAGGTCAAAATTTTAATTAAAATGGTGGGAATTACTAGCAAGCACGTAAAGAAAATAAAGCATTGTTAATCCCCCCAAATAATACATATTTATAAATCTCTGGTGTATGTGGATTCATCATACTGTGTGTAGCTGTGGTTTCTTCTATCTTCAGCCCAATGTATAAAAACGGAAAGATTTTAGTGGAGAGTGACAGGAATGTGGAATAGCATGCAACACCTGTATGAGGGTAACTAAATAGACCAAAAGGCAGGGTGTTGAGACTGAATGACAAAAGTCCATAAAATCACAAATGGCAGAGGGAGAGGATGAATAGGGCATGAGTGTTCACTGTCTCTCCTGATACCAGAACTAGAGGTTATTGAATGTAATCTGCATATGGTGGCTCAAAGCATACAAAATAAAAGGTCTTCACAGGCATGAAGGTGAGCTATGGCACTTCCCTTTAACAAACCTTTTTCCCAGGGAAAAAAAACAAGAAACTTGCACAAAGAAAAAGATATCGTTAATGTTAAAATTTACATGACTTGAAAGTAACTGAAACAGTACTTAAAAGATGAGTCCAATAAAGGTTGCTAAACATAAAGTCAGCATCCATGGCTTAGAAAAATCCTTTTTGTGGACACTACAGACAGTACTGGCAGAGAATCCCCCTGTGGTGGTCTAGTCTTTAATTAACTTTCTGGACATGCACTTTTTACCAGAAAAGGTAGAAAATGAAAATTAAAAGTAATAACTTAATCTCTAAAGTTTTGTGGCTAGAGCTAAGACAACACATTGCTCCTGTGTGTTTCTTTGCATGTTTCTCTCTGTATATTTACTTTTGCTGTGAGTTGTGTTATAAGGGATTTCAAAAACCTCCTATCTCAGGCGAATTTCTTACAGAATCCTAGTATTGTGTTTGGAAAAAATATTGTTGCAAAATACTCCTTGGCAATAACATGGCAAAGGCAAGCAGATTTCTGTACAGCAAGGAGCCCATCACAGCTTTGGAAGTTCAGATCATGGTCTGGCTGATCTCACAGCTCTGGGTTGCTTTCCATGTCTCAGAGAATTCTGTCAGTCATATAGCAGCATTGGTAAGCACAAAATTATTCTGTTTTCAAACATCTCTTAAATTATTTTTCTTTCTTTGCAGAATGTGCCCAGGTAAGAAACTTCAGTAGGTCTTGATTTTGAAAAAGTGAGTTATATTTTTCCTCAAAAATGTCAGTCATTACGTCTAAAAAATTGTTTCTTTCTGTGTTTGGGGCTGAAAAATCTTTTCCTTTTCACAATTAGATATTAATATGTCTCTCATGTGGAGTTAAAAAAACTGCTTGATATGTGGTATTTTTGCTCCACAGAAAGTGAATTATATAAGAAGAAATGAATTTTTAATATTTTATAAAAGTTTTGAGCATCATCTGAGTGAAACCGATCAAAGTAAATATAAATCTTTGTAATTTTAATTAGAAACTTAAAATAACAATCTGTTTAACTTGAACTAAATGAACTAAACTTGAACTTGATGCTAACTTAATATTAAGAAAAAAGCCTAACCCATCACCAAACACTAAACCACAGTACTCGGTACCGACCTGGACTTTTTCTGTGGTGTAAGTGCTAAAATTAGCTTGATCTATCCTGCAGCCCATGAAGTTAATGAATAGCTTGTCAACATCAGAATGAATAAAGAACATATATGGGATAGCTTAGATAGACAGGGTGTTTGCTTGAGGCCTATAGTCCTTACCTTGTACCTTGAAGTTGATGGGAAAGAAGAAGCCATATGATCTGGATTATATGCAACACTAAAATTAGTTTAAAACAGTGCATTGTGAAGAATTCAGCTTCTGGAAGATAGAATTTTCCAACAAGGATCAGAAAGCATTAATTCTGGATTGGCCTCTGCATTTGGAATTTCTTAATCTTTCAGCCTGGTACCTCTGGCAGTATTTGAGACTGAAATTCTGCAGATGATGGAAGATGGACTTCAGCAGTGTTGTCTGACTAGTCTGACAAGGTAAGACACCACATGGTGTCTTATATGCCTTTGATTTAACTGGAGTAGTGAAAAGTAGGTAATGATCATCAAGATCAACATTTGAATACAAGTTTGTAATGCTATAGAGCTTCCATTTGGCTTCAGAAAGATCGTCCAGGATATTTTTTTCTTTTTCTAGAGGATATGAAGAAAGTGCTTAAAATTGTCTTGTGATGCCTGAGATATGAATGCTGTTCTGAAGCTGCAGAAAGCCTGTGATTTCTGGAATAGCATGTGAAGTGACTGAGAGAAAACTGAAAATCAGTTTTCTTGAAGCCTGGCCTTCCCAGAAAGGGAGCTGTGAAGTGTGAAGCTATGGATACATCCCTGAACAATTTGCACATTGCTCCTACTCTTTCCAACTGCCACTTTGGTCAGTGAGTATCTAGCAAAGTGAGAAGAAAATGACATAGATTTCTAGTAAAAGACATGGGAAAAGAAAAAGTAAAAAGGAAGACTGACAAATACAGAATGGAAAGTAAATTGAAAAGGACAAGATCAGAGAAATTTGGATCACTTGGAAAAGACAAATACAAAAGATGAAAGAAATTGGCAGTAAGTGAAGAAAAGGATACAGGGGTAAGAATTAAAAAACCCCAATGATATTATCTGCTTGTTTTGGCTGTGATATTAAAAGTCCTTAAATTTCTACCATGTTAATCTTCCTCTGTTAACTGATTTGAGTGTTAGAGAATTGCTATTGATGTTGCATCATTTTAGTTCTCATATTGAAGATGGTTCATGTAGGTTAGTTATTGATCCATAAGTTATTAGTCCAAGCATGTACATTCTAATGGTTTAGGATTTTTAGCTGTTCAGTATTTCTTTCCCTTTTAATGCAAAGTTATCAGATGGGGTAGTTAACCCAAGCCAGCAGTAGCATGAGAGGCAGGATGGAAATTTCAAGTGGGCTGTTAATCTTGAGTCTCACTAGTTAAATCTGCAGAAATACTTGTTTATGACAGACACTCTTTATCCCCATTTATGACTTCAATAGAGTGCCATAGTCAGAACATCTCAAGATATTAGATGTGATTAAGAAAGTATCTGAGGCCCACTCTTCCTTTCATACTAAATTTACAGCAAAAGAATTCTCAGCTATTCTTGAGAAAACCTGTTTGATGCTACAGCTTTTAGTGCTACGGCTGCTCCAACTTCTTAAGGGAGTCTTAGTGCTCCAGCACAGAAGATGACTTTGGTGAGAAGGAGATGAATGAGTCTTACTGAAGCCAGCAGTCAAGCACCCAGTGTGAAGATGCCTGGCAAATGGTTGGCATTGCCCTGGAGCTAAAGCACAGCTGCCAAGCAGCTGGGCTGAGCAGGGAAGGCCCTCTAATGTACCTTCTCAGCAGATTGTCCGTTTATTCTGATACCGCGCTGGGTTTAGGATTTTGGCAGGAGGGGCTGTGGAAAAGCTCCTAAACAGAATGAATTGAGGAGAATGTGGAAAAACTTGGAAAACCCAAAGATACCACATGCTTACTAATCGGCAAGTCTAGATGAGCTGAATCCTGGGGTGGCAACAGAATTGGCAGACAAACTCACTGGGCCACTGCCAGCTTCTAAAAATTTCCAGAGGACTGAGAAGACAAGAAAGACAGGCAAATAGCAGAAATGGTATTGATATTTGAGCTTTGTGGACCAGCAGTGCACAGAGTTGGATAAGGAAATGTGGTTGAAAATGAGTAAATTTTAGCCAAATTATGAATGCTTTATTTGTTCAATTTTATCTGAGACGGTTTTCTTATAAATATCAGTCAAAACATGGCAAATATCAGAACTTAAGAGATCACATTCATGCAACATAGGGGGGATTATGCATTTTTTTACAAAGAAGAGCCAGAATTCGAGCCCAAAAGCTTGTATGATTTCCCTTACACCACTTTGTCTTCCAAGGAGGATGGGTGGAACATAGTGTATAATGGTAAATTGAACTTGTCTTCAAACACACTTGAAGAAAAAAAAAATAAATCTGCAAGTGTTAGCTTTCCATCATTTGAAAGAGTTTCTGCTAAGGCAAGTAATGTACAAGTTTTAACTCTGCCTAGAAAGTAGTGGGTGGAGAGAATGCCTGGAACTTGACTTTGCAAAGGTTGTGAATAGGAATGATCTGTTTTCCAGCATGCAGTTTGTGGGGTAAACCACTTGAGGACTTCCAGCTATGTCTCAATATACACATAAAATACTTTGAGAAGTTACCTATCTAAAGCTGCTTCCAAACAAATGATTATGCAACTTAGGATAATGATATGCACTAACAAGAAAACATCTTCTTAAGAATGTTTCTTTATTATCACGAGAGTGGTTGCATAATACATTTATTTTCAGGTATGAAAGAGTTGGGTGGATACATGTCTGCCAATACCAGCTGGTAGGTAGATAGAGCCATAGGTGCTTTGATCTTGCTTTTTTTATTTTTTGTTTTTATCCCCCCTAGAAGTCCGTCTGGGTGAAGTGGAAGAAACCTGGTGCATATCAGTATTGGGAAGTCTGTTGGGGAAGTCACAAATGAAAGCTTCATCACAATGGAAACTGTTTAATCCATCACAAAGCAAACGCTGGTGAACTTCAACTTCGGACCATCCTGCCACTTGTGAGGGATGGTTACTTGAGTTCAGTATCTCAGATGGATGCATATTTCTGATCTGTATTTTAATAATCTATTTTCAGCATTAATACAATTTAAATATCTTCAATCTATTTTGTGAATGACTAAGAAAAATGCTCTACATTTTTTCTATTGCAGTTCCCAGGCATTTCTTGAAAAGCAGAGGAAAAAGCTTCTGTTTTTAAGTCCTTATGTTACTTTATTGAGAGGTAGTCTGGTTTCTGTTTCAGTGTTCTACACCTCAAGGATCAAATCACGATTTAAATTCTTCAGGTTTTGGACTGGTCATTGCTGAGGGCTGAGAAGGGATGTAGGCTGAGCATGACTGACATATTCATATTCATCAGGAAACAGAGTCAGCTGGAGAGAACGAGGGAGTAATTGCTGCAGTGCTCCCTCCCTCGCTACTTGCGCAGAAAGACATAGGCTGTGGGGAGGAAGCTACCTGAGGTTATGAAGATTAATACTGCTAGAAATTTCAATCAACTTGCACAAGGCTGCTCCTCAAGGCTGTCAGATGCCTACCGCCTTCTCTGAGTCAGGCGGGGCCACATCAATTTTGAATTTCCCAACAGAGATTGCTATGATTTATGAGTTTAGGAGGCTGATAAATATGGTTAGTTGAAATAATTGAATCAGAATAATTTCAGTCAGCTGTGCTCAAATTTTTTTGGCTGATAACCACAGGAGGGTGCAGTTTTGGATAGGGAGTTGCATTTCAAGGATTCCTATCACAGGAAAGACATTATTGGACCTGGAATAAGAGCGACTTAATTCTGCTGCCAGGCCTGTATGACAGCCTTATGACCTGACTTCAGACCTGTCAGAACTCAAGTGTAAGTACCTAGAGCTCTTCTGATATTGCCCATGACAGAGGCTGAGTCAGGTCTGGTTTATGCATTGTGGGATAATTTCTGCTGGGAAGAGTAGTGAGAGTTTTACTACTTACTGTTTGAAAACCACTTTGCTATTCAATTGAGAGGGTGTTCTTGTTTTTAAGAAATTGCTTTCGTTTTACTTAAATGTTTTCAGTATTTCTTGAGTAATTATGAGCATCAATTTTATCCTTACAGCAAAGAGAGCACTCATGCATCCCTGGAAAGTGCTCTATGAAATTTCCAAAAATAAATTTGTCCCTCTAAGTTCAGTATATGTCTGTTGGAAGTTTCCCATGTAGGTAGAAAAAAAGGCATTTTAGGTGGATTGTCCTAGGAGGAGTGTTGAATATAAAGGTTACTGTAAAACCAGAAGGTGAGCGGTGCTGTGGTGACTGGCTGTCAGCAGAGAATGGGCAAACCTAGCAAGCAAAGCAAGGGAATGGGTGAAGTGTGTTGCAGACAAGTATTTTCTTGTTGTCATGGACAAGATATTGATAATCTGAGAGCTGCAAGCAGGGCAAGGTATGTGGGAAAAGGCCTGTGTGGCCTGTGTCTGTTTCAGGCAAAAATCTACAGTGCATTCCTCATGTCTGGAATATGCCTGAAGTGAATTTTCCTGGCTAGGAAGATGATGTCCTCTCTGCTGCTTGGCACAAAGTTGTAGCATGGCCATCTTCAAGCTCCATTTGTCCCATTAGGATTTTAAACCTTTGCATTTTGGTGTCTTTTCCCTATTGAACCCTTCAGCTGCTAGTGTTTCCCACCACAATCAGGATTACCTTTGTCTGCAGTTTTATGTTTATTTTGTGTGGCTTTTCCCCTCTGACTTTCACACTGCCCTTTTTAACAACCTGTCAGCTTTCTCAGAAGTCATTAACCATAGCCAGGCAGCACACCAGAGGTGACAGAGATTGCTGAGGGAGCAGCTTTCCCAAGAGTGATAATCTGTGTAAGATAAAAA
Organism: Bombycilla garrulus; assembly: GCA_013400315.1. Lineage (NCBI taxonomy): Eukaryota > Metazoa > Chordata > Aves > Passeriformes > Bombycillidae > Bombycilla > Bombycilla garrulus. The sequence goes on from VXBU01008764.1 coordinate 268,334, forward strand.
TGGACAGGTTTATTCTATGGTTAGCCGGGAATGCAGGCTGCTGCTAGAGATAGGTGTTACCCCGGATTGTTTGTATGGGCATGGATATACAAATGGCCATGTGACATAACCTGGCCTGCACATCAACTACTCTGCTCACCCAGGGCTGAAGAGCAGTAGGGTAGATCCTTTAACAGTGTGGTGAGGAAAAGCCATACTTGAACAGGAAGGAATCTCTGTCTCTCTCTGATATGTTATTCTCAAATTCCTTTGCCTTAGAATTTAAACATTTTAGGATTTTTCTTAAGCTTAAACTTTTTTTTTTTTTTTTAAATTCTGAACATGATCATCAGTTTGGGGGAGGGGCATGTCCAAATACTGGGGAACCAGTAGGAGTTGGAGGTTAAGGTATTCTGATATAGAAAGATTTGTGACCCTAGAGTATTACATGCTTTAGGGTCCATTTGGGCAATCAAATTCTGTCAACATCAGACTTCAGTGTTTCAGATAACTGAACTGCTGTATTGAAGAAGAAGCTGGTGCACTCAGTTTGTATTGGAAAATAGTAACAAAGTAATTTTTTTAATAACAAAGTCCTGCTAAAATTCAGCTACCCAACTCTGGTGTACAGTTTAATTCCTGCAATTCATTCATAATGGTTCTTTTGATTCCAAATAATTTGGTACTATCCCTGCCTGTTGTAACTTATTTCTGTACATCATATAATGGCCAATTCTGTCTAAAGAATGTCCTGTGAGGTGCAGGATCTCTTATTGACATGTACTCTACTGTGGCAGCACTATTTTATCCAGGAGTATAGCAGAAGTAAGTTAACTTAAGAAGAAAACATTTGCCAAAGTTTTACCTAGTTCCGTTTTTCAGAGCTCAGCACTTAGGAAGATGGTTCAGTGAATAACTCCTACTGCATCTCCTTGCTGAGATCTCCTTCCATGAAGTGCATCTTGTGTCAGAAGAGGGGGAAGGATTTTGTGAAAAATCTGCTGCTTAGTCAGGATGTGGATATAAAGCACAGAACATTTTCCAAATCAAATTTGGATTTGGGGCTTAGCATAAAATGAGGGCACGAAATAACTACATCCTGTGCAGAAAATCCTAATAGAAAAAGTCAAGATTACAGTAATACATTCTGTGTGGTCTTCGGTGAGTAGAGAACAGCAGAACAGCATGTGGCAGGACTGTCTCACTTGTGTCTTTGTTTCTGCTGCTGTGAAAAGCATTTTCAATATTTGCATAATTTAGAGCATGACATTATGATTTTCAAAGCTTCAAATTGGAGTAAAGCATTTACATAATCTAATTAAATCATGTAAATGTTTTATGATAATATTCAAGTAAGTGCGAAAACTTGTTCCACAGATGCATCCCTTTCTTAGACCATTGGGGAAACTGAATTTAGGCATGCAGATGTATGTTTCTAGCCCTGCATGCTCTGGGAGGTCATCAGAGTACTTACTGAAGGCTCTGTTCTTAGTATAACCTCCAAAGCCTGCTTCGCAGAGCGTCATCCTTCCAAGAAGCTGGAAGGTAAGCAAGGACCAGAGGGAAAGGCAGAGCAGATTTAAAAGGCTGCTTGCAACCTCTTATAATTTGAACGAAAGTGATGCTACTGCAGTATGTAATAAATTGCTTCCATTTCAGTGAACATTAAAAAAATCCCATGGTGACCCTCTTAGCAGCAACCCTGCCACATTTGGTATCAGATCTCAGAAAGCATGCATTGTACGTGGATGGGAAGCTACCAGGGGAAGCCCCATAAATCCTCCTGGTGACTGTTTGGTTTGTTTTTGCCTCTGGCTGCACTAACTCACAAAATATTGGAAGCACTTGGCCAGCATCCATGATGAGAGATGCTGTTGTGTAGTGAGAGTATTTAAATAATCTTTTTTATCAGCACACTCTCACTAAGCTGTCTTCCACAGTAGCTCTTAGTGAATTCTGTCTTTGCCAGGGTATACTACTGCAATAAGCAAATGAATTGAATCCCGATTTTCCAAATGTAGCCAACCTAATGCTAAGCCAGTGCTAATGAGATTCTTTTAGAAAGTATAGCAGCACTGCTTTGCTAAAATGAATTAGTGTAATTGACAAAAAGGTAGGTTCTTCAAGACAAGGCTTCTGTCTGTTCTAAATAAGCTCATTGCCATTGATTTTTATCAGTGCCACGCTGATCTGCTCTTCTGGTGACAGAAATGTGTGTGTGTGTGTATACACTGCCACTATTCTGTGCTCTCACAGTAATTATAATGTTTAGGTTAGGATGTTACCTGTGCCCAGCTATTGATGAAGCCCGTGTGCTGTTAGAAATACAGGATGGTCTGCAGACATGATGTGAAGCTGGTTTGTGCCTACACCCTGACTGTGTTGAGCCCAGCAGCTCTGATTTTTATCTGAAAATGTGGCTGTTGTAATGTGGCCTGGATCTAACATAGTGTGAAATCTGGGGATTCTGTTATTTATTGTAAAAGCACATAACAATATCCAAAGGTTGTAAATTAGTTTGGATCTCAGCAGTATGGAAAATTCCGAACATGTGAAAGTCATTGCTAAACTGGCTGAGAGAAAGGTGAAATATATCAGTAATGAATTAAGTCTTCTCTGATTAGACATAGAAATCTAATTACTTTGCAAATTTTTCGTCTAATTTTTAAGGGAGTGAAGCTAGTGTAAATTTAAAATGGAAGCAGAGATGTTCAGCACGTAGTGTTAACTGCCAAGGAGAAAGCACAGTGACCTTATTTGCAGCTGCACATGCATCATGTGTAGGAATGCCTGTCATAGCCATAATGATTTAACATCAGGGCAGGCCAATATTTCTTGGTTCTTCCTACACAGTGTAGGCAGTTTCTTTTATAGGTGGAATGGGAAGCTGTAGGTGTTTCTGGTGAAAAATGGTAATGCTGGAGAGGTGCCCTTTACTACAAATCCAGCACTATTTGCTTTAGTTCACCTCCCAAAAAAAGAATTTGCAAAGTCACAGGTGGGTGAAGTTTAAGTTTTGGCATGCTTGGACTCTTTATTTGATTACTCAGCTGTTAATTATGCAATGTTAAAGCACAGTAGGTGACACTTGGGTTGTTTAAAGCTGCTTGAATTTTATTCAAGGTGCCAAGACTATTTCATTGCAGGAAAGAATCCTTTTAGTTTAAAACCTGCAAAATTTTGGGCATAGTAGATATTTTACATTTGGACATGAAAGCACACAGAGCTGTTTAACTCCAAACATGAAGACATTTTCCTTAGAACAGCTTTTCATACTTAAGACATTTTGTAAGATTACAAGTAATAAATGCCACTAAGTATCCAATGCGATTTGCTAACCCAGCCTTATGCCCCCATCTGATGTCTACTTGTATTTAGTAATTTTGGATGAGTTGCTCTGTTTCTTTTAATTCTCTCTCATTTTCCTCTTAACCTGCTCCAGTCCACCACTGCAAATAACGTTTACTTCTCATATGGATATGGCCCTGTTGCAAGGGAACAAATTTGTGATTTCATTCAATTTCCTAATCTTTGTCCTTAATATTTATGCATAATCTTGCAAACGAGACCCAGCCTTTCTCCAGAGGAAGAAGACTTCAGCTGAGCCTTACCAAAAAAATTATGTATCTATCTCTAGTGTCTCTGATTGCATGTGCTTAAGACACTGAAGAAGCCACATGTAAATACTGCAGAAAAGTTGAATATCATAGCAATACCTGACAGCCCTCAAAACTTTCTGAAGGAGAGCATAAATTGAATTGTATTAAGAAGTTTGTGATTCTTAAACTCTGTTTTCTGGCCAGTAATAATTTTTAACCACCAGTATTTCAAAATATAAAAAGAACTGACTTGATCACGTTATCTGTATTTGCCTTTGTATGTTGTTCCCAGCATAAGAGAGCCTGATTACAAATGAACCTGTCTTGCTAGGTTCATTCAGTACTTTTTCTGAAGTTTTTGGTGTTTGTTGATGCAACCTTAATGTGTTCACTATAGCTTTTTAGCAAGTTCACTACTTTTCCTAGTCTTTTAAAATGGTTTTATAAATGCCATAGTTAATGTCACTGACAGCATACTTAACATGAATGAAACAATGGGCCATAGTCTAAATTTCAAAAAACCTCAAGTCTAATGTGACTCCTCTCTTGTCCTTGATCAAACTGATTGGCATGTTTTTCTAGTTGGCTGTAGCTTAAACTAACAACTGTATATTTTTCTTGTGTCTTGGGAGCACTCTGGGTGCCCTTAGTCTTGGTATTCTGAACATAGAATCAGTTTTATCCTCTACAGCTACAGTTATTGTACACAAAACTCAATTAATTTTGTTTACATAGTATCTAACTTTAAAAGAGAGAAAGAAGGTTCCCTATTATAATTATAAGAAACATAGGCACAAGATTAAGTTCTTTATTTGAGTAAATTGAAGAGAAGTCTGTGGATGTGCTTGAAAATCTTTGCCAGGGTCTTGAGGTTATGTCTAGAAATTAACTTTTTAGGTCTTCCTTTTTACCATTATTGAAACACTGCTTTCTGTTGATATTTACTAATGCCCTCATAATTAAGGGGAATACCTGTTGGTACAGTTTTATGTTAGATAAATGTATAATTGGAAGAGAGTACTTTGACAGTTAATGTCCAGATATTACTTTTAAATGCCTGAGTCTGTTCAGGAGCCAAGATCACATCCACAAGAATATCTTTACCAAAGCACGGTGTCTATTTAGAGATGAAAAAAAGATGTCTTATGTGCACCACAGCTAGCTGCAGGTCATGGAGCTGTTTGTCATGTTCTGCAGTCACAGTTCCACCAGTTTTCCTTTCACTCTTGGGGAACACAAAGATCAGCTGAACTGAACAGAACAACAGCAGTGCATTGTAAGAATAACACCTCTGCACTCAAATTCACAATTAAGTAGTTTTTATGGTCTACTCTTGCCAAATGTAGTGAGTTACTGCTCCACTATGATAGCATGTGATCCTAAGTGTTGGGAACGGAGTTCAATTAAAAAAAAATAAATTAAAAAAACCCATACCTTCAATGCATCTGGTAATGGAAAAAAATTAATTTTGTTTAATTTTTAATCAGACAGCCTGAGACAACCACTGAGCACTACTTGTCAATTAGAATACTAATGATGTGCACACTGGGTTAGTCTGTAAAGGACAGGAAACAATGCACTCAAATTTGAGGGATTCTGTTTCATTCCAGTCAAATCTTCACATATTTACCTTCTTACTTTGTAAGAATTCAGGAAATATTTGCCTTGTTTTCTTCTTTAAAAATCCCACCCCATGGTTAATTAGTTTTCAAATACAGAAAGCACAGGAAGTGATAAGTGGCTTTCTTGTAAAACATTAATTTTCACTGTTTGAGGCACCTTCTTTGATGCCTTAAGTGTTTTCTTTTTATTTGTTTGTTTTATTCTTCCTCTAATGTATTTACTTCTGTCTACCATTCTGCAACAGTTTGAAATATTTAGTTTTCATGCTTTCTATAAATTAGATATTGTAAGTATTTGTCTGTAGTGTGCAATTTCACAAAAGATAGTCTGGTTGCAGGAAGAAATAAATTGCTCATGCCTAAAGTGTTTATTTCTTATAAAATTTATAAGCAGCTATCTATAGCAAGGTTGAATATAGTAGACAATGCTTAATGAATTCAAATGAGTTCTGTGATATAAATTAAGTAGCTTAACCATCCATAGTAGCCATGTCATTCTGGCCTCACTGTGAAATGGATATTTCATTGCCCCTGCTATGTCACACTGTCAATCAGAACCATATAATTATACCCTAGCTGGAATGAAGGATTCTCACTAGCTCACATTAGGCCCCCTCTGCCAGTTCCAACTCTAAAAGTTTGCAGATGCTGTAGGTGACTTATCTGGGATATAATCCTTATGGTGCCATCTTTTCATGCTGAAATCTGAAATCCATTGCTTCCATGCGGCCTTGAGACAGGGCTCTTGGCACGTTTAGTATTGAGGCAGCAACACTGAGCCTGGGGCAGATGTTTGCCAGACTTGAGGCATCTCCTGTTAACAGAAGAGAGCTGAGGAGAGGCCCTTAGCACTAAGAGGAGGGAGACCAGTGTTACCCAAAGTACAGCCATTGGCTTCCAGCAGGGAGCAGGGTAACGAGGTCTTTTGGTCTATCCTGACATGTTAGGGATCTTGGTCCTCTTTTCAATTAGCTCTTTGTTCTCCTGTCCTTGCCTCACAGCAGGAGCTGTCAATAACCAGCACCTCAGGATTTGGAGGCAAAACTCAGTTCCCTGCTGAGCTCTGCAGGTCCCTGTTTTACCCCATTCTTGCTGGTTACTCTCTGCTCTGCAATTGCAGTATCAATTTGTTCCCTTTCTAGCTGATTCTACTCCAGATCCAAACGTTGCTGTGGGAGGCAGAGCCGTCTACAGTAGGGAATACCATTTCCCAGTGTTTCATCCCAGTAGGGATGGAAATATATTTAATGTGGGACATGTTAGCTTCTTTCACGAGTTATTCAATGATGGTTGAATAAGAGGCATGCCTGAAATTCTAAGGACATGAATAAACGTTCGTTGCAATGCTTAGCAGAGAAATTGAAATCCAAATCATCCAGGCGAAACTGGGATGTATCAAGCCAACAGCTGGTGATCTGTTAGGAAAGGTTTGTGCACCAGTTGTGAATTTGCTTATGAGACAATGCATAGGGAAGTTTTCAACTTTAAAAAGGGCTGCTTAAATTTTTTTTCTTTTTGACATTGTATCAGTATTGTCTTCACTTTGCCAAAAGAGCATATGGGAAAGTTCTGTTATATATCATTCTCTTTTTTTTTCCATAATGCTGTGCTGAACTAAAAAATTCTAATACGTGAGAGGAAGAACTTTTAATTTTTTTCCCCCCCAGGTTTTCTGTAAAACATAAAATTTTGAGCTTTTAAAATTGAATGAAAGACTTGAAATCAAACCTCAGAACTAGATCTGTTAAAACAACATAGGTCAAATACCAATATGTAAAAACAATCTGGCTTATATTTTTCTGCATTTTTTTCCGTTTTAAAAATGCAACCTTTATATGAGGACTTATAATGTCTTTTTTTTATGCATTCCTGATGTCAAGGGGTTGATTTGTTAGGATTTCTCCTTGCATAATTCCCAGTTCTCAGGGCTATAATTGGTTTTACTGTTTCTATGAAATGCACAAAATAGTCTGTTACTGTGGACTGAGAGAATTAGTAGGGAGTACTTTTGCTGTAGATAGTGGTTTTATATTTAAAGAGAAGATGCATTTTTTAACTGTTGGTTTGATGTGCAATCCAGGCTGTGTGGTAAAACATGCGTGTATCAGTGAAACCCTTTTCCTTGGGGTGGCCATAAAAGCTTGCTTTCTTTGATGAGATAAATAATGCTACAATTTTTTTTTTTTCATATTCTTTAATTTTTTCTCCAGATGACATTACTTCAGGAATAGGAGATTGTCTGAGCAGTTACTCTATGGTAACAGTATTACTGTTCAGCTAGGTAAGTTCTCATGCAATGAGGAATAGCTGTAATTCTATGTACTAAACAATTCTTGCATATACTAAACAATTAAAAGGGGAAAAAAACCCACAATTAATGGAGGAGAGACAGAATATGTTACCAACTTTTGGAATATAGAAGCCCTTGGCCATAGGTTGGAAATAAAGCTCTACCTCACTTAAACTGCCAGCATAGATTAATTAAGATCAGTGTGTTCAAAGGAATATTTAATATCTAAGACAACATATGAAACTACAATGTGTAAGTTAATAACCTTTCTGAGGGGATGTGAATAATCACATGTAGAAGGTGGAGTGTAAAAAGTACAGGAAAAATTCTGAGGAGAATCTGGAGCCACCTAGAAGGTATGTATGGCAGTCCAAGGATGACTGTAGAAGTTTTAATTGTAAACTGAGGCCAGATGAGCGAGAAGCCAGGCATCTTAATAAAAGATTATAAGCAGAAATTAGTGGAATAAATTCTTCATATTCTGTTCATTGTCTGCAAGTTTTGCTCCTCTGAAAGTTAGTATGTGCGATCTGTTACATTGTAAAGATAGAATCAGTGTGGAAGAGGTGGGGTGTCAGGTTGAGGAGGACTTTCTCAAGCAATATTCCAGGTCACTCCTCTATGAGGTGATAGTTCCTTCAGGTTAGGGGTGTGGAATGGGAGCTGCTGTTTGTTTGGACTCAGTTGAGCAGTTGGGTTTTGCCTTTGTGTCAGGATGTGGCTCCTGCTAATGTTAAAAGTGCAACTATTTTATTTGCCAGAGATGGTGAAAGAATAACATTGGTAGTAAAGATCACATCACGTGGCGTGTTGGCACGCAGTGCTTTCCTGAGAGGCACAGAGACCCCCGCCTCTTAGAGAGCACTCAGGCTTCAGAGCACTGTTTGCTTTTTTGCCAGTGTTTAATTCTCAGTAGATACTGAATTTACATTAGAAACTGGGAGCTGGCAATGATCTCCCTGCTGAGAAGGCTTCATTTGGTTTCTTTAGTGAAGGTGTAATAATATATTGAGGTGCTGTTCTGGGCAAAGCAAACCAAAATAACATTTCCTTGTTTAGCTAAGACTGAAGCTAAGACTAATTTCAGATAGAGACTTATCCTCCTTTCCTTCCCAACCTCCACTGTCTTGGCCAACAAAGTTACAGTGAAAGCAATTGCACATTTATTACTACTCTGACCACTATGCTTCTCTATGGGGATTTGTACTACTCTGTCACTGTAATCTATTTTTCAGCCTTGCTGCACTGTATATATATGAAAGCTACCTGGCATATCTGACAGTGCAGGAGAAGCCAAAGGTCTTGTGGTTTACAGGTGACATTTTGTATGGCTTCTGCATAGTGAGTACTCACTCAACTGAGGTATATTAAACCAGGAATATTGGTGGGGCAGCATTATTATTCTTACTACTACTACTGTTACTGTTACTATTATTATAAATGTCTTGGGATTAATGAAAAAAAAAATTAACTTCTGTTCTAAATCACCATAAATCAGTCTTGTTGCCAACATAAGTGGTTTAATTGAAACATCAGTTTTAAACAGGAAAGTAAGGCACTGGTTGCCATTCACAATTCTTCATTACTGCATTCAGGTCTCTTAGCAAGCAGTACATTTTGCTAAAGATTACAGATTTTCATAAGAAGATACGTATCTGAAGTACTCATCAGAAGATACTAGGGAGCAGAATGAAGCCCCCGTAACGCAGAGGGAAACGGTCAGTGACCCGCTACATCAGTTTGATACTCCCAAGAGTATGGGGCTGGATGGTGTTGTGGCCCCTCTGGGACATGCCTAGCTCTGTGGCGCTGGATGTTTAGTCACCCACACGGATGCCCCAAAAGGTGCGTGCAGCATGACTGGGGAAGGGTGAGCCTCTGCTCACCAGGGGGAAAAGCCACTGACAGGTGAGAGGGAGGAGACCTTCACGCTGGGATATGGTCCAAAGGACCTCAACTCCTGAAGGGATCCAGGGCGAAAAAAAGAAGAACAGGGCTGTGCAGGGGTTTAAGTAGGGGCATCAAACAGGGGGCAGACACAACTGGGGAACCAGTGGGGAGGTCGACGGGAAGGAGAGAGGGCAGAGCAAAGGGATTATCTCGTAGGCAAAGGACAAATCGCAGCAGGGGGAGGAGAGACTGGGGTCACATGGGCCAATGGGGCATCGAGGTTTAGGGGATTTCCAAAGGGGAGGACACTTCAGGGATTGGCCCATGTGGGGATTGACAGGGAAGGGTCTGGAAGAAAGGGAGTGGCAAGGGTAACTGACAACTAGGGGGTTGGAACTAGGGGAGGAGAAATGGATGGGAGGAACCAACTTTAACAAAATTACAGGGGAGTAGGGATTAAACCAAAATGAATAAACCAGAACAAAAATAAGAGCTGCAACAGGATGGGATCCAGCCAAGGGTACTGAGGGAGGTGCAGAAGTGCTCACTGAGACACTTAACCATCATTTATCATCAGCCCTGGTTAACTGGAGAGGTCCCAGGTGCCTGGAAGGCAGCAAATGTGATGCCCAGCTTCAAGAAGGCAGGAGGAGGATCTGGGGAATTACAGGCCTGTGAGACTGAACTTGGCCATGACTGAACTTGCCCATCCTGAAGGTCTTCTTCCAGCCTTAATAATTTTGAGATTCTATAAACCAATTATCTGGTGTTAAAACCATGTAGGCATCTTTTCCTTGGGAAAAAAAAAAATCTGTTATTTAAAAGAACTAGCTTAAGTGAATCATATCCACACAAAAAAAAGTAAAGGTTTCTCTGGAAGTCCCAAGCAGGCATTGCCTGGAATATCACTGATTTTATCCAAGAGAAAATTAACAAAATGAATGGGAGACTTTTTTTTATCCCAGGTCTCTCTAATACCCACTTTCAGGCATCACTCAGGTTATCTTCTAATCAGAATAAAAAAACTTATTCTACTAACCAGAGCAGCACAATACACTCAAAAGCTCATTTAAATGCATCCAGGTAAGAAAGGGAAAGAAATTATAACTAGACATAAATATGATATAAGTAATATAAACATAAGCATAATATCAGGTCTCCTTATCCTATCTCTGATGTTGAGTAAAGTTACAGACAGTAGTTTGAACACTGAACCAGTATTCGTTGAATGTTTGGCTGGTTTAAGTTACTTGGCTTACTCCACAGATAAGTTTTAACATGCAGATTAGGAATGACTGTTTTAGGAGGATGATGAATGTGTAAATAACTAACATCTTGAAAATGCACTTAGATGTCACTGTCCTGAGCAAATAAGAATTTCTGGCTAGACATGAAAGACCAGATTAACAAACTCAAAAGAGTTTTTGTCTTTTTGAGACAATCTCCGTCAAGCTGTTGGAAAATGAGAGAAGGTAATTTTTTGGGTTTTGGAAAAATGAGACAGGTTCTTTCGCTGGGTAGAGTGAAACTGCAAGTTTTCGGCAAGTCAAGCATGGTTTCACTGCAATCAAGTCTTGCATCCACATGCAGACAGATGCCTAGAAATGTAGCCACTATGTTTCCAGTGGCTGAGGCCACTGTTAATAGGTGGCAAGCACGATGTGTTTCCAGGAAAAGAGGTGCAGTTATTTGAAGCAATTAAGGGAGCATACACTTAATTCAAAATAAGTTGAATAGTTGGACTCCTTCTTCTGTTAGATCAGTTTAATATTGCTGTGAGACCTGGAGAGAGCATATTCAGCCCAATAAAATTCTTCTTGAGTGCTTGGGAGTTAGAGCTAAATCACTTGACGTCTTTAGTTTGCTTCTTCCTTCTGACCCTAAATGCAGCCAGGAGTAAATATGGGAAAATTTGGAAGCTAGTTTCTTTCCTGTTACCCCAGTGTAGGTAAATAACAGCTTTCTCTCAGGAGCCTGCTTTTCACCAGACATAGGATGAGTGAGGAGCTGAGGCTACTTCTGTCCTATGATCAGAATGCAGTAAACTAACTGAACTTAAAGAAACCCATTGGCCTCAGAGGGAAGCTCAGAGAAGATCTCAATTAAGTGCAGTGTTAGCGATTTCAATTAACAGCATTTAAGTAAAAAAATAGATTAAAATAGGAAATAGGGATTTAAAAGAAAATCTTGAGTTCTGTAAACAAGCATGCTTAATAAAAAAAAGAAGTTAATGTGTAATGTGTGTAGCTACATTTTTGGAATTTCTCAACACTTTGGACTACACCTCTTGATCAAAAAGGCATCATAAGAATAATTTGTAGACTTGTTCCTCTTGTTTGTTCAGGTTTTAGGTTTACACTTTAGCTCAATAGGTAATTTTTTTTCCATTTTCAATTGCGCCAGATTTATGTAACTATGAGAAAGAGCTGGACTTTTTCTAATGTATATTATTATTTCAATACCATTCTGGTAGCAGTTATTTGTCAATTTTACTCTGAAAAATGACCAGGAGAAATAGTTTCCAGGTTATTTATGAACTTTTTTATAAACCACTCTATAATCACATATCTGTGCTATTTCTAACACATCTGTATCAAAGACTGATTTCCAGATTACTGTCTAAGGATAATTTGCAGTATGAAGACATAGCCTATTGGGTGAGTTTTGTGGTTTGGTTGGTTGGGTTTTAGTTTGGTTTGTTTTTTTAAGTTGTTTGGTTATTTGGTCAAGTGAATCACAGAATGGATGATGTTGGAAGGGACCATAGTGGCTCATCTGTCCAACCTCCCTGCTCAAATTGGGTCATCTCAGAGCACATAGCTTAGGATTGCAACCAGATGGTTCTTGAATTTTTCCAGTGAGGAAGGAGCTCTGCAATCTCTCTGAGCAATCAGTTCCAGTGCTCAGTCACCTGGAATAAAGAATTTCTTCATTGTATTCAGATGAACCTTCCTGTGCATCAGTTTCTGCCCATTGCCTCTTGTCCTATAGCCAGACACCACATCTGGCTCCATCCTCCTGACACCCTCTCTACAGTGAAACTATCTGAATATGTTTCAGGACTCTCAATAATACATAACATTCACTGAAGCCAACAGTTACTGTGAATGAAAAGCTTTTTGTGTCCAAAGGCATGTTATAACCACTTCTCTATTTAAATAAGTTGAATAAGCAATTTCATAATTGTGAGTTTGACAAGAGATTATATAGCTTTTGCCTTCGACTAGAGATTTTATAATAATAATAATAATAATTTTATATATTACTTAGCCTATGGGGGAAAAAAATCCAGTTGTACTCTTTTTTAAATCAAAAATAGAGAATTACCCAAGAAAATACAGCAAAATGTAATGCAAAAACTTGGTGTCTAATGATATGGTTTTCAGAAGGAGGGTTGCTACTCAGACCATTCATGGGAGGAAAAAACATTATGAGAATAAGTGTGTGTTTGCAGAACAGGGCATGTTCTAGTCTGATACATTTCAAGGAACATAAACAATTTTAAGAACTAGGAATTATTTTACCTTAAGATTCTTCTGCTCTTCAGCAGATGCTTTTGGTGGTAGGTGAATAATTGAGTGTAATTGTTTTGAGAATCTCTGTCTGCAGACTTCACCTGTCATGTCTTCTCTGGAATTCATCTTTCATCTTCCTTTCTATTGTTGTCTTGCATTATTTTGAACTGCCATGGTGTTGCTTGCTTGTGATGTACTCAGCAGGGTTGCCACAATGCAGAATGGTGTACTGAACTTCAACATATATATATAAATATATAGGATATATACCACAATTTTAATTGGATATATATCACCAATTTTCTGTGACAGAAGTATTGAAGCTTAACAAGGAATGGTCTTGTATCTCCTTGATACTTGGAAATTATTTCACAATTTTAATGAAGTAAGGAAGTTTTGCTGGCACATCTCATCATTGCCTCCAAATTCCCTTGGCTTTGATACATTCCAAGGATTGAAGTTAGCTGTTTTTCTATTGTGCCTGTTCAGTCCTTATTTTATGTTTTCATTTGTAAAGTGAGTAAAGCACCTATAAGTTTATAAGCTACACTATCATGGCCTTCAGCAAACATTGCAGTTGATTAAAACATTGGTCAGAGCAGGTTTATCTGATTCCATCAGCATCCAGAGGTTATGAACCTCTGCTTATTAGGGCTGTATTAGTGATGTGATTAATGATATAACACTTCTTCCTTCCAGTTTTGCTCTGGAGGTTGACTTCTATAGCAACATGTCATCATCAGGGAAAATTCTGGGGTAAAGTCTATTAATCATCCCATTTTTATGGCTGGAAGCTTTGAATCATGTTGGAGATTCACACTTAGCAGTTAGAACCAAACCCTTACTAGAAAACATATTATTGTAAAGGGAAAAATGAATGGGGGATAAATTTAATTCTGCTAAAAGATCAAAACTAAAATGTATCTCCTGGTTTGTTTATTTTTTTAGAGTGGAGGTTTTTTCCCCTACTTTTCCTTTCAAAGATGCTACCAATGTTTTCTCATATTTGGGACTACCACACTCATAAACTCATTTAGAACAAGAAATGTTGCCTCAGTATCTGTTGTACAACAAATTATGTTTATACAAAGAAAGTTTAGATATTTGATAGGATGTTCTTAAGAGAGGAGATAGTAGTTTATTGTTTTGGAAAAACTGCCTTGAAGAGACTTGGAGAAGCCATTCTTGTGCCCTAGATTGTCAGTTCTATTTTGTAGATCATTGGTGATGGAAAACCCATAGCTACCCTTGACAATCTATTCCAGTTTTTTGTTATTAGTCTCAAGTGAGTGATTTTCCTAAAATCTATGCTGGATTTTTCCGGTTGGTATTTGAGCCTATTATTGCTTGTTCTGTCCATCACTGATATGGAGAACAGATTCTTCTTGGGTTTTTTTTTCTGTTTTGTACCTTAGGTTTTCTACCTCTGATAGTTCTTTTTGAGCTTCTTTCGAACATCTCCTGTCTGTGCATTTCCTTAAATATCAAAAATCTTTGTGCAGTGTTATGATTGCGATTTAGAGATCAGAAATAGCCCCCAGGTGTCACCCTCCACTTCTTTTAGTTAGTAGCAGGTCTTTTACTCACTAGCTTATTTTATCTTATCTTGAGTAAGCATTGTTTCTTCTGTTTGTTAAAACCTGTTTGAATCTTTCACTAGTCTTCCAACATACTTCCAGTCCCTATTGTTGTTAGGAATGTTTTCTTCTATCTATCATCTGGATTGTTAAGAGAAATGCTGAAAAAAAACTGGACCCTGGACAAACCCTCTGAAGCACCATACAATGTATCTTTCTATTTGACAGCGAAACATTGGTCCTTCGTGGGTACAGTTATCTAATTCCTGTTTTCAGATTTCGTTGTGACTTACTGAAGTCAAGATGAATGACTATCACTCCTCTTCTTCTAAAAAGGCCTTTTAGCCACAACACATGAAGAAATTGGATTGTTTTCAATTTGTTCTTAATAAATTCATATTGATTGCCACTTATGTCTATGTTATCATATAGCTACACACAATTGCTTCATCCAGAAATGTTCTTGAATATTAGGTTCAGTTTAACTTGTCTGTGGTTTCTCAGCTCCTCTTTCCCACTGTTCTAAGCACAGACATCAGACATGACAGAGCTACTCTCAGTCCTCATGTCAGTTAAACTATCTTTTAATATGTCTTCACTGATATTTGTCAGGCCAAGTAAATTTGAAAAAATATAATCAATAACCTGTGTTCTCATTTGGGCTCTGATTGTTGTTGCTGTTAATTCAGCTTAACACCGATAGATCTCCTTCATATAGCATCTTCTCTGCATTCTCTCTGAACTGTTGGCTAATGTATTCTTTCTAGTTGTAGAACCTGATTTATTTGTTTCTCAGCTTACTGCCTAGGTATTTTGTGTTTAGTAGCTTGCATAATTCTTGTGGTTGCTTGAACTTGGAATTATATGGAAATTTCTGGAGAAGGATATTGGTCCTTTCCTAAAGCATGCTTATCAGGGACAAGTTTCTGGAGAGTAGACTGTAGCGTCTTGAATTTGAAACAGGTCAAATGAGGAGAGAGAAGCTTTGGAGACAGGCAGGTGATAGGCACAGGAGTCAGAAGGAGGCTGGAGTATTCATACACCTAGGAAGGGCAAAGTGGTTCCTGGATTAAAACAAGAGTGAAGAGAAAAAACGTAATGATGTGGTAGGGAGAAAGGAACTTAATTTTCAAAACTTTTTTGTACCTGTCTTATTTGACCAGTCTGAGAGTTTAATCATAAAAAAAATAAATATACTGTTCTACTTCATGTTTAGATATTGCAAGTTGTTTGGTGTTTGGGAGCACTCACTTTAAGGGCAGACCATTGGCCGATCAGCTTCAGAAGTTTGCCTGACCTGATCTCTGTTCAGCTCTGATCATAGGGTTCCTTTGTTTCTTATTGTCATTTTCTGTGCCTTGACCTCTTTGCTTGTGCTCCAGCTTTTTGTGCCATTCTTTTCTGCTCTTCTTTAGTGATCTGACCTAGTTGGTAAGCTCCTTTCTTGTGTTTGAGGTCAATGAGGAAGTCATGATTTAGCAAGGCTAATCTCTTACATTTTTTGTCCTCAGTTATTAGTTCTCTCTCGTGCTGTCAACTCTATTTACTCTATTTTACTCTTTTTTCTTATTTTTTCTTTTTTTCTTTTCTTTTTTTTCTTTTTTTTCTTTTTTTCTTTTTTT